>JAPPVO010000032.1:159882807-160122683 GCA_030407325.1 Camellia japonica
TCAAGACTACTGACTTCATCACCTTAATCATGAGGTAGGGTTGGAGGGTAAAGGGTGGCAAGGAGGGGCTATTGGAGGTAGCAACAACGGTGGCTAGAGGTGATAGAGGTGGTGGCTGGTGCAGTAAAGGATAAGTTCTTTGATAGGTCTGTCTTACCATGTGACTCTATGGCATAGTTTTAAATCGCGGTATCGGGTAACGTAACACTACAAGAAAATCGGGTTTTGGCGACTAAAAAATGAAATTTAGTCGCTGAAAGTAGGACAATCGGCGACTAAAATGGTTTAGTCGCCAAAAGTGCAGATTATTGGCTACTAAAACAAATTTAGTAGCTAAATGGAGGGTTTTGCCGACTAAACCGAACTTTAGTCGCCAAAAGTGGTATTTTTGGCTACTAAAAAAAATTTAGTAGGTAAATGGAGAGCTTTTGCCGACTAAACCTAAATTTAGTCGCTAAAAGTTCTGTTTTTGGCTACTAAACAGAAATTAGTAGCTAAATGGAGGCCTTTTGCCGACTAAACCTAACTTTAGTCGCTAAAAGTCATGTTTTTTTGGCTACTAAACAGAAATTAGTAGCTAAATGGAGGCCTTTTGCCGACTAAACCTAATTTTAGTCGCTAAAAGTCATTTTTTTTGGCTACTAAACAGAAATTAGTAGCTAAATGGAGGCCTTTTGCCGACTAAATCTAACTTTAGTCGCTAAAAGTCATTTTTTTTGGCTACTAAACAGAAATTAGTAGCTAAATGGAGGCCTTTTGCCGACTAAACCTAACTTTAGTCGCCAAAAGTGCCAGAATTTTTTTTTTAATAAATAATATATTTTTTAATTAATTATATTGAATTAAAATAATTATATTTGTATATATTATTATTTTATATTAATCCGAATAATATAATATATAAATAATATATATTGCGTATTTGTACATGTGAAGTTATGGTGGCATAGTGGAGGGCGGGTGTTGCCAAAAAGGCGTGGAATGTGAATGGTTGGGGTTCGAAACTCAGCAGAAGCAAAAAAAAAGTGGACTTTTTTTTTTTCCGTCGGAAACACCTTTGGCGACTAAAAATTTAGTCGCCAAAAGTCTTTATTTCCAAAACTGAAAACCACTATTGGCGACTAATTTTTAGTCGGTAAAGACCTATTTTTGGCGACTAAAAAAACCACTATTGGCGACTAATTTTTAGTCACTAAATGTATTATTTCCAAAACTGAAAAACACTATTGGCGACTAATTTTTTAGTCGGTAAAGACCTATTTTTGGCGACTAAAAAAATTTTAGTCGCCAATACCCTCCGCCGACCACAAATATGCGACTAATATAGCGACTAAAAAATTTCGTCGGAGAAGGTGAAATTTGGACTTTCGGCGACTAAAAGTAGACTTTTGGCGACTAAAAATTTAGTCGCCAAAAGTCATTTTTCTTGTAGTGTAATGGTATCGATCGCGGAATATCGGTATCGGTAGTATTGGTCGGTACGTATCGAGAATCGGGTGTCGCGACCGTGAAATTTTAAAAATCATTAACAATCCCTCTAAAACTAAATTTTATGCATTTTTTGACTCTTTTAACCTTAATTTGTTACATTTTAATCAAAATTTTGATATG
Source organism: Camellia japonica (assembly GCA_030407325.1). Lineage (NCBI taxonomy): Eukaryota > Viridiplantae > Streptophyta > Magnoliopsida > Ericales > Theaceae > Camellia > Camellia japonica. The sequence continues at coordinate 159,884,419 of JAPPVO010000032.1, forward strand.
TAGGATCATTTTTTACTCATTTTCAACTAAATGATATGTATTTATTTTTGGCATATGTTAAACTTTTAATAAAAAAATTGATTTGAATATTTATTTTTCTTGTATTGAGAAAAATATATATATATATATTAATATAAATAGAGGTGTAGGTTGTATAAACAAATAAATAGAAAAAAAAAAAAAAAAAAACTTAAACATTTACAATCTACAAATCCACCATAAACCCATGCACTAAGTACCTCTCTTCTTACCCATTTCAATCTCAGACGGGTAATGCACCTCCATGTATATCCATTTCAATCTCAGACTTGCATACATAATACAACCACAAACAATCCTCTCACTCTCTCTCTCTCAAAATGTTGATTGGAAGTTGTAGAATGCCGTCAAACCCAGAAATAGAAAAAAAAAAAAAAAACAAACAGAGCACAACAACAAATTGATCGACAATGGAATGGGTAAGAAATGGATATACATGTTGTTGTCGATCAACTTTTTGAATTCTGAATTCGATCAACTTGATCAACAAATTATGAATTCTGAATTTGAAATACAAATTGATCAACAAAGAAAACAAATTCAGATTTAGATCGACAACCCAAAAAAAAAAAAAAAAAAAAAAAAAAACAGAAACAGAGCAATACAAAAAACAGAGCACAACAACAAAAGCGAATCTGTATCTGACTGTATCGGCCCGTATCGGCCCACGTATCGGATTCAAGCCGCTACGTACCGGGACTCGGACGTTACGGACGCGAAATTCATTCTCACAGGTATACTGGTGAGTATCCGACTCGGCACTACAATTTTTCGGTACGAACCGGCCGGTACGGCATGTACCGGCCGATATTTAGAACCTTGCTCTATGGCCACCTTAGAAAAAGAGAACACTTAATCACTTTACCTAAAATATAGGAGAAAAAGTAAGAAACACTAATTATATGAACCTATACAATTGCTACACTGAGATGGACCTATTAGATAATTTCTTGTTCTTAACAATAAGGAAAAATTATATATTAGTGGGTTTTCTACAAAATATTTATAGATTAGTAGATAATTTTATGAATTTAATTATTAATGTTCATAAATTTTACCACTAATTTTATTTTATTTTATGATTTTTTGAAAAAAATACATAGAGTTATAATCCCCCCTAAAAATAAGACTGAAGTTTTATATTAATTTAAAATATTAATAAAAGATCGAAGTTAAAAGGAAAAAAGTGGGGTAAAAAAAAGGCATCCATATTTGGATCTTACTAGTAAGTGTCTCTAAAGCACAAGAGTCAAAAAATTTTAAAAATAGAAGACATTTTTCACTAAATTTAATATACTTTTTACTGAAATCAAATTTTTTTTTTTTTTGGACATTTTAACATATTTTTTAGAAACTTTTTACACACTTCCTAACATTAAAGAGCGAATTACACAAACAGTCTCTGTAATTTGGGACTTGTATCACTTTGATCTCTAACTTTTCAATTGTGATACAGTTAACTCTAAATTTTGAATCTTGTTCTAAACAAGGACAATTAAAGATATTTCATTTGCAAACGGTCAATTTTAAGGGTAAAGTCGTCATACAACTTATTTCGTGTTGGTGAATTTGTATGTTGTTTGAAATATAATGACATTTTTTTAATGAATAATGCTGGAACTTTTTTTGATTATAAAGTTCTGTTTGGCTTGCTTTTCAGAAATTTTTTCAAATAAACTAAAAATTAAATTGGTGGAAAAAAAATTAAAAACATATCATTTTTATATAATTTTATCTTTTGGGAGGGTAGAAATAATTTTTTAAAATAAAATTTTTATATTTATTTTCGTTAAATTAGTTTCTATTTTTTTAAAAGTCAAACATGGTTACAATTTTAATATCATTATTAAACCAAAAATTCAAAACTAAAAACATTTCATGTATTAAACAAATCGATTACACATTAAAAGCTTAACAATCATCTATTACATGATAACCATAAACAAATATCTGTTAACAACAAATACATGTATTACATGATAACCATCCAAAAAAAACAAAAACAATCCTCCATTATATGATCATTATCTAAACACATACTAAAATTAATTTGATAAAAAAATAAAGATGTAAAAGATCTATTATTTTTGTATAATTTTATCTTGGTGGGTAGAAATAATTTTTAAAAATTCAAAAATAATTTTTTGACATTTATTTTTGTCAAACTAGTTTATATTTATCAAATTGATGATTTTGCACTCAAAATGGAGCAACGGTGTCTTTAATTGTTCTTATTTGAAACTAGATTCAAAATTTAAGATTAAATATATCACAATTGAAAAGATATGAACCAAAGTGATACAAATTCCAAATTATAGAGACTGTTTATGTAATTCGCCCAACATTAAATAATTATTAGTTAATACGTATCGGTTCACAATTAATATCAATAGGTCAATAATTATAATTTTTTTAATTTTTATTTTTATGACACATGACTTTAAAATTATATATATATATATTAATCATTTCAATAATTATAACTTTAACTTCTCTCAAGTTGAGAAAGCGTTTGGATACTCTTATAAATGAATCTAATTCTTAATTCTTAGAGCATCTCCACATAAATCTTCAAAATTTGGTACGCCAATTTTTTGTTTTGAAGGCTTTATGTGACAAATGGACACATGAAAGTTCGCCATCATATATGTCACATCTAATATTATATTATTTTTAATTGAGGACAAGAAAAAAATAAATATCAACGGGTATTCATATCAAAAGTCACATTAGCTTTTGCCAGGGTGAACTTGATACTAAGGGCTTGTTTGGGATGAGCTAAATAAGTATATTTTTTGTCTTTTTATAAAAAAAAATGCGTAGAAAAATAGAGAGGTGATGTGATGAGAAAAAGATAAAAAGATGAATTATTTTTGAGTTGCCAAACTTGACCTAAAATATAACTGTTAAAGTACCCTATCACATTTGAAATATACGGTGAAGTGAAGGTGCTCTTATAGCTGGATATCTGATACCGTGATTAATTTTGAATCATCTCGTGTTATTTAAAACCTTAGACTGATTGTAATTTCTACATATAATATACTCACCATTATCCAATCAGAAAATTTTGAGTGGGTGATTGTATTAATTTGTGTAGTATAAGATTCATGTGTAATATAAATCTGAATCACAAGATAAAAATATTGAATAATTTTTAAATTAATAAGGATAGATTCATAATATTACTGTATAATAATTATCAGTGTGTTTGGTTTCAATTTTTTGAATTCAATTTTCTAGAAATTGAGTTTTTTTCTTTTATTTTTTGTGTTTTTTTTTTTGTTTTTAATAAATATTTTAAAAATTTTAAGCAATTTTGTTTACTTTTTTAGATGTACCTTACTTAGATATATCTAAATAGTAAAACACTTGTGAAAAAATATTTTAAAAAGTAGTAAATATACAAAAATATATTGAATTTTCATATTTTTTTTGCGTTTGTGGTATTTAATGAATTTTTAAATACCTTTTTGAAAAATTTACTCATAAGTCCTAGTTTTTGAAACGTTGAACCATTTAGTCCTGGAAATTTTTTTATGCTCCATTTAGTCCCATTTTTACATCAGCATGATGTAAATGATGTAAATGATCTGATATTTCATTCTATAATTTCAAAATTTATTGAAATCTGATGAACATTAGATATTTTTCATCCTAAATTTTCAAACATTATTGAAATTTGATGAACATTAGATGTTTGAAATCTAATGTTTGTAACATGACTCTGATGTTATTAACATTGTATCTGATGTTATTAACATTGTAATGGGACCTTTCAGTCTATAAGAAAATTTGTAGGACTAAATAGTGCATAAGTTATTAATTTGGGATTTATTGGTGCATCCCCCTATTTTTTTTACAAATATTATGCTTTTTAAATATATTAACGTTAGGTGTATTTAAAAATTAAAAAAATTCAACGAAAATAAAAAAAAACCAAAAACAAAAAAATAAAATTTTTTGAAAATTAAAACCGAACATACTTTGAAATATTTTAATAAGATGATTAAAAATTAACTTTTTAATTTTTTTTATAAATTTTTTAGCTTCTTTTTATTTCCAAAATAGGCCGGTATAGTATTCTCTTCTTTTTATGAAAAATGCTTGGGAGCACTAATTAGTGCTCCCACTAATTAGGTGGCAGTGGACCCCGCCAGAAATGATGTGATGTTTTGATTTTGGAGTTGTATTTTTTTTTATTTTTTTTTATTTTTTTAATACATTAATACTATTAGTGATGGTGTTTTTAGTGGGATAAATCATTGTTGTCTTTTTATATACCCTCCCTCTCTTCTCTCTCTACCAATTCCATTTTTATTCTCTCTCTCTCTTGTTCTGAGAAAATCTCAAACGGCTCTATTGTCATATCTTTGGCTGGTCTGTTTCCGCTCTCCATGGAATTCTGTGCTCCCTGATTCCCCTCTCAGAAAAAAAAAAAAAGGCCCATCAATCAAACCAACATAAAGGAGATGATGTTGATAGTTCAGTTTCAGTCACTTTCACTTCCCTTGATCCATTCGTTTCTTTTCTTTTCTTAATCCCCACAATCACATCCTCACTCCAATCTGTGTTCTTTACTTTCCACTTTAAGCTGTTTTCAGAAAGAGCGAGAGAGAGAGTTTCTAAATGGGTGGTAGTGACAGTTTATCTGATTTTCTTGAAGAATCAGAAGATATCTTCAGCTTTCTTGAGAGTTTAGAGGGTGTTGTGGAAGAGTTTCCTCTAGTACTTTCACCATTGGAGGAAACTGGGTTGGGTTTAAAAGAAAAGATTGAGACACCCACAAGGCCTGTTTCTCAAAAATCAGCTTCTTCAAGTGCTTTTCAAGAGTCTGAGACAGAGATTGAAGTTTGTTCACCGAAGAGAAAGAGACAGAAGCTCACTGAGACACAGGGTTTTTCGGAGGAGTTAGCGAACCCAGATGGGCAACAGAAGGTGTCTCATATAACGGTGGAGCGTAACCGGAGGAAGCAGATGAACGAGAATTTGTCGGTGTTGCGGTCACTCATGCCTTCCTTCTATGTCAAAAGAGTAAGATTTTTGCTTGTGTTTAATTCTCAAGTCGAGACAACAAACGTTTTTTTTTTTTTTTGAGTATTGGTAAAATTAAAAAAATTGTTAACTCAGAAATATAAGAGTAGACGTGTTGCTTCAATTTAGAATAGATATCTTGTTCATCTTAAAATATAATCATTAAGAAAAAAAACATTCTTTATATAAAATTTTAATAAAAATGATGTGAAGTGACATTTTAAAATTCAAACACAATTAACCAAGATATAAAAAAGGCTACTTATTGTGTATAAAAATCATATGAGTAGTGTTATTCAAATTCAAAAATTATATTTATTTTTTAAACTTAATAATGTAACAATGTTTTAAAATATTTAAAATAAATCTCTTATATTTTTTTTAATCATTCATCGATCATTTTATTTCTAAATCATAAACTAAGTTGGAAATACATATTGCTCTTCTTATTTTGAAAAATAAATTGGAAATAGAAATTTCATATAGAATACCTTACAAATAGATATCATGTAAACTTTGAGATAACCTTTCTAGGAAAATAATTTGCAAATAGAAAATTTATACAGAATAATTTGGTAGTGATATTTTTTAAAAGATATGTTACTTTTTAATGGATCATTTGGTTTAAAATGAATGTTTTGAATAAATTTTATGTATTGTATATCATTTTTCTCTTACCTCTCCTCTTTTGTAATTTCTTCTCCTTTCATGTAGGGAGATCAAGCGTCAATAATAGGAGGGGTTGTGGATTATATCAATGAGTTGCAACAAGTTCTACACTCACTTGAGACGAAGAAGCAAAGGAAAGTTTACAGTGAAATGCTGAGCCCTAGGATTGTCTCAAGTCCAAGACCGTCACCACTTAGCCCTAGAAAACCACCATTGAGCCCTAGACTTATAAGCTTACCCATAAGCCCTAGAACCCCACAACCAACTAGCCCTTACAAGCCTAGATTGCACCAAGGTTACCTTTCTCCAACCATACCCACTTCACTCGAACCGTCTTCTTCTTGTTCTTCTTCGTCTTCCTCCATTAATGATAGTGTTAACGAGCTCGTGGCTAACTCAAAATCAGCTATTGCTGATGTGGAAGTGAAGTTCACTGGGGCCAATGTTCTTCTCAAGACTGTGTCTCCTCGGATTCCAGGACATGCTTCAAAGATAGTATCCACCCTCGAAGACCTCTCACTTGAAATTCTTGATGTGAGCATCAACACCATTGATGAAACCATGGTTAATTCATTCACCATCAAGGTAACAAATAAAATCAATACGAAGCTCTATCTTCTAATTTCTTATGAAACGAATACTGGCCCAAATTTTTTTTTTTCAAAAAATGGTCAAGAATGTTGTGCTGGAAGCATTGCATTCATTTTGAACTATCAAGATAAATGCAGAGCTATCACGGTACATTCTGAACACTTTATTTGTAAAATGTAGCATTATTGATTTTTTACACCCCAATAAATATTTGAATACGTTATTAATTTGAAAATTTCTTCGCTAAATTATTATACACTAAAATAATAGCCCTTAATAAGTATAATAGACATTTTTACAGCATAACTTTTGGTTTGTTCTTTTCATTTGGAGCTGCATGGTTTTTCTTTTTGTCCTCCCACACACACACACACACACTTCACGAGTCCTTTTTCTTTTCACTAGTAAGACATCAAAAAATCACTAATACATGTGAAGTTCAATAGTATTTATTTTTCAAGAAAATGCTACATAAATGGAATTTTTATACAAAAAAGTCCATGTAGCCATTGCAAATTTTAATTTATAAGTCACAACTATGGCATTCTAATTTGCAAAAAAAAGAAAAAAGAAAAAAAAGGATAAGTGTAGAATTCAATATTTAATGCAAATTTACATTTGCACTGTAGGTGTGAGCTATTCATAAGATAAATAAAATCTGTATATTTTAAAAATATTTTTTTCTAGAGTGAAAATTTTGTTCTTCAAACATTACTCTTGTCCGTGATGATTTCACAACCAGTTTTTTTCATGAGGCATATTATGGTACTGAAGCGTGTTTAAATTTGAAGTGTACTGAGCCTCTGATTTCTCTCAGAGTGTCACTGAAAACCATGTTATTTCTATTGTCAGCATCATCATCTCATTATGACTATGATGATCACTATCATCATTCCATTCATTCCACATAAATCTAACAAAAAATCACTTTGCATCATATTATTGATCGACTGTGTTGATTAAATTAGAACTTATTGAGAACTAATAATGATTGGGTATTATTACATTCTTAATAGATTGGAATTGAATGCCGACTTAGTGCCGATGAACTTGCTCACCAGATTCAGCAAACATTCTGCTGCTGCTAAGTGGAATTGAAGGCTGCATCAGTCCAAAACCCTAACTCTCTCTCTCTCTCTCTCTCTCTCTCTCTCTCGACTGAAATGTGAGGATGCATTTGCAACCATTAATCAGTTTCTTTAGAAGATGTAACGTAGATCAGTAATGACTTCACTTGTACCTGATAGCTAGTCTTGTAACCCTTCTAATTCCATCTATATATCAACTTTATTTTCACCTGGAAAATGATAAGCACCGCCAAATATTTTATTAATATTTTTATCAAATATCTTATATGACTGTAAAATCCATACCATATGGATTCCATATAAATTTTACACTTATGTAAAATATTTAGTAAAAATATTAATAAAATATTTAAAATTTCTAATATTACTCTTTTTACTTTCCATTTCAATTTTACTTGTCTTTTGCTATATAGATTTTTTATCAGATTTTTTTATTTTGTCACTAGACATACCTGACTTGTACTTATTATTGCGTGTCCCAGTTAGTACGTAATGTTTAATATTAAAAAAAAAAAAATATCAAGTGAAAAATCCATTTATGTATATATAACATTACTCATTTATATGTTCCGTTGTTCACAAACTTTTTCTCACACTTGTATCAAATGAACTATCCTATTATATATATATAAAAAGAAATGCTAATATAGATATGCCGCTTGCATTAACCGGCATGATCAATTAGAATAATTGACACAAAATCCAAAATTACAATATTGAGTCAATTAAATTTATAAGGATAAAATTGACACGGCGAAGAAAAAAAGAATTGGTGTGTTGCCGAGGAGAATTGGAGAATATTGTGATGATGTATAGAGAAAGATTTGGTGGTGGTTGGATGAAAATGATGGTAATATGATAAAAAAAAAAATTTGGTATTAAAAGGTAATTGGGTAAATTTTTTTTTTTTTTTTCCTATTAAGTCAATTGCAGGAAAAAGCACACGAGGGAAGAATTTGTATTTTTGAAAGACCCCTAATATTCCCCCTTCTCCAAACTAAAGTTCATACCAACATTTTGTTGATCATGACAATTAAAAGAATGGAAGTTTATATAAAGGGAAAAAAAAAAACAAAAAATGAATAATCTGAAATTGATCCATATTGTCAATAACTCCTATCTTCCTCAATCAACCTTTCATGTCAATTAAATTTTCAATCCTGAGTGCTAAGAAATGTACAATATTATGGTCCAGATTTCCATTAGGCATAAACTGAAAAATAATAAAATCAAATCAAATCAAATCAAGGGGCATCCTGGTGCTCTAAATGATTTCTATAATGATGCATCACAAAACATAACTGATTTTAAGGCTTTGAATTGTTTTGCATAAATGTAAATAATATATCCTTGTGATTCAATTGACTTTGGTTCATGAATCGATTTTTTAATAAATAAAAAAATCTAATAAGCTTATAGAGATTGTTAATTTAGAAGCCACTAAATCATACGAGATTGCTTATATTGTTCAAAATTCCTCAGTTTGATCATATACTCACATGTTTACTTCCAAAATTTTGTTGTTCGTAAAGAAATACAAAGAAGCAGAAATCTATAGATACACAGAAATCGGTCATAGAAATGCAAAATACAGATATTGTGTTCATAGTAAAACTGGAAGAAGAATGTTTGGTCTGTCCTTGCGCTGAGGAAAAAAAAGAAAAAGAAGAGAAGATAATTATTGCTTCCAAAAAAGACAAAAGAAAAAAAAAATTTGTTTGCTTGTGAAATTAATTACATCCGTAAAGATACGTAACTTATATAATAAAATACGTTTTAAGATCTTGCAGGTGACATTTCTTTGAATGGCCCCTAGTCTAATGTGAGCAAAATGGGCCTAGAGATATTCCCTTGATTTTTAAATAAAAAAATATTATGCATTATCATTTTTTTTAAATTTTTTTTTTTTACTACTTTGTATAACTGCTTACACAAATACTTATGTTTGATTATTTATTTAGAAATAATCATTAAAGAAAAGGTGAATAAAAATAATAGATTTGTATGTATTCTGATTATATAAGATGGTAAAAAAAAAAACTCTTTTCGAATATACTTAAAGTCACCCAAGCTGTACATTTCTTTTTGAAGTAGTAGACATGATCTTGACATTCTTATTGTCTTGCAAAGCTAACCCTAGAGTGGGGTGATACTATGCCTCCCTCATTCTGCCTCTTTGTCATTCATTATGCTTACAGATAGACTTTAATGGTAATTTTGGACCATTGAACAGATAATAATAAAGAATAATTATTTAGTAGTCTTGAAATATCAAAATATTATGTGCCAATATTTATATGGTGTTCCAAACCAATCACGTAATAGGAAATTTTTTGTGTAGAATATAGTAAGTCACTTTAATTAAATAGTTCGGAAACAAAAAATAACACACTTAATGTGCATTATAATTTTTTATTTATAAAAAATATTACATAAATAATTCTACATAATACTTTGATAATATTTAATATTATTTCTGCAAAGAAACCCTTATTGATAAGTTTTGAGACATTGGTCCTATCTACACTAGTTGATGTCCTCAAAATAAGCATGATAGGTTTGGTTCTCAATGGATCTAACACTAATGAATGTACGTTTAGGGACAAACAATTTAGTGTCAAAAGGTTATTTTTTAGACTAATATTTTTTATCATTAAAATTTTAATTTTTTCATTAAAAATACAACAATTACACTTTTAACAACTAAAATATTTATTTTTAAAACCTTAATCTGTTATAATGATTCTTAAAATTAGACCAAAATGGCACCAATGAGAGAATTGGTGTCTTTTACTCTGGAAAATGTTGGGTATGATCAATAGATGCATTTTATGCCCAAAAAAATAAAAAAATAATAAATAAATACATGTATACATGTTTTTTTGGATTCATAGGAACATAGTTATTGAATTTGGTATACTACTTATAGGGATTTCCATGCACATGCCCTATATCTATATTAGGTAATTAGACGTGGGATGGTCATGGTCACATTTGGAGTGGATTTGTAATAATCTATCCTCGCTCTGTGTTATATCGGGGTGGTGTTGGTGGAGCGGAAGATGGATTAATTTTGCAAGTTGAATAGTGAAAATATTAATAAAAATTATAGATAATATATTCCATTACGGATAATGATTTATAATTAATAAGAATTATAAGATATGAGATAAAAAAAATATATGAGTAAAAATTAATATTAAGTATAGTATTTTAGTGTTTTAATTTTATTATTGTGAAAAAAATTATATTAGATATTATATACATATAAATATATTTAAAAATAATATAATCGAGGTGGGGTTTGGATAGAATGGGACGGGGGAAGCAAAATTTATCCCCACCTCACTTCCTCAATGAAAGGGGAAAAACCCAAGCAAGATGGAGCAAGAGATATTGGGGCGGAATGAGACGGGAGAAAATAACCATCCTAATTTAACGTGCAGTTTTATGATGTCTATATATCGCCCAAAGAGGGAAAATCTATACTAAAGTCTCTTGGGTAAATTTATGTGATATCCCAACTAATGTTTTATTAGTTAAAATAGTAAGATTGAATGATTTTATGTTAAGATAAATGAATAAATGACACAATATGAATGGTATTCAATATATATATATATTTTTTTATGAAAATTTATGTCGGCATGGTATTAAATATTGCTATAAAAGACCATTAGCCTCTTTAAAGACTTATGCTAATGCTATTCAATATTGTATCAATTAAGTGGTCCAAATGGTTTCAAATTTGGTCATTTATATGATCAATGTCTTTTAAGGCAAATGGCTCCATGTATTAGGAGAATAAAAACGAAGATTACATTCAATACAAACTAGAAGCAATTTTTTTTTTTTTTTATATATATATATTTTTTAATATGTGCCTTTAAGAACATGTTAAGAAATTTAAAAATATTATACAAATTTCATGAAAATGAGTATAATCAATAATGTACAATTATTATAAGCTTACTTAACATGTGTTTAACCAAGCATTTTCCTTTTCGGTTGAGCTAACTGAATTGGAGAGTGCTATTCAGGCCCATAGGGTCCACTATGGGTTTAGTTTCAATGATCCAAATCGTTCATTTTATTGGGCCTTGTGCATATATTATTCATAAAAAAGTAAGTTGATTTGATATTTCTAACCCCTTCATTTTATCAAGTTGTCTCCAAAAAATTAGCGGTCAATTGTTTTTGAAGGAGACCTCCATTTTTTTTTTGGTACAAATGCCATAAAATGAATAAATTACAAATATCGGATCGATATAATTTTTTTTATTGATATAATATACACACAAAAATGACAAAATGAACAATTAAAATTATTAAAACAAAACTCATAGTGAACTCTACAAATTCAAACATCACCCTCCAATTTAAATAATGGTTTGAAGAGAAGCCTACGCTTTTTCCTTTTCTTTTCTTTTTTTTTTTTTTTTATAAATTTTAAAGAGGGCTGTATTTTAATGGTTTGTGTACATAGCAAAAGGATAAATTTGATGGGTTGGTAGGACTACTAATTGGGCTAACAAATGGATTCAGAAATGCTATGAACCTATTCAATTTTTGTTTGGGATCCGAGCATATATGGTCTTAGATACCTACTTGGGGCTACTCATTTTTAGCATGTACCACTGCCTAGTTAGTCCAGTTGTAGCATTTTCCAGCCTACCATTTGGGTGAATTGTTAGGCTCTGTTGGTATCATTTTTGTTGAGTTGAAAATAATGACACTTGTCCCATTTCATAATTGAATATTTTAGTTAGTTTTTTTTTTTTACTTTTTATAAATAATAAAAAAAAAAATACAAAAAGTATAGAGAGGTATAATAATTTATAGTAATTTTTTGTATATTTTAACTACAAACATGTGTTGTCAAACGAAATCTAAATGTAAAAATAAGAGAAAATTACCATTTAGTGGTAATGTTTCGAATTTATTACATATTATAAAAAAAAATTATAATTATAATTATTAATATTTATAATTTTTATCACCTTTTTGTAGTGAGATGCAAAAATCAGTCTTAATTAATCCTACTCAGAAGAAAAAAGAGTACAACATAGAGAGGGAGAGAGGGAGAGAGAGGGAGAGAATGGTCATGATGTGTGTTTAAAGGCCAAAATTTGGAGATTTTATTGTATTTAATTTTATAATCAAAGAAATTATAATTGCCAAGAAAAAAATGGCGATGCGATATCATTTACTATGTTATATAAATAAATTTAAAAAATTAACTTTTTGTTCGATTATTCATAAAGACAAATAATAATTACTCGTAATGTAATTTTTTAAACTTTTTTTCTTTTCCTCTTTTTTCATCCAAACATAATTAGTAGTGTGGCACAAGCAGGCTTGCTACAAGAGTAGTGGCATATGGGCCTTAACCCATAAATTGTTTGTCCATTTCAGTCTAATTGGATAGTATACGATTGATGAGTCTTCCTCTTAGAGAAATTGAAATGGGCCATGAAATTTCACTCTTATACCCACTTATTATGGCCCATTAGTTGAGTTAGTGAGATAAACTTTGTTTGTTTGGATGTAAATTTTTTTTTTTTAAATTTTATTTTATGCATTTTTTGTTATTTGTTTAAACAAAAAGTAAGTAAAATAGTTATTTAAAATTTTCAGTCATAGTCTCAAAAATGACTTACCAATAAAAATTTTCATAAGTAAATTTTGGGAAAGCTCTCTGCATGCTCGACTCTTGACCCTTTTAGCAGATTTTATCTTTTTAATCCTCAAGCTTACAAATTGTTTGATATGGCATAATGGAGGCAATTAAAAATTTGTTTCTGTCAAACCAAATGTCAGAAAATATATATATATATATATATATATATTTTGGTTTTACATGAAAAATATTTTTTAACGTAACGTCAAAACAAACAAAGCCTAGAAAAAAAAAAAGAAAAAAAAGAAGAAGAAGTCAATATCCAATTATGAAATTGGAATATTTTCTGAAATGAAATTGGAATATTTTCTTAATCAAAATTTAGAACAAGTATGCACCAGATTGATAGATATCTAGGACATTGCATACAACCTACTAGCTAGTCTTTTACACAGAATCAAAAGACACACAAAATGCTATTACAAAGGTATTTAGTTTGGTCAAAAAGAAAAAAGAAAAACAGACTAAGGTCAAAAAGGAATTTAGAAAATTGTTACACATATTATCTTCAATGTGCGTTCTCTCTCTTTTTCTTTTTCTTTTTTCTTTGTTTGTTTGTTTGTTTTTTTGGCTTAAATACATTAAAGGCTCTCAAAATATACACTCTATGTCATCTAGGTTCCCAATATCAATTGTATAATTCAGTTCTCAATTTATTTAATTTGTGTTTAGATGGTCCCAGTATTGTTTCATCCAAATTTTATAATAGAATAAGAAGTATTTTATTTTAAATAAAATTTAGATGAAAGTAGCATAAGAGACTATTTAAACACAAATAAAATAAGTTGGAATCAAATCTATCCAATTAAAATATCGGTAATCAAAATAAAACAAAACGCATACGTTGAGACCAAGACTGGAATTCTATTTAACCCTGAAAAAACAAAATTTAGTTAATGAATCCGGGATTATTGTCAAAAGAAAAGCTTGGTTCAAACTGATCCATGGAACCAAATGGAAAATCCAAACCAGCAGTTGGAGAGGTAGCGGCTGAAGAAGTAGCTGCTGCTGCTGCAACAATCTTAGCAAGCTCAGATTGATCTGAACCGTCCAAACTTTGGTTCCCTCCAAAGCCAGCCATACCGGTCCCAGTTGGCGATGGCGACAACGAGAAATAGCTCGTTCCCGACGTTGCCGGAGAGATGAAAGAAGGGTCAGAGAAGTTACCCATAGAAGGAGAGTGAAGATGAACATTATAGTTTTCTTGGGAAGTTGAAGGGAAGTAGAAGAAAGGGAGTGTTTGGTTGTTGTTGGGAGTTTCTAAATCTTCAGTGATGACTTTGAGGCCTGTTTGGAAGTTCAAGAGTGTTTCAAGTGATTGTTGTTGTTGTTGTTGTTGTGGTGGTGGGTTGTCTAAGGTTGTGTTTGGTTGTTCTTGTTTTTCCGGTCGTAGTGGTGGTTGAGGAGTGCAGGTGTGTCTTCCTCTGTAAGTAATTTCAAAAATTGTTGGGTCTTCATCTGATCTTTGGACTTGCTTTGTTGCCAAACAGCCCTGGACATTTCTATGAGTGCATCTGTAATAACCTCTGCAAAATTGAAACCATCAACTATTCTTTAGATAAAACATGAAGAATAGAAAATGTTACCCAAAAAAAATTACAGAAAACTTGAAAATGTCATATTGTCACATTATTCTAGTGGCAAAATCTGCATGAATAGTGTTTTTTCTCCCTTTTCTCTTTTATAATAATTTTGGGATTCTATATCACCTCTTTAATATAGTTTATGTTTACAATTTCTACCATAAAATAGCTTAAATTAAAATTAATAATAATTATTTTAAAATTAGAAGAAAAATAGTTATAAATTTTATTTATAAATTATCAACTTTCAATTTAAATAAATAAGCACAAAATCATAAAGCAAGTGGCTAATGTTTGACATTGTGCCCTCCAAGAGGTTATTCGGTGCCCAACAAAGACGGGTAGTGATTGATCCGTACATGTGCCATGTGGTGCCATGCACACTGGATAATTTTCCTGTCTGTCCATGAAATTCAGCTTCTCTCATCATCATTTAATTGTAGGTAGGCATTGACTTTTCCCATTGACCATGTTAAACATGTACTATCCTTTTTAATGTGAAAATTTGACCATTTCAGCTAAAAAAGAAGAGAACATTCATAACCTAGGATAGGACATGACACAGTACTGACAAAAAGGGTAATTTCACATGAAATGGGAATGAGAAAAGGACTTTCTTGTTTGTGTGTAAAAAGATGTTGTTTGTAACATGTTACAACTTCACAATTCATATAAAACAGTGAAACTACAAGTAATATAATGTAGCTGGTTTTGTCAAGTTAAAAGTTTGTTACAAATTCAATATGATTGATAAAAATTAAATGTGATTTATAATTGTATTATATGTAACATTTTGATATATATATGTGTATCAAATACCAACTTGCATTTTCAATATTCAATTATGTCATCAAAAGAGTAATCATATAAGGGGTTTGCTCTCCCTATACCTTGGATATTTGGCTCCAAGAATGTCTTTCTGTCCATATTTTCTCCAACTATAGCCATCATCAAGTGGTCCTTCAAGTCCTGTCCCAGGGCAAACTTGCACTTGTTGTGTCCACCGCGGCGTACTCTTCCTGCAACATCAAAAATCCCAACAACCCATACTCAGCTTATAAATTAGGATATTTTTAAAAATTTAATTTTGTTTCTAATAATTTTTTTTTTTTTTTTTAGATTTTAGATTTGCCTAAACAAAACGATCTTAAAATTTTTAAAAAGACAAAATAAGCTATAATTATTATAGTTTTTAGGAAAAAGTTGCCTTATTTTTATCTCAGTAAGTTGGTTTTTTAAAATTTTAAAATTACTTTATTTTCATAGTTTATTAGTCTAGACAAACTTAAAAAGTTTTAAAAAAAATTTGAGAAAAATGAATCGAAAAAAAAGAAGCATCTATATGGCGCAACCAAAATACAAACATAGTTACATAGCACAAGAAGGTAGAGCTCATAGCTATAACTCACCTCTTCCTAGAGCCATCTTTGTGCTCATGATCCTTGAAATCCCGGTCAGAGTCTTCGCTATGGGGACTTCCACAGAGGGACCGCGGGGATTCAGACGTTATCCCCATTGCAGCTCCGGTGAGCTGTGGTTCTCCAGCCACTGATCCATTCCATTTCAGCATTGAGAGCGCCTTGTCGTACGAGTTCAAAATATTGTGAATTAACAATTCGCACGTTTCATGCGATGAAGATGTCAGATTGTTTTGGAGCTGCATAGCTAGCTCTTTTCCTTGTGCTAGCTCATTTATCAGTGTCTTTTGCTCCCAACCTGGTGAGTTCTCCATTAACACAAGTCTATGCCAAGATTACACAAGTGAAAATAGGTTAAAGTGAGCAAGTGGGTTCTAAGAAAAAAAACAAAATTTGGGAGGAAAATGATCATAAAAAAAAATAATAATAATAAATAAAAAAGGAGCAAAATTTGGAACTTGGTGTTGTGGTGAGTTTTGTTGTTGTCTCGGAATGGTTAAGAGGAGAGAATGAGCAAAGGTGCAAAAGTTGAGGAATAGAGAGGTTGGAGAGTCTTGATTTACTTATAAGGGTGGGTTGGGTTGTTTTTGAAGACAGAGAGAATAGGAGAAGAAGAGAGAGAAGTTTGACTGGGAAATATTTGAGTTTGCTTTTTCCAAATAAGACTGGTCTATGGTCTTTCGATCTAGTGAGGAAGTCTAATTGCTGACCAATTCAACCTCAACAAATCCTGCTGAATCACCACAATCCAAGCTTGAATCTCCTCTTGAATTTGGTTATTAAAGACTCGTTTGGGAACAAGTTATTTTAGTAACTTTTTAATTTTTTGGTTAAAATATGAAGTAAAAAAAATTAGTATGTTTAGGGTGATTTTTTGACTTTTTACGAAAAGATGTATAAAAAGTAAAGAGAAAAAAGAATCTTTGACTTTTTAGTATAAGTTATAAGTTTTTTGACTTACTTTTTGACTTTTGAACTAAAATAACTGCTTGCCAAACGAGGCCTAAATCTTACAAAAATAAATAATTCAAAGTTAAATTGAGTCCCATCAAAGGCACAACCGACACTTTTCAAATTCTCTTATCTTTTATTTTATTTTATTTATTTATTTATTTTATTGTGCTAAAATATTCACAGACAGTCAAATATAGTTGTGAATGTTGAGAAGGGGCAACAAAAAAAAGAAAGAAAAAAAAAATTTGTTGGCCAATTCATAGATCTCTTTCTCTCTCTAAGTTGTTGAGCCTCTCTCTCTACCTTTTCATCATCAAATGGAAATGAAAAATAGGAAGGGAAGGAAGTCAGAGAAGGAGACCCTGAATCTTCAAAGTTCAAACCTTGTTCCGCGTTACTTCTACCACTACTTCTTCCAACTTCCATGTAGGAGAGAGAGGGCTGTGATGTTAACTTCAAACCTATGCTTACGTTGACGTTCATAAAATTACCCCCCATGCAACTGTAAAACTGAGGTAGGTGATGATATGACATGCTGGAAATATAAAATTTAAAGTAGATATTTTATTTTATTAATTATTTTTACTCTTTTTGTAAATTTTAACCTAGAATTAATTATTTTAGCCTTTGCTAGACAAGCCTATATTATTAACTTCTTTTTTTTTAATTCATTATAAAGTGTATTGGTTTAAACAAAAAGTAAATTAAATTAAGTGAAACTATCTCGTGTTCTTTTTTATTTTTTTTATTTTTTTGCGTGCATCTTTCTTGTACCTTAAAAATGCTTCTTAGCAATATCCGTATATAAACAGAAATAGATTTGCCTCAATTGGCTTTGCTAATTGGAGAATATTGTTTGGCTGCATAGGCATAACTAATCTAAACCTTTCATATTGTAGAATTTTCAAAAAAGATCATTTATAAAAAAATTATATTGATCAAATATAACCATTTTTTTTTTTTTTTGATTGGCAAAACGAAAGACTTTATTGATGATATATACAATCATACAAAGTATGAAAAGATATATCAATAAAGAGGAGCTTGGAACTAAACAAAGCTCCAACCTCCTAGTTGGTGAGAAACCAACACAGAAAACAAATATAACCATCAATCGGGTCATAAAAACAAATACAACCTCCTAGTTGATCAAATATAACCATAGCCATATGATCATGATATATCAGGTCATAAAACTAATAGACAACAATGAGAACAGGTCATCCATTATTTTTGAAAATGATAAATGGAATTTGATCATGTGTGTATAATTCGTCAAATAAAATTATGTGTTTGAAAAAAACACACACCCAACTATCCTAATTTTTCATGTGAGAGGTGGTCAGAACTTGTTGGTCTGGTAGGGTCTCGTTTGAGAATTAACTAGTATTTTAGTCAGTTTTTAGCTTTTTAGCTTTTTTAAAAGTTAAAAAAAAAAAGTTTAAAATGTTTTAAAATAATTTTTTTTAGTTGTATTGAAAAATATGAATTACTAAGATGTTCAATTTTTTTTAAAAAAATTATTAACATTTTAACTTTTTAATTTTTTAAAACTTTTTTGCTACTGCCAAACTGGGGGCCTGAGACCCTTGATTGGAAGGTATTATTCTTGACTCTTCATCAAGGGTCATAAAGAAGAAGAAGAAAAATTCAATAATGTTACTGTAATTAAATATCATTATCAAATTTAAAATATTGCTAGTACATTAGTTTAATGCGTCTTATTTTTCATATTTTATTATTTCAATCAGATAATATTCCAAATTTAATACTATTAATAAAAATTTAATCAATACTAACAAATTTAAAGGTCAACCACAGTATTGAACAAAACGACAACAGATGGTTATGTTTACCTCATTTATTTATTTATTTTTGGTCTTCAATGAATGAAATCTTTAAAAATTGGGTTAAAAAAAAATTTACTTTTCAAATCAAGTATTTTAGTTTTTTTTGAAGTAGAAGTTGAAAAGGTAATATCATGATGAGATTTTTTTATTTATTTTTTTTAACAATGTTAGGAATACAAAATTTTTTACTAATTTTTTTATCAAATACTCACATAGTATGGAACTTACATTCAATATTTGTTAGAAATTTTAATAAAAAATTTAGAGTCCTAAACATTTTTTTTCTCATTGTTATTTCCAAACAAGTAACTAATCATTAGATTCATTAAAGTGATCATACAAAACAATATGACATTTCTTAATAATGAAACAATAAACAAAAATTCATCATGAAATCTATATAGACATAAAAAAATTTAAAAAATGAACCCACTAACAAACTCTATATAAAACCCATTTTTTTTAGTAAAACTAAATTTTAAATATGTAAATATTATATTTATTGGATAGAAAATAATTGTTTAATTGTTGACTATCATCTGAACAGTTAGAAGGAATAATGTTATTACTATTTATATTCTAATACCAATAAATTATTAATTATATATATGAATTATATTAGACTAGTTCAATTCAACGCCGTGATTGGATCACGGCGTGTCCACTTTATAGCGAAAAACTTGAAAAAGGTGCTTCATAAAGTATAATAATAATAAAAAAAATTAATCACTACTTTACACGTGTTTATGTTTGGATCGCTGGAACCTGATTAATTGTTTTTCCAAGAAACTGCTCTGTTGTGGAAAGTTTGTGGCCGCAATTCTCCATTCCTTGAAATAGAAGTTGAAAAAGTAATGTTATATAACTTAATAAATTTTATTTATATAAAAAAAAAAAAAATGACTAGTAGTTCGAAAATTTGACTCGATTTTGGCTCGACAGTACAAAATGACGTCTTTTAGGTTGTCTTTTTTTTTTTTTTTCTTCTTCTTCTCGTTTGTTGGTTTGACAGAGGAAGAGGAGGGGAGAGAGAGAAAGAGAGAGAGAGGGCATCGTTCCGTCGCAGCCCTCGCCCGTGTTTTCTCAGCCGTCGTCTCTGCCCGATCGTCGCAGCCCCGCATCCGCCGATCGTCATCGCAGCCTCTGCCTTCGTAAGACCGCCCCCCCTCGCCTCCGCCCCCCGCTCCGCCTCCACCCCGATATGTTGGCCCCTCCAGTCCCTCCTCCGTCCGCCCTCCTCCAGCCTCTCCCTCCTCCTCCTCCTCCTCCTCCTCCTCCTCTCTCAGTTTTTCGAGCCAATTTCGAACCAAAAATCTCGAGCTATCAATCACGATTGTAAAAAAAAAAGTAAATTACATTTTTTATTTTAAATTTTTACTTAAATTTCATTATGATTCCTTATCTTCTAATTGTGACAATTAGTCATTAGATTTTAATTCATGTTTTAATCTGGTCGTTCGAATACCTCACCATTTAAAATTTGATTGAAAATTAGAATATAAAAGGCTAAAATAAAATTCAAATAAAAGTTATAAGATGAAAAATATAATATATTATACAATATTTTTAATTTTATTTTTATACTTTTAAAATATACTCACTTGATCCTCGATATCAATTTTCATCCAAAAATTTCAAGATAAGCGACAAGACGACTACATAAAAATTATGAACTTAATTGTTATAATTAAAAGGGTAAGATACTAAAGTGACATTCGGATGAAAGCTTTCAAGGTGATAAGTGTGATTTATCAAACAAACAAAAAATAAATTCTTACTTTCTAATTTGATTTCACATTATTAAATAGGTCTTGTTTCAAATTCTTTTTTTATTTATTTATTTAATAACGTTGTTGGTAAAAAAAAATTTGCGGTAATATTTTTTAATTTCTATAGCATTTTTATACTAAAAAAATAGCTTATTTTCTGTTGTCATTAACTTAAATAATATCAAAATAATTAAAATAGCATTATACTTATTTTTGTATATATTCTTAGAAAATTTATTAAAAAGTCCTAGTTTAGAAACTTCTGTATTATTTGATCCCACGCTTCCGAGTCCGGATCCTCTCCAGCCAAAGGATTCCTCCGGTCAAGGGCCACGATTTGGCCACGTGGCCCTTTGAAGATCTACGGCTCAGATAAAAAAAAAAAAAAATTTCGTTTTTCACCAAAAACTTCTTCTTCTTCCTTGAATTTTGAACACAGAAATCTTCAAAAAATCTTTGAATTTTTGAACCCAGAGGAATTCTGCGTTTTTTTCTTCTTCTTCCTTGAATTTTTGAACACAGAAATCTTCAAAAAATCTTTGAATTTTTTAACCCAGAGGAATTCTGCGTTTTTCTGATGCAAAAATCTTGAAGATCTTCATCATCTTTGAACACAGAAATCTGTGTTCAAAAATTTTTTCTTCTTGAAGATTTTTCTGCAGAGGAATTTTTTGAAGATTTTTTAACACGGAATTTTTTTGAGGAATTTTTGCGTTTTTCTGTGTTCAAAAAATCTTTGAACCCAGAGGAATTCTGCATTTTTCTGATGTAGATTTCTGTGTTCAAAAATCTTTGAAGATCATCAATATATATTCTTGAAGATCATCTATCCATTGTTTTTCAGGAATCTGCATATATATTCAGATCATCTAAAAAAAATCTGAACATCTTCAACATCATCTTCAACACCTTCATCATCTATATATTGAAGACCATCAAGATCATCTGCAGAAAAAACGCATCAAATCTTCATCATCTTCAACATCTTCAACATCATCATTTCAACATCATCATCATCTTCATCAACAAAACAAAAAAAAAAAATTCCTCTACAGATCCGGATCTACAAATCTTCATCATCTTGATTTTTCTTTTTCTTCTTCTTCCAAAATATCTGCAGAGGAATTCTTTTTCCATTTCAGAAAAAAATTTTGAGCCGTAGATCCCAAACAGGTATTTTAATGAAACCAAACAGACTTAAAGAATTGTAATGAAACCAAACAGACTTGAACAGATCTTCATCCTCTGTTCTTCTTCCATTTTAGAAAAAACGAAATTCTTTTTTTTTTTTTTTAATCTGAGCCGTAGATCTTCAAAGGGCCACGTGGCCAAATCGTGGCCCTTGACCGGAGGACCGGAGGGATCCTTTGGCTGGAGAGGATCCGGACTCCACGCTTCCCAATATTCTTGCACAAATATTAAAATTAATAAGAATTCAATAAGCAGTCATTTAACAATTTTTCTAAAGCCAATAATATGAGCCAAGTTTTGGACGCGTTTGAAGTTCGATGCACGTGCCATTTGTAGCGTAGCATTTGGCATTAAACTTGGTCAAATGGGGTAAGCATGTATCTTGCTCACTATTTTTTTAACTTATTTATTTATTTTTAAATTTTTTTTATGGTTTTGTTTGTAGATAGTGTGGGTGTTGATTTCCAACTATACTGCTAAACAATAACTTAGTAGGAGAGTACAAGCAGAATAGATCACACTTGAACAACCTGTCATAGAAATATAAGACTCCGGTAGTGGTTCGTCCACCCGGGAGCACTCCGACGATCAAGTCAGTACTCAGTTATCTCTCAAAGATAGCAAATAGTGCTTAACTCACAAGTTAGAATACAAAAAGTATACCTTAGACCCATGAGAGTGTCTTACTTTTATAGCCAGGACTAACCTGATCCTTGTAGAAGCCTAGCTTCAATGGACTCCCAGCCAGATAGAGATAAACTCTCTAAGAGTTTTATCTTTATCCAGACTGAGGTCCTCTCCCATTCTAGGACTCTTGTCCCTTATCCGCTTATCTCGAATTTCGGTATCTCTGCAAATAACCTCGGCATCTCCGCAAATAACCTCAACTTAGCCGAGATCACCTCGACAATATGACCAAGACACGTGGCACCTTGGCTGACACTCCGATGTCACCTTGGCCACGTGTTGTCATTTACAAAATATATCCCCACAACTGCCCCCTAGGTTCTATTATCTCGGCATCCTGAGATGATGGAACCTATATCGTTTGTCCACGTAGCACGTCGGCTAAGACTTACTCCATCCTTCATGACCGAGATCATCACACGTTAGCTTGACATGACCAAGACTCTGCAATCTACTTTATCAATGACCAAGAACGAAGAACCAAGTTCTTCAAGTTCCTTAACCAGGACCGTTCCTTTAGCCGAGGTTCTTGCTTCATTAAATCAAGAACTTCAAGAATTACATCTGTGCATGAGCTGCCACGCACGGTTTTCTCAGCCGTTTCATCAACGCGTCCTTCTCTCATTGATTCGTACTTGATACGCGCCATCAGGTCGCGTCGCTTCTATGCACGCCGCCTGACAGACACGTTGTCCAAGGTATATCATTTTATAGTTTGCCGCTTTTTCGCGTTTTAACAAAACTTCTCCCTCTCTCCGTCTCTTCACTTTGCATTCCTCCACTCTCTCAAAGTTTTCTCTCTCTACAAAAAACCTCCATTTTCTTTCCTTCAAAGCTTTCTGCAACTTGCATCGATCACCTCCTCCGACGAACTTTTCATCGTTCGTTTGTAACCACTCACGTCGTCTGACTCTGACGATATTCATCTGGCGTCATTCTTCTTCGGTAAGCCACTGTTTTCTCCATTTTCAGTCTTTGGTTTATTTCAAAGTCGGTTACATGCTTATACGTTGTTTGCTGCCATTGTGAATCTGTTCACGTTCTTGAATCTTTGCTTGTGTTTTGAATGTTATCATTTGGGTGTCAAACGTGCCTGTTTGCAACTTAGTTCTTTTTCAATCTGTCGTTGGGTTTGTACATACGAACTATTCATGCGCTTGAGACTTTAGGAACTTTACCATTGTTTTTGCACATCTGTACACACTCACTCAGTGTTCTTGAATTTCTTGAGTCTGAATCATGTTGTTTTTCTATTTCTCTTTGTCTTGTTTTCAGATTCTTGCCATTGATTCTCTATTTCTATATAGATTTAGGCTTGGGATTTGAAAAAAAGATCACATACTTAGGAAAAACTGAACCAAAAACCCCCCTTAGATCCAAAAAAACCCTAGAAGCTGCCAGATTAGGATTTAGCCGAGGTCCTTAAACCTACACCAAACATTCCTTTCTGAAATTTTGTCATAGTCTTTATCAGCCAACATCATGGGTATGTTTAGGTGGAGAGTAGACTTCCCAGAAAAAATAGAGTATTTCCGTCGAGAGTTCTCCATCCCAGCCGATGTTCACCTTAGGTTGGTTGGGGAGGAGGACTTCATCATGCCTAATGGGGACGCCATGCCCTTCCTAGTAGTAGCCTTCATAGAGTGTGGACTCCGGTTTCCCCGAGACATTCTCTTTAGGGAGGTCCTTCACTACTATAAGCTCAACCCTATGCAGTTAGCCATTAACTCATACCGGGTTATCAATGGCATAATTGAACTAGCACACCGAGAAAAAGCTAGGATCACTTTAGCAGACATTCAATTTTGCTATACCATGTGTGGCCTCAAGTCCGAAAAAAGCTACATATACTACCTAAAGCCCAGATCCACCGCCTTCAAACTTATTGCCGACCTCCCAGATGATTACTTCATCGTCTCGGGCAACTGGGAGTTCTCACTTGATGAAGACCTCCACCTCTATCCCTTGAGCCAAACAGTGTTTAAAGAGGGTGATAGTAAGGACTAAGTCATTCTTCTAATCACACTTCTGTTTAGGACTTGTCAAATTGATATATCTTTGTCTAAATACTTTGCCTTCTTACTTTTTTCTTTTGCAGCTCTCCCCCAACCGGCAAAGGGATTTCGGCAATCCTTCATTCCCAGCCGACATCTGAAGAGGCTATTAGATCTTCCTTTGCAGAAGCGCAAGGTGCCTCTTCTACTGAACTGCATACTAACCTACAAGTCGGCTTTGTTCGACGTACCTCGCCGAAGCAAGACTCCCCCTTCTGCTACAACTCCACCAACAACTTCATCTCCAAGGCCAGATCAAGCCTCTACTTTTGACCTAGCTGATCAACCATCTACCTCAGCCCCTCAGCTAATTCCACCATCCTAGCGCCAACGCCGACGCCGAGTTCCAATTTTTGCCCCTGCCAGTAGAACCCGCAGTCGCAAACTCCAACTTTTTGAGTCATCGGCCTACGACCCAGCAAACCCACCTATTGCATTTCCAACTATCCATTTTGGCACCAAAGTAACTATAGCCATCACCGCTGAAGAGATGGGTCGAAAACCAGCCATTGTTGAGGACCTCCTTGCCGATATCCCCGGGGTAGTGACGGTGCAATCCTCGTCCTCCCCATCCCAACCAAAGCCAAAGCCAAAGCCAAAAAGAATAAAAAAGGCCAAGGCTAAGGCCACAGTGACTCAGATTGATTCTGAGGACACTGTGCCAATATCCAAATTGGCCGAGGTAGAAAAAAGTCAAACGGCTTCCGAGAAAAGGCTAGCCGAGGTCAATGCACCTGAGACCCTTGATTGGGAGGTAGTCTTATTATTCTTGACTCTTCATCATGGATCATAAAGAAGAAGAAGAAAAATTCAATAATGTTACTGTAATTAAATATCATTATCAAATTTAAAATATTGCTAGTACATTAGTTTAACGCGTCTTATTTTCCATATCTTATTATTTCAATCAGATAATATTCAAAATTTAATACTATTAATAAAAATTTAATCAATACTAACAAATTTAAAGGTCAACCACAGTATTGAACAAAACGCAACAGATGGTTATGTTTACCTCATTTATTTATTTATTTTTGGTCTTCAATGAATGAAATCTTTAAAAATTGGGTTAAAAAAAATTTACTTTTCAAATCAAGTATTTTAGTTTTTTTTGAAGTAGAAGTTGAAAAAGTAATATCATGATGAGATTTTTTTTTTGTTTTTGAACAATGTTAAGGATACAAAAAAATTTATTAATTTTTTTATCAAATACTCACATAGTATGAAACTTACACTCAGTATTTGTTAAAAATTTTAATAAAAAATTTGGAGTCCTAAACATTTTTTTCTCATTATTATTTCCAAACAAGTAACTAATCATTAGATTCATTAAAGTGGTCATACAAAACAATATGACATTTCTTAATAATGAAACAATAAACAAAAATTCATCATGAAACCTATATAGACACATAAAATTTTAAAAAATGAACCCACTAACAAACTATATATAAAACCCATTTTTTTAAAGTAAAACTAAATTTTAAATATGTAAACATTATAGTTATTGGATAGAAAATAATTGTTTAATTGTTGGCTATCATCTAAACAGTTAGAAGGAATAACGTTATTATTATTTATATTTTAATACCAATAAATTATTAATTATATATATGAGCCTCCGTTTGGGAAGTGGGTTGACTTTTTGACTTTTTAATTTTTTGACTATTTTAGCCCGGGGCTAAAAAGCCTGGTTTGGGAAGAGCTTTTTGACTTTTTTGACTTTTTTGTGAGAGAGAAATGTAATGATTATAAATTAAATTTGATGTTTTATTTTTTGTGACTAAAATAGTCTATTTTATTTTTTATGACTATTTTAACCCATAACCCACCAAAACCAACTTCCCAAACTATGACTAGTTCAATTCAACGCCGTGATTGGATCACGGCGTGTCCACTTTATAGCGAAAAACTTGAAAAAGGTGCTTCAAAAAGTATAATAATAATAAAAAATAATCACTACTTTACACGTTTTTGTGTTTGGATCGCTGGAACATGATTAATTGTTTTTCGAAGAAACTGCTCTGTTGTGGAAAGTTTGTGGAATTTTTGTGGCCGCAATTCTCCATTCCTGGAAATAGAAGTTGAAAAATTAATGTCATATAACTTAATAAATTTTATTTATAAAAAAAAAAGGAGTAAATTACATTTTTTATTTAAAATTTTTACTTAAATTTCATTATGATTCGTTATCTTCTAATTGTGACAATTAGTTAGATTTTAATTCATGTTTTAATCTAGTCCTCCGATTATCTCACCATTTAAAATTTGATTGAAAATTAAAATATAACAAGCTAAAATAAAATTTAAATAAAAATTATAAGATGAAAAATATAAAATCTTAAACAATATTTTTAATTTTATTTTAATACTTTTAAAATATACGCACTTGATCCTCGATATCAATTTTCATCCAAAAATTTCAAGATAAGTGACAGGATGATTATATAAAATTTATGAACTTAATTGTTATAATTATAGGGGTGAGATACCAAAGTGACATTTTCAAGGTGATAAGTGTAGTTTATCAAAAAAAAAAATAAAAATCTTACTTTCTAATTTGATTTGACATTATTATAGGTCTTGTTTCAAATTTTTTTTTTTTTATTTATTTACTTAATAACTTTGGTGGTAATTTTTTTTTTGTGTGTGGTAATATTTGTTAATTTGTATAGCATTTTTATACTAAAAAAATAGCTTATTTTCTGTTGTCATTAACTTAAATAATATCAAAATAATTAAAATATCATTATACTTATTTTTGTATATACTCTTAGGAAATTTATTGGAAAGTCTTATTTTAGAAACTTTTGTACCATTTGGTCTCACGTTTCCCAATATTCTTACACAAATATTAAAGAATTGTTTGGAATGATATAAATAAGTGTACTTTTGACTTTTTATGATTCATGGGTTAAATTTGAAGTGATTGTTGGAAAAAATGATTTTTAGTGATTTTAATTTAATATTAAAGTGTGGTGACTTTAATTAAATATTAAAGTGGGTCCCAACCTTTTATTGTGTTGGGTCCAAATGAGCCAAAAACCATTGGGTTTTGAATAAGAAATTGCCAAGAAATTACTTCATGATGTTAGATTCATGAATAGGATTTTAAAGAATATTTAAATCCTTTTTCTTGGTTAAAGGGTGTGAATCCTTTGGGCATCCAAACTTTCATATTTTTGGAAAGGGGGTGGATGCTTGGTGTTTTAATGACCAGCCTTAAAGGCTGAAGGCTCTTCTTCTCTCCCCTTTACATGTATAAATTGAGACCCTCCTATCAAGTTTCAATATAAAAAATTTTTTGCTTCCATTTTACAAGTCAGTTTGCCAGAAAGTTCCTACATTGAGAGAGTGCTGCCACTATTTTTGTTCACTAAGCTGGACAGAAAGTGCTTCTGTCGTAGCTGGTTTTGACCATCGTATCCTGGGAGACAGATGCCGGGATTCCTCAAGCACTCGACCCGTGAGGCGACGAAATCTGTTTTAAGGAAACTGCTTCCGTGCAGGCTTCGGTTTCGTCTCTTTACCCTTTTATTGTTTTGTGTATTTCTGTTGAAATTTAATTGTAATTATTAGCATATGTTCTTGGTATATAATTTGATTTCTTCATAAATCTATTTATTTAATTTCACAATTTGAACAACAAGCTTAAAACAGATTTTATATATATTTTCTATGAAATTGATCGAATAGATTTATATAGACTATTAGGTTAGCTTTGTATAATGTTACTAGGAATTGTTGCGGAATTGCTCACTATTTCAATGATTGTAAATTATGCTATGGTACTCTCTAATTGCTTAGTTTAGTTAGAATTCTCTATCATAATTTGCATGAATTTTAAGGTTATAAAATATAATTTATGGATGTTGCTATTTTGACATGTTAATTCTATTCTAGTTTTAATTTGTTACATGCTTATTATTTTCTTGACTAGATTACCTAATTTAATGTATTTTGGAGTTATAGAGTTTTTATGAATTATTTAATTAGGTGCATTAATGTGAATTATTTAATTGGGTGCATTAATCTAAATTATCTAATTGGGTGCATTAATGTGAATTATTTAATTAGGTGCATTAATCTAAGTTATCTAATTGGGAGCATTAATCTGAATTATTTAATTGGGTGCATTAACTTTGAATTTAACTTATTTATTTGGAGTTAATAGTTTAAATGTTTATTATGAATTAATTTCATTCATAACCCATGAGTATAGAACTTTATTTTAAAGTTTTAATTTAATTGGCATTTTAATGCATTGGTTACTTATATAATTAAAAGTTGGCTAGATAGTTTCATTTAATTTATTAAATTTTTTAGATTATTTGTTTGTATTTTGTTGTGGTTTGCTACTAACTTTCTTTGTAGAGATACCAATGCAAAAAATAAATATAAAACCAAATAAATAGTATTTGGGATGTAAAAACAAAAATGTTTGGACTACTAACTTTTGTGTTGAATAGGAATACCTAAGCGTGGAAAGGTTTTTGGACTAAATAGAATCCTTATGGATTGGCTATTTTATTTAAATGTTTGAAGCATGTTTGCTTGAGATATAGTTGGTTTGTTTACCAATTTGTAGTAGCAAGTTTTATTTGCTTATATTGTTGTAGCAATTGTTTTACATTGCTTGTAAAAGTTTTGGACCCTGGTTTGCTTTAACCTAGTTCATCCCTAAGAAAATTTAATTCTTAAAATTGTTTATCACAGACTAGGAGTCAACATGCTCTTAAAAGTTTTGTCAAAAGGTTAACTGGGTTTTAAGTGGGACCGATGTGACCCCTCCAGTCTTCCTGGGAACTTTCTTGACCATGTTCGATTCTAGGTTTTTTGGTCAGACTAATTTTTGAATTAATTTTTTCTTCTAAGGGATTTTCTAAGGGTTAAGTTTAATTTCTGGAAACATAGAAGTGATATTCTGGTGTAATTTTCAGAAAATGGCAACTATCACTGATGTTGCTGCTACTGCTAATGTTTGTGGGGATTTGAACCCCGGGGCAACTGGATTACCAACCCCTACTGCTGTGACCTCTGTGGTCAACCCTGGTGTTACTCCAGCTGTTTTGGGAGGACCGCTTAGTCACCATGAGCGCCTAGAAAAATTTGTTGGGGAAAACTTTAAGAGATGGCAGCAAAAGATATTGTTTTACTTGACCACGCTTAACCTTGCCAAGGTTCTGAGCGAGGATCCTCCAGCCGTGGCAGAGAATGAGCCTGACAGGCAGAAAGTCATGGCACTTGACACATGAAAAGCAGACAGACTATCTTTGCCGGAACTATGTGTTCAACAGCTTGGCAGACTCACTCTATAGTGTGTTTTGTTCCAAGAGCTCAGCAAAAGAATTATGGGAATCTCTGGACAAAAGGTACAGGACTGAGGATGCCGGGGCAAAGAAATTTGTGGTTGGCCGGTTCCTTGATTTTAAAATGGTAGATTCTAAAACTGTGATAAGCCAAGTCCAGGAGTTCCAAGTGATCTTGCATGATATTCATGCTGAGGAATGCCTTTGAACGAGTCATTTCAAGTTGCTGTGATCATTGAGAAACTTCCCAATGGTTGGAAGAATTTCAAGAATTACTTGAAGCACAAGCGCAAGGAAATGTCAGTTGAAGAACTGGTTGTCCGACTCCGGATTGAGGAGGATAATAGAAAGAAAGGAGGGAGTACCTCCTCAGTAAAAACCAATGTCGTTGAGCATGGCAAATCTTCTGGGATAAGGAAGAAGCCCCCTGGGAACAAGAGCTCTAAGCTGGGGCCAAGGGGTGGTGTTGCAAAGAAGTCGGCTTACAAGTCGCAGGAACCAGGTTATCGGTTCTTTGGGAAGTGTTATAACTGTGGTAACGAGGGGCATCGGGCTAGTGACTGCCGCAAGCAGAAGAAGCCATACCAGACCAAACCTCGTGCTCATATGGCAGACTTACAAGAGCACTCCCATGAGGAGGAGGATATACACTTGTCTGCCGTTGTCTCTGAGGTGAATCTGGTGGGTTTAAACCCAAGAGAATGGTGGATTGATACTGGGGCTACACGCCACATTTGCTCCAAGCAGAAACTGTTTACAACTTTCGAACCGGTTACAACCGGTGAAAAGTTGTTTATGGGAAACTTTACTACCTCGATTGTTGAGGGGAAAGGAAAGGTGGTCCTGATGTTGACGTCAGGAAAGGAGTTGACCTTGAACGAAGTCCTGTATGTTCCAGACATTCGTAAGAATCTTGTCTCAGGGTCTCTTCTCAGTAAACATGGTTTTCGCATGGTTTTTAGTCCGACAAGGTCGTTCTTACCAAAAGCGGAATGTATGTGGGTAAGGGTTATATGTTGGGGGTATGTTTAAACTCAATGTTATGACTGTTATCCCAAAGATGAATAAAGGTGCATCTTCTTTGTTTACATGCTTGAGTCTTCCAATTTGTGGCATGGTAGACAAGGACATGTGAACTTTGAATCTTTACGTAGATTAATCAAGTTAGATCACATACCATCTTTTAAGATTAATCCGAAACACAAGTGTGAAACTTGTGTTGAAGCAAAGTTGACAAGATCTTCGTTTCATTCTATTGAAAGAAGTTCAGAACCGTTGGATTTAGTGCATAGTGATGTGTGTGACTTAAGATTTATACAATCACGTGGTGGCAATAAGTACTTCATCACTTTTGTTGACGATTGCACTAAGTATTGTTATGTCTTTTTGCTCAAAAGCAAAGATGAGGCGATTGACAAGTTTGTTCTTTATAAGAATGAAGTTGAGAACCAAGCAGGCCGCAAGATTAAGGCTTTAAGAAGTGATCGTGGTGGTGAGTATGAATCTCTGTTTATTGAGATTTGTGCTCAATCTGGGATTATCCACCAAACCACGGCGCCTTATTCTCCTCAGTCTAATGGGATTGCTGAGCGGAAGAATAGAACGCTAAAGGAAATGATGAATGGAATGTTGATAAGTTCTGGATTGCCACAGAACTTATGGGGGGAAGCAATTCTCTCTGCAAATTACATTTTGAATAAAGTACCCCGGAAGAAGGTGGACAAGACGCCGTATGAGTTATGGAAAGGCGTTAAGCCTTCGTATAAATTCTTACGAATGTGGGGGTGTCTTGCAAAAGTGGCGATTCCTACACCCAAACGGGTTAGAATAGGCCCAAAATCCGTGGATTGTATATTCATTGGTTATGCACATAATAGTAGTGCATATCGGTTTCTTGTACATAAGTCTGAAATTCCAGACATACACAGAAATACCATCATGGAGTCAAGGAATGCATGTTTCTTTGAAGATATTTTTCCTTGCCGAACCCATGAAGGGGTTCCAAGGTCTTTGGAGCAATTTGATGAGCTTGCTAGTGAGGATGATCATGTTGATGATTCAGGTGATGATCAAATTGAGGTTTTAGATGAGCCCAGAAAGAGTAAAAGGGCTAGGATATCCAAATCTTTTGGTCCAGACTTCTTGACTTATATGGTTGAGAACGAACCTCAAACTTTCCACGAAACTGTGACTTCTCTTGAGAGTCCTTTATGGAAAAAAGCGATCAAAAGTGAGATTGACTCCATCTTACAGAACCACACCTGGGAGTTGGTAGATTTACCTCCAAGTTGCAAGCCTTTAGGCTGCAAATGGATTTTTAAAAGAAAGATGAAGGCCGATGGGTCAATTGACAAGTATAAGGCGAGGCTCGTTATCAAAGGGTACAAGCAATGAGAAGGCCTGGATTACTTTGATACGTACTCACCTGTAACTAGGATAATATCCATTCGCATAGTGATTGCGTTAGCAGCTTTGTGCAATCTAGAAATACACCAGATGGATGTAAAGACAACTTTCTTAAATGGGGATTTGAATGAAGAAATCTACATGGAGCAACCTGAGGGGTTTTCAGCTCCAGGACAAAGCAAGAAAGTCTGTAAACTTGTCAAATCTTTGTATGGTTTGAAGCAAGTGCCTAAACAATGGCATGAGAAGTTTGACAATGTAATGTTGTCAAATGGGTTTAGAATCAACGAATGTCACAAGTGTATTTATGTCAAAGACATTGACAGAGGTTATGTCATTTTGTGTCTATATGTTGATGATATGCTCATTATAGGTAGTAACGATGAAATGATCAAAATTACCAAGAAGTTGTTAAACTTTAAATTCGACATGAAGGATATGGGCATTGCAGATGTTATTCTGGGAATTAAGATTACCAGAATCTCTGGCGGAATTGTACTATCTCAGTCTCATTATGTTGATAAAATACTTGAGAAGTTTAGTGGATCAGATACGAGTGTGTCATCGACACCTGTAGACTTAAGTCTACATTTTACCAAGAATAATAATGAAAGTGTCTCACAGTTAGAATATTCTCGGGTAATTAAAAGTTTAATGTATCTGATGTGTTGTACTAGGCCGGATATAGCTTACTCGGTTAACAGGCTTAGTAGATACACAAGTAATCCCGATGCTTCTCATTGGAAGGGCATTGTACGGGTGTTAAGGTATTTACGCTGCACTCGAGATTATGGGCTGCATTATACTCGATATCCAGCGGTGCTTGAAGGATATAGTGACGCGAATTGGATATCAGATATAAAGGACTCAAAGTCCACTAGTGGATATGTGTTCACTTTTGGTGGGGCAGCTGTGTCTTGGAAATTTTCCAAACAAACGTGTATATCTAGATCAACGATGGAATCAGAGTTTATTGCTTTGGATAAAGCAACGGAAGAAGCAGAATGGCTTCGCCATTTCATTGAAGATATTCCACGTTGGTTTAAACCTGTGCCAGCTATTTGTATTCATTGTGATTGTCAATCTACAATTGGTAGGGCACAGAGTAATCTGTATAATGGAAAGTCTAGACATATCCGTCGTAGACATAATTCCATACGACAACTACTCTCGAATGGAGTTGTCTCTCTAGACTTTGTAAAGTCTAAGAACAACATTGCGGATCCGCTAACCAAAGGGTTAAGTCGAGTGTTAGTCGAAACGTCGTCAAGAGGAATGGGGTTGAGGCCTTTGGAAGTTACCGAAATGGAAACCCAACCTAGTTGACTGGAGATCCCAATATCTAGGTTCAATGGGATAACTTAATTGCGTGTAACGGTGGTATGTCACTGAGGAGGTTAAACCTCCAGCCATTCCTTCTATCAGTGATACCTGCAAGTGTAGAGGATAAGCTGAGCTTTTAATGACTCTTGTGTGTTAAGCTGTTGAGCTAAGTATTGCAGGATACTAAAGTAGAGTCATCTATGTGTATAACAACCCTCGTACTGATTACCGATAAGCCACTGAATTATATACTGATTACTGCTAAACTGAACCGAAAATGACTGATGATTGAATGAATTGAGTTACTGAATAAACCGATTAAAATTGGAACTGAATTTGAATAAGTTCATTTATTGAATTGCATGTTGCATCTGTTTGATTTGTTAATTATCTGTTTATGTTTATGTGTTTAAACTGCTAATTGAAGGCCTTATCGGCGGCCGAATGGAGAACCGTTTAGTATTTTGTAATCGGTAGAATATTTGCGATTTAATGGTATAATTATCTGAAAATTGATTAGGAATGATTAAATTAGATTTAAATGAGTTAATTGCCAAGTTCAACTTATTTACGAAATTGCCATGTGAGTGGCCCCTTTGTTTATTACCATTAGAGGGCCTTAATACACTTAGATCAACAATTGATCAGCTCCTTCTTGCCTTTACAACCGACCAAGAGTTAGAGAGAGGGAGAGTTAAGAGAAAATTTGGGTTCATTTGTTGAATTTGCTAAAGAACTTGAAGATTGTAGCATAATTGCTAAATTGAGCTTGCTAGACTTGAAATCAACACTCTAGGTAAGAAATATTCATCTTCTTCTTGTTGCCTTGAACTCCATTTTGCAAGTTCTAGGTTCCATTGTAGAATCAAGCCATGATTTAGTGCATAGAGGTTGAATATTGCTTGGATTGTTGCATGCATGGCCATTTTGGTGCATTTTGGAGTGGAATTCATGATGGATTGTACATGCATGCTCATGTTCTATCAAAGTTCATGTTTTCAGTTTGTTTTCCAACTATTGAGCTCCTTTGAGCAAGAATGAAAGCTTGATTTTGGTTAAAAACCCATACATTGCATGTTTTGAAAGTGTTCTTGAAAATGTGTTTGATAAATGGTTTTAATTGACCAACTCTTGGCCCTTGCATGTGTAAAATGGCTTTTGAAACTTGTTGTATATTGAATGTGGATGTATTTTCCAGAATTTGGGGCCAAGAGGTTGGGTTTTGGGTGTTTGAATGCTTAGTTCGAACTTGGGAGACAAATCTGGAAATTCCAGATTTGGCTTCCTCGCTCGAGCGAAGGATTCCTCGCTCGAGCGAGCCCTTTGGTTTTGCAAGCTTGCTCGAGCGAGCATCGAGCGTGTATCGCGCGTAAAAATCGAGCATCCAGTACTTTTAATGTTCATCAGATCGCTCGAGCGAATGATTGTTCGCTCGAGCGAAGCCTTTGATTTTGGAAGCTCGCTCGAGCGAAGGAAGGCTCGCTCGAGCGAGGAGCCTGTTTTCAGCAACTTTTGAAAAATGCCTTCCAACTGTATTTTTGCATCCTCATCCCATTCTAGGCATTCTTAGGCCTAGTTTAAGACATCTTAATGAGGATATAGACATAGAACCACACCGAGGAAATTTAAGGATTAAATTATCATCCTTCCCGACTGTTAAACTTAGTGTGCGTTCTATTTGTTAACTGTTTAGGGTTGGCGACTGGAGAGACGCGCTCTAGCACATTGTAGCCCAATCACTGTGAGTAACGATTGTATAAAGATATGTTCAAAATGGTCATCTTTTGAATACTGAACTGGACTGTTTACTGAACTGGAACTATTTACTGAATGAATGTATGTCCTTTATTTCCGAACTGTACTGTGGCATCCTTAGCACTACTGGTACTGACTGTTACTGTTACAGAGATCTCTGTCGGTTCCCTTGTGGAACCATACTGTTTACTGAATGACTGGCCATCATTACTGTTCGGTCTTTTGACCTACTGTTACTGTTATGCTAATGGATGTACCACATATGACTGTTTATCGTACTGAACGACTGTAATACTGATTGAAATAATGAACTGTTTTCATTACTGTAAGGACATTACATTCTTAACCTCTTTATACTTTATGTTATTCACTGGGCTTTAGCTCACTGCTCATATATATATGTAGGTGTACAGGCACCGGACCAGAGCTAGAAGCGTCGGGGTAGAGTTCCAGTTTTGTCAGCCAGCCTATGTGCCTCACTGTGAGGTTCCGCATTGCCGTGTTATGGCCTTGGGATTTTGTTTTAGTTTTTCCCGTTGGTCTCCTCGCTGTGTTGCATCACTGTATAGACTGTTTACTGTTTTACTGTACTGTTATCGGGGGATTAAGTCCCCGTACTGAATGTTGTATCCGACTGTATATAGACCGTACTGTTTGAACTGTTTGAATGCATGAAAATGTTTTTGGCATACAGATTTTCACAGCTCAATGGACACTAGATATTTACTGTATTGGCTTCCGCCAGGCCCTGAACTCTGTTATACTGTATTACTGTTAAGCAGGCCTTCGGTAATCACGGATTACTGGCCGGTTACGGTGCTAAACCCATAGGGCCGGGTTTGGGTCGTGACAATGTGAGTTTGAAGTGGGGCCGCTTCTAGAAGAATTGGATAGGCCAAGATTCTTTGAAACCACTCGCTGAACTAGGCTAGTGTCCAGGGCCACACAGGGCACACCAGTGAGAACATAATGGTGGTAGGAGTAATTCCCGTGTGAGATCTATTGTTTCAGTTTACATAAACGGCAGAGCAGTTCAAGATGTCTTATTCACTGATCAGCCAGTAAACTCGATAGGTTTTCACTGGGAGAGGTTCAAAACCAAAAGCTACATTCTCTGATGTCGGGGTTAGTTCGTTGTACTCTCTCTTCAAGTCATTATTGTTGAACGATGTCCGTTTGTTGAGTCTTTCGGTCAATTTTTATTCATGTGGGGGATTGTTGGAAAAAATGATTTTTGGTGACTTTAATTTAATATTAAAGTGTGGTGATTTTAATTAAATATTAAAGTGGGTCCCAACCTTTTATTGTGTTGGGTCCAAGTGAGCCAAAAATCATTGGGTTTTAAATAAGAAATTGCCAAGAAATTGCTTCATGATGTTAGATTGATGAATAGGATTTTAAAGAGTATTTAAATCATTTTTCTTGGCTAAAGGGTGTGAATCCTTTGGGCATCCAAACTTTCATATTTTTTGAAAGGGGCTATGGATGCTTGGTATTTTAATGACCAGCCTTAAAGGCTGGAGGCTCTTCTTCTCTCCCCTTTACATGTATAAATTGAGACCCTCCTATCAAGTTTCAATATAGAAATTTTTTGCTTCCATTTTACAAGTCAGTTTGTCAGAAAGTTCCTACATTGAGAGAGCGCTGCCACTGTTTTTGTTCGCTAAGCTAGACAGAAAGTGCTTCTGCCGTAGCTGGTTTTGACCGTCGTATCCTGGGAGACAGACGCCGGGATTCCTCAAGCACTCGAGCCGTGAGGCAGCGAAATCTGTTTTAAGAAAACTACTTCCGTGCAGGCTTCGATTTCCTCTTTACCCTTTTATTGTTTTGTGTATTTCTGTCGAAATTTAATTGTAATTATTAGCATATGTTCTTGGTATATAATTTGATTTCTTCATAAATCTATTTATTTAATTTCACAATTTGAACAACAGTGATGTGATAAAAAGATGATATAACTTAAATAAGATAATGTGACTTAAATAAAATAATAATTTTTTGACTTTTTAAAATTTTTAAGTTATGACAAAGAAAACCTAAAATTAATATTCAATAAGCAGTCGTTTAACAATTTTTCTAAAGCCAATAATAATATGAACCAAGTTTTGGACGCGTTTGAACTCCGATGCACGTGCCTTTTGCACTGTAGTATTTGGCTTTGAACTTGGTCAAATGGGGTAAGCATGTATCTTGCCCACTATTTTTTTAACTTATTTATTTATGTTTAAATTTTTTTTATGGCTTTGTTTGTAGGTAGCTATTTGATAAAATTGAATTCTGAAAAATTAAAAATAAATAGATGGTCTAATTTCAAATATATATATATATATTTTTTTTCATAGACAAATATGAAAAAATAAAAATATTATATGATTATCAAATTGACTTAATATTTTTTATAGATGATATATATTAAAAAAAACTTATAAAATTAACAGTTTGAATCATAAAAATGAGACTCAGAATAGGTCCATGAGCCTAAATAATTATCTCGAATTCATATTTGAACTTAAGAAAAATATTACCCTATTCAATTATATAAATAAATAGATTGCAGAGCCACGCCTGGTAATATTCCAATTCGAGGAGCCAATTCCAATTATATAAAAATATTACCATGTGTTCTAGGAGCCAATCGTTGTAGTGCGGAGACTCTGCGGGGGTCGCAAGCCTGAGTGTCTTCTCTTCTTCGAGCCCTTTCAGTCCTCATTCTCTCAGACCTGGAGTAGCGTGTCCTAGAAGTCTTTGATTGTTTATCGCCCGACCTGAGGTTTCTACTTTCAGTTTGTGATGGTGTGGCTTATCTGTCACTATCTTCTGAGTGGCAAGAGTGTGTGTTGCCTTTGCGCCCCTCTTTTGCTGCCACCCCTTTGCCTTTTATCTGACTCTTCATAGACTTTATGTCAGCCGCCATTCTTCTTATTACTTCGTCTTGCTCCCTTACGCTATATTCGAGAACCTGAAGATCCATCTTCCGCCTCTGTCTATCAAGGCTTTGAGAGCGGTGTGGACTTGAGCCCCGTCTTTCTCTCGCTTCTCTCCACGGATTCCTTCGTTGAGGATCTAATTCCGCCATGGGTGGGATAAAAGGTAAACCTTCGCGCCTCCCACCCCTTTCGGAGTTTGCCCATCTATAGCAGATTGCGAAAAATCTTCGTTGTGCGCCATTGATTTCAACTAGAGAGGAAAACTCGATCAAAAAGTTTTGTTCTATGTGTAATTCCCACAGACAGCGCCAATTGTACGAGCACGAAATAATCTTCTCGTATAATCCTGTTGATCAAGTTTGCATTCCTCCAAACATTGTCGCTTTGCCACCTGAAAACACAAACGTGAGCTAATCGGCGGGTGTGTGCTGGAAACCCCTCCGATGCCTAAGTCAGCAACTAGACAATAGACAATAAGCTCTGTGTATTCTAGAGTAAGAATTGAGATATCTGTACATAGGTCTGGTCATGAACTTTTATAGACTTTACTTGGCACAATCCTAGTAGGATTCCAACTCTCCTTATAAGAGTCCTTCTAGGAATCACACACCCTACTCACTACTAACCAAGTGAGATGGTTTGTACAATCCTAGTAGGACTTTACTCTCCTTAGCAGAGTCCTCCTAGGAGTCACACTCCTACTCACTACCAACCAAATGAGATAGTTTTGCATAATTCTAGTAGGACTATACTCTTCTTAGCAGAGTCCTCCTAGGAGTCTCAAGCCCAAAGATAATGATTATCCCTAAAACACCCTCATCACTGCAAGCCAAGTGAGATGGCTGAACCCTTACCTCGACTGACATTGCGGTCAACCGTGCTCACACAACTCGGTGATACTTTAAGCACCATTGTCAGTCTTGACTCTGAGATGATGCCCTGCAGAGCTATCCTTTAGCTCGGTTCTCCCTCCACTGATACCTCGGTCCAGGATAGCTAGGTCAAGTCACTGGTAGCCCATCTCTGACCGACCCGATGTTTAGATGATCAAGGACCGTGCTACATAAATAATTACCTCGGCCCATAGTTCGGCCCAAACCTGAAATATGAGATGTCTTCTTGGCCTAAGACCGAGCTACACCAGCCCTTATCTCGGCCCATTACGCGGCCCAACTCTCAAAGAAAACTCTTCCTAGCTCGGCCCAATTTGTTTACAAATTACCCTCTAAGGAAGTACACAAATCATTAGTCAAACTATTTTTGACGAATTAAGAATTTTTTTAATGCATCACCAACTTAACTGTTAAGATGCTTTATAAGGCTTTAACAATATTTCTATTAACCATTTTATAACATTATTAGATGGTGTAATGGAGAGGATGTGAATCTGATTGATAGAAAATAAAAATTTTATTCACCTTATATTTCTTGGAGACAAAACATTGAAGGAGCTTAGAAAACAAGAATTTCTGTAAAGAAAGAACACTCAAAAAAGTCAAAAGAACACTCAAGAAAGAACACTCAAGAATTTCTATTAGTTTGGCATGTATCAAAAAAGTCAAAAAGCGAAAAAGTTACTCAAAAAGTTAAAAAGTTAACACTATTCACCAAAAGTCAACAATTACGGCTGCATTGTTAGATAATGTCTCAATGGGACCACATAATTAAATGTGGTGTTATCATTTATAAGAAGCCTACAATTTAAGTGATTCAATTTAGTTAATAGGCTTAAGGGTATATGTGTTATGGACCTAATGTGTAGATACTAGTTGTATAATTTCTATTTCTATGAGGGGCAGAAATAGAAATTAAAACATATTGGTTAAAGTTGGTTCTCATTCCTTTTGAACTTCCACAACCTTTCAGTTTTGAAAACCAATAAATAGAAATTAAAACCAATAATAGTTAAAGTTGGTTTTCATTCCTTTTGAACTTCCACAACCTTTCAGTTTTGAAAACCAATTACAACCTTTAAAAGGTTATGGTCCCTATTCCTTCCCAAGTGGTAAAAAAAAAAAAAAAAGAACACTGCCATTTTTCTAAATCCTCTCAAGGAGAAACATAAGGCACCAAAGGGGAAAGGATTAGAAGGCAATAACATAATCAATAACAAAGAGTTTATTGATAATCACGCTTCCGTTTAACCGTTCATCAAATGGATTTAGGTATGTCATTTTGTCTTGATTTCTTGATAATACACATGGTAAATGATCCGAAGTGTAAGGTTTATGTTCTGAAATTTATGTTGACAATCACAACTCTCAATACTAATTTTTCCCTACAAATCAATTTTTACAATTTTTTATTACACATTTTTTCATAAAAAGTCAAAAAGTTAACCCAAACATCCATATTTTCTTCCTCAATTTTTTAGTCTAAAAAGACAAAAAGTACACTTATTTAGGACACCCCAAACATTCTCTAAATTGGATAAATTTCACTTTTATTAACTCTGTATTTGATTGGGGGGATAAGAGGGGGGATTATTTACTGTGCAGAAATCTATTCTGATGTTTGTTTTTTTTTTAGTCCGCCGGACATGGAGTCCGGCCGGACTCCTTATCCCCCATATGGGGGATTATACTATCCTGGGGGGGTGTGGGATAATTTTGGGGGGATTATTTACTATTGGGATTAGGTGGTGAAATGACCATTTTGACCCTCTACTATTTAATTATGTATTATATTTAGTAAAATTCAATAAAATTTAAATGTCCCAATTTAAAAATAAAATAATTTTATTTAACTTTTTATTGATGTTTTATTTTTTTTTAAATAATTTTTTATAGATATTTTATTGATGTTTTATTTTAAAATTTTGTTTATTTAATTTCATTATTTAAATGTTAATAGATGTTTTATTTAATTTCATTGTTTAATTATTATTATTTTTAAAAACAAATTTATTTAAAATTTTAATTAAAAAAATAATATAAATTTTATTGATATTTTATTTATTTATTTATTTAATTTTAAAAAAATAAATTTATTTAATTGTGTAAAAAATAAAATAAAATAAAATTTTATTTAATCTAGCTAAAAATAATTAAAATATTAAAAATATGTTTAATATTGCTATTACTTAGTAAACAATTGAAAAAGGGTAAAATAATTTTTTGTTCATTTATCCTATCCAGTCCGTCCAACTAAACGTTGGATTCACTAAAAATAATCATTTCCAGACATCTAATCCCATGAAAAAACAAACACAGGATACATATAAAATCCAACCAAATAGTCCGGGGGATTCATAGTCCTAGGACTTAAGTCTGATGAATTCTAATCCCCCCTTATCCAGTCCGTCCAATCAAACACACCCTTAGACTAAATTTGTTGGACGGACTGGATAAGGGGGATTGTAATCCATCGGACTATTAGTCCTGGGATACATTTTCCCGGGACTATTAGACTAAATTTGGTTGGACTAAATTTGTATCCTATGTTTGTTTAGTCATGTAATTAGATGTCTGGATTGGACTATTTTTAGTTATCTAATGTTTGTTTGGGATATTATGGAGAAGGATAAATGCTCAAATGACTATTTTATCATTTTCAATTATTTACTAAGTAATAGCAATATTAAACATAGCTTTAATATTTTAATTATTTTTAGCTAGATTAAATAAAAATTTATTTTATTTTATTTTTTGCACAATATTTTAATTATTTTAATTTATTATTTTCAATTAAATTAAATTTATAATTTATTATTTTTAAATAAATTTAATTTATAATTTATATTTTTTATTTAATATATAATTTTAAATTAACAACACTAAAAAAATAATTTAATTTAATATGTAAATTTAATTTTTTAACAACACTAAAAAAATTTAATTTATAAGGTCATAATTTATAATTTTTTATTTAATATATAATTTTAAATTAACAAAGCTAAAAAAATAATTTATAAATGTTCAAAAGACTATTTTATCATTTTCTAATTGTTTGCTAAGTAATAGCATGGAGGGTAAAATGGACATTTCACAAAATAATTTCATAGGATACCAATCCCATGATTTCTATCCCACCCCGCCTCCCCATGGGATAGGATAGTCCAATCACACCGGACTAATAGTCCAAACAATGAACTAATAGTCCAACCACACCCCCTAATCTTTCAAAACAAATACACCCTTACAGTTTGACTCAAATTTGACTTTTAATTTTATTGTTTCAAATTGAATAATTTAGTCCCCATACTTTAAGGGTGTGTTTGTTTTGAAGGATTAGAGTGTGAGATTGGACTATTAGACCCACCGGACTAATAGTCCATTGTTTGTTTGAAAATTTTTGCTCCGAACAATTAGTCTCACAAATATGAGACTATCTTATCCCATTGGGAGAGGGGTGAGATAGAAACCATGTGATAACTCATCCCATGGGATTAGATAATGAAATTACATTTTTGCTCTCTGGTATTTAATTATGTATTAGTAAAATTCAAAAAAATTTAAATGTCTCAATTTGAAAATAAAATAATTTTATTTAATTTTTATTTTTGTTTTATTTATTTAATTTTTTAAAATATTTTTTTATAGATATTTTATTGATGTTTTATTTTAAAATTTTGTTTATATTTTATTTAAATTTTAATAGATGTTTTATTTTATTTCATTATTTAATTATTATTATTATTTAAAATAAATTTATTTAAAATTTTAATTAAAAAATAGCATAAATTTTTATTTATATTTAATTTTTTAAAAATAAATTTATTTAATTGTGCAAAAAATAAAATAAAGTAAATTTTTATTTAATTCAGCTAAAAATAATTAAAATATTAAAGTTATGTTTAATATTGTTATTACTTAGTAAATAATTGAAAAGGATAAAATAGTCATTTGAACATTTATCCTTCTCCATAATATCCCAAACAAACATTGGATAACTAAAAATAGTCCAATCCAGACATCTAATCTCATGACTAAACAAACATAGGATACAAATTCAGTCAAACCAAATAGTCCTGGGACAATGTATCCCAGGACTAATTATCCGATGGATTACAATCCCCCCTTATCTAGTCCGTCCAAACAAACGCACCCTAACGCTGTGTTTGGTTGGAGGATTTGAGGAGATATTTGGAAATGGAAAGGGAAAGAGAAAAGTTAGGTGAAATGTGAATAAAATATACCTACATTTCACCTAGTTTCACACATCTTTTCTCTTTTCCTTTCCAAATCCCCCAACCAAACACAGCATAAGTGTAATTTCAATGTGTTCATTCTGTTCAAGTTAAAAATTAAAATTAACATTTTTAGAACATCTATAAGTTTCCTGTACATGAAGAAAGAATTAAGAAATTTGGATGGAATCTAAACTTGAAGGGTAAGGATCAAAATATTCAATTTAAAATAATAGAGACTAAAATGAAATTAAATTCAGATTATAAAAGTGAAAATTCTAATTCATCCCTCAAATTTTTTGTCGCTCGTTTCTAATACACTTCAAATAGCAATCTTAAACACAATCATACAACTAACAAAATATTATAAATTTTGGGATAAAAATTTTGACAACCATTTTCTGGAAAAACTTTT
Organism: Camellia japonica; assembly: GCA_030407325.1. Lineage (NCBI taxonomy): Eukaryota > Viridiplantae > Streptophyta > Magnoliopsida > Ericales > Theaceae > Camellia > Camellia japonica. Next base: position 159,928,289 of record JAPPVO010000032.1, read on the forward strand.
TTACGAATGCTCTTTCTTAATTGGACTCTTTTCTTCTTGGGGTAAACCCTTCATGGTGTGTTTCATAATCCAAAACCGCTCAATCTCTTCTGGTTTTCGACCCGGAATTCGACCCGCTATTAGATCCCATCTGCAAAATCATCATTATGAAACTCTGCTTTTAAACCAGAACATAATGAAAAATAAAAATGGAATTTTTTTGAGAATAAAAAAATTTATTAGTTCAAGAAAGTCCCTCCCAACCAACCAAAAAAATAAAAAATAAAAGTAAAAATCAGAAGGGGAAAACTACAAAATATATATATTATTATATAATATAAGCAAAAACGTTATGAGGTCTTTGAAACTCTCTACACAAATTTTTTAATTTTTTAAATCTCTCAAAATACATAAATACATATGTCATTCAATCATTGATTATTACATTTTAAATATAATTAATAATTAATTATTTGGTTTATATAGTAATAATCATCAAATCACTTCAATAGGGAAAGTAAATTAAATTTTGAATTATTATTAATTTCAATGCACATTTATTTTTGTTGATTTATTTTCAATATGGTAATGTTTATATACACATGGATATATTACACTATTATATTTTTGAATTCTTTATATTAAAAATATTTAGTTTTAATTTTTTTTAGAAATAAAATTTTATTCTGAAAAATATTATGCATAAACGTAGATAATGTTTTCAAGTTTTTGAGTTTATAAAAATATAAAAACACATGTGTCATTTAATTATTGATTTTTGCTATATATGATAATTTTTTGCTAACGGTTAAACCTTTGCAATTTAATTTATAAACTCATGTTATAAATTGAAGATATTCATTAAAAATTATCTTTTGATTGAAGCATATATCATAGCATGAATTGAGACTTGTGCATAATTTATTAACATTAAACTATAATTCATTCTTAAATTTTTAAAAGTTTTAAAATTATCATGAACTAGTCAAATTAAACTAATTGATAAAATTTAAAATAATATCTTTATAATTAATCTAACTTCTCCTCCCTGAATCAACACTTGGGCTAAATACTTTCAGAAAAATGATTTATTTATGAAAATTGCAAAGAAATTTGAAATAATATATTATAAAATCAAAATTAAGATATCAAGATTTCAAAGAATATTACGATTGCTAGCCATGAACTCTCACCATCCATAATAAATTTTAAAATAAAATTTTTACCAAAAATGAAAAAAATATTTTTAATTCTTAATGTTACACTAAAAATATGAGTAGTACTAAATTAATCATAATTAAATGATTATATTACTCAATACCAAGCTTGCTAAGTAAAATGACATTTTATTAAAGTAATGGAATGATAATATTTTAAAATTAATTTCTTTGTTATGACAAGATTTTTAGAATTTTTTTTTTAAAAATTATGAAAGGGTTAAATTTAAGAATAAAAAATTAAAACCCTTGCATGAGCGTACAAAAATTAAAGAATAAGTTCATACACGAGTTTTAATTTTATGAATTTATTAATAATGTGTTTATAAATTAAAATTCATTTTTATTAAACTCATTTTTGAATATAAATTACAGTACAATATGATTTTACTATCAATAACAAAGAAATTAAATTTTAGAAAATTTTAATTTATTAATTTAATATAATGTAATGTAATTTTAATTAACATAATTGTTTTAATATGATTGATGAGATAAATACATAATTTTGGACTTAATTAATATTTTTAAATTCATCAATTTCATTAGTTAACATTATGTTTATACATTCTTGATGACAACTTAAACTTTTATACTATTTTACTTGTGATTAAATAAAACACCTTCGGCCTAAAAGTCCAAATTTAAATTTTCTTTGTCTAAAGGTTCATAATTAAAAATACTTTAGAGCATCTCCAATGGTTGTTGTTATAATACAATGGCTATTGCTATAATTTGACAATGAATAGTGCTATTTTGCTAAATTATAGCAATGGTGCTCCAATGGTCACTTGATATTTTGACAATTCTCAACCAACTTTCCCTCCAAGTTTGTAGGTGTTGTTTGGATAGATTTTTTTGTGATTTTATTTTTGTTTATTTTTTGTCTTTTGTGACCTTTTTTTAACTGTTTGTAAAAAAAATTATATATTTATATTATTTCCGACTAGACAAATATAAAAAATTGAAAAAAAAATTGAAAAAAAAAAATAAATATAATTCACCCCACCAAAAAACATATCACTACATATTTAATAATTTTTTTTTAACTACATATAAAAAATAATCTTCATTTAATTTTTTCATATCTTCATTTAATGTATTTTATCTTCATATAATGTCAGTTAATGTATTTTATCTTTTTATTGCTTTCATTTGAAAAAATATATTTATTTTTTCATTATACCTTATTGAAAAATTTAAATTATACTAAAAAATAGTTAACACTATACATTACAAAAATAATATTACACTCTTTTGTAGAAAATACTCAAAAAAAATAAAATAAAATAAAAAAATGAAGGCCATTGTTTGTATTTTTTTTTTAGCCAAATAGAGCACAACAGCTCTTTTGAGATTTCCAAGAGAGATCACAATTGTCCACATATATACTTTCAATGGTTGAGATGATTTCTGTACAACCCTTTTGAGATCATCTAGCCCTTTTTTCGGTACAACCCTTTCGAAGACACAAATCTGTCTTCCCTCTCCCTTTCACCCTGTCTTCCCTCTTCTCTCACTATGGTCCATATCTCTCAGTCGTTGGATGAGATTCTATTTCAAATCTAAATGAGACTCTATTTCAAATCACACTCTCCACCTAATTTCATTTCACTGTATCTCTCTAGATCGGTGACCCAAAGAGGCAGAAGAGAAGTTTCATCAGGCCCCTACGCTTTCTCTCTCTAAATTGATGACTCAAGAGGAAGGAAACAAGTTCATCAGCCCCTTTATCTCTATCTTACAGTTGGTTACAACCAGTCGTCCCTCTCCTCAAACCAGTCGTCCCTTTTCCTCCATCATCAAAACGGCTCACTCCAATCTCTCTCTCCCTCTCTCTCTCTCTCTCTCTCTCTCACTTACTTCGATCCTCCACCATCTTGCAGCACTGGCATGTTTGCTAAAATTTTCTTTATTATTATTTTGATTTTTGGTTTAATTTTTGTTGTTCCATCTATCTGTAAGCCTATCTTGGTTTGGTTTATTGTGATAATATCCATGTGATTTTTACATTGCGTTTGGATCGAGTGATTTGGTGAGAAATGATTTAAAAAAATCTGTTTTAATTTGGGTTTGATTCTGAAATGATTAATTTGGGTTTAATTTGAGAAATGATTAAAAAAATTTGTTTTAATTTGGTTTATTGTGATAAATCTGTTTTTACACTTTGAAATTTGGGCTTGATTCTCAAATTTGTGAGGTTTTCTACTATTTTAATTTTGTTTTTTTCAACTGAATTTGGTGCCTAAAATTTGTTTATTTACTGATGTGATATGTTTGGCAGCTTCTATTCAACTTGTCAAATTTGAGGACATAAATGGCATCTGCTATCTTTGAAAAGTAGAATAACAGACCATTAGAGACCTTCTTTTTGTCACTTTTGCCAGATTATAACTTTGGCAGGTTAAATAGCAACTCCATTGAAGATGCCCTTATATATAAAGATAAATTTCTATAAAATGACCAAACTACCTTTCTATATATATATTGTGTACATTTCCTAATACTCTTTATCACCTTCTTTGTATATATTGTGTACCGTCGGCACCCAACGTCGCATTGGATCGCCGTGGATCTTAGCGACGAAATCGCCTTCACCATCAAAGCAACGAGATCGCATTTACTTTCGCCGTCGATCTCAACAATAAATCTACTATTACCTCCGCCCCGGCGACGCTGTGATCTCATCGTTGGGCTACGCTATCGCTGGCCGTTTCAAAGCCATCGGAGATCTACAACTTTTCTCTCTCTATACATATATTCATAGATTGATAGTGTTTGAGTTGAAGATTTAATCATATATGTATATATATTATTCATAGATTTGATCAGATGCAATTTTCCATGCAAAATCATATATTATTTATATATATGAAATGCCATCTGACTTTTCCCCAGATTTGTTAATGCTTAACTTATGAAGAGGTATCTCAGGAACTTGAATTATATGTGTTGATGGGCCCAAACACTTGAAAGAATGCACTTTAAGTGATAGCAATTGTAGTTTATATATATACATATATATATATATTTGTGTGTGTGTGTGTGTCTTTTTTTTTTTAGTATGAAGGGTAATGTTAGAGATATTAAAATTTCTATCAAATAAATGACTAAATGTCTCACATGGGTGTGTAACCTGTAATTTTGTGGACCCCATACCCACGTGAGACATTTGATCATTTATTTGGTAAAAAATTTAAAACTTATAGCATTTTTTGTGTGTGAAAGTCATTATCAATTGCGTATATCAATTTTAATCAGTTAATTTATTAAATTTGTTTTGTACTATAAGTGTTATTGGTGGTTTATATTGAAGTTGTACTGCTTGATTTTCAATAATGTTTGTGTGTTTATGTTCAAGATCTAATTATATATATATATAGTAGTTGTTGTTGATATGTTGCTGTTGATGTTCATGATGATGATGACATAAATCTGTAATAGCATTGAACAAGTCTGTAATGCCTCAGAACTGTACAGATTTGTTATTATTATTTTAGTTGTTGTTGATGTTGATGATGATGATAATGATGATGGTGATGATAATGAAACAAATATAGGATAAAGTTGTTCAAATTTTAAATAGATAATAATAGTTTGTGAATTTTTGTGTAATATTTGAGTGTTGGTGGTGGATAATGGCAACAGATAGAAAAATTAGTTTATGAATTTCAAACAGATAGGAAAAATGGGCTTTCAAATTTGAGTAACAGATAAGAAATTATTATTTTAACAGATAAGAAAAATTGAACAAATGGATAGAACTTACGAAAAAATTAACAACTCTGTCGGTCCCAAGCCTGGGTAAAGGATAAGGGTTGTATGTTAAGCAGCCGACAACCAACACGTAAAAAAGCCGCTCGGATCTATTATGCTTTTGGAGAGAGCTTAACATATCAACATAGGATTTTGATACTAGATTTATGCTTTAAAGGGCAATACCAAGCTCGAAAAAATAATGGCGTCGCAAAACTAGATGGTGGGACCTAAAAGGGGATAAACTAGACATATTTAATAATAGAATGGATAAAGAAGATACTTGGGACTTGGAAGATGATGATAACACTATGTAGAACTCAATGGCCAATTATATGGGGAGAATCTCAAGAAAAATTTTTTGAGAGTCGAAAGGAAAGTGACCTAACTTTAGGGAAACTTTATAGTGGTGGGAAGAGGTCCAAGAGGTACTAAAGATGAAAAAAGAGAGCTTTAAAAAGTGACAGAATAGTAGAACTGAGAGAAAACCTTAAGTGCTACAAATTGGCCAATGAGGAGGTTAAAAAAGTAGTGAGGGAAACTAAGGGTTGGTTTGACATAATAATACTAAAAGTCACTATCCTATTTAAGTCACATCATCTTATTTAAATCACATCACCTCTCTAACACATCACATCAAACCCAATCCAAACCCAACCCATATAAGCCAATAAGTCAAAAAGTACACTTTTTTAGAACATCCCAAACCAACCCTAAGTTAAAAGTTTATGATGACCTATACACTAGATTAGATAGTAAAGAGGAAGAGAAAATGATATATAAACTTGCTAAGATAAGAAAGAGAAAAATAAGAGATTTTAATCATGCTAAGTGTATCAAAGGTGAGGGCTCTAAGGTGTTAGAGAGATTAAGGAAAGGTGTTAGAGAGAGTAAGGAGATGTGAAAGAACTATTTTGAGAAGTTGTTAAATGAAGAACATAGAGATAGGTCAAAAGGGGAGGAAGTATGCAGTAATAAAGAAAATCACGACTATAGGTTCTATCATAGGATTAGGGATTTTGAAGTAGAATTTGCACTTAAGAAAATGAAATCGAATAAGGCTTTAGGACCCAATGATATGCCTTTGAAGCGTGAAAATGTTTGGGTAAGAAGGGGGTTGTTTGGTTGGTTAGGTTATTTAGCAAGATTTTTCTGACTAGAAAAATGTCAAAGGAGTGAAGGAAAAATATTTAGTGCCAATATATAAAAATAAAGGAGATGTTCAAAATTACAACAATTATAGAGAAATCAAGTTATGGAACGTCGATTTCTAGATAGTGATGGAACGTCGATTTCTAGATATAACAGAAGTGTTAGAGAATCAATTAAGGTTTATCCCTGATAGGTCAACAATAGAAGCGATCTATCTTTTAAGGAGAGTAATAGAAAAGTATAGAGAAAAAAAAAGAGACATTCATATGATTTTTATTGATCTTGAGAAAGCAAATGATAGAGTGCCTCAAGATATAATCTAGTGGGTATTAGAGAAAAAATGAGTGACAAAATGTTACATTGATGTCATCAGAGATGTGTATAAAGGTGTGGTGACCACTATTAGATTGCTTGTTAGAGAAACGAGTGAATTTTCAATTACTGTAAAGTTACACCAAGGATCAACCTTAAGTCCTTATCTTTTCGCTTTAGTCATAGATGAGTTGACACGCAATATTCAGGATGATACGCCATGATGTATACTTTTCGCAAATGATATTGTGTTGGTGGATGAGACTAGAGAATGAGTTAACACTAAGTTAGAAATTTAGAAAAAAGCATTTGAATCTAAAGGATTTAGAATAAGTAGAACTAAGACAGAGTATATGGAGTGTAATTTTAGTAACAATCACAATGGAAGCAAAGGAGAAGTGAAGATTGAGAACCAAGGACTACCTAAGAGTAAACATTTTCGTTATTTAGGATCTATTATCACAATGATGGAGGAGATTGAAGCGGATGTAGTTCACAGAATTAAGGCGGGGTGACTTAAGTGAATGAGTACATGTAGAGTACTGTGCGATAAAGAGTACCCATTAGACTAAAAGAGAAGTTCTATAGAATGACTATTAAACCGGCGATGTTGTATGAGACGGAATGTTGTGCAACTAAGAAACAACATTTAGATAAGATGAGTATTGTTGAGATGAGAATGCTAAGGTAGATGTGTGGTAAGACTAGAAAAGACAGAGTTATGAATGAGTGAGTATATTCAAGAATGGGTAGAGAATAGATTGAGATGGTTTAGTCATATACAACAGAGACCAATAGAAGCAATAGTGAAGAGATGTGATACAGTGATGGTAGTGTTAGATGAATGGATAGACCTAAATTGACGTGGACTAGTGTAGTAAATAGATATATGAATCTCCTTAATTTGACTAACGAAATGACCTTAGATAGAGTTGAGCGGAAAAGAATGATTCATGCAGCCGATCCCATTTGATAGGACTTAAGACTTGGTTTGGTTTAGTTAGATAGAATTTAGGGAAAAAATTGAACAGATAGAAGAAAAAATTGAATAGATAGTTAAAAAATGTGAACATATAGATATAAAATTTGAACAGGTGGACAAACTATTTGAACAAATAGACAAAAAAATTGAATAGCTACATATAAATTTGAACAAATGGTCAACGAAAAGTCAAACGAATAAATTTTTTTAAAAAAAGGTCAATGGGTAAAATTGGAAACAACATATCATTCAGGACTTTTCATCAAATTATTTCATAAAATGTGAATCTTTTACTAACAAAAAATATTCACTGGACCTAATGTCTTGTAATCTCCTTAAATTGAATTTATTATCAATTTTCTCTTAAATAAATAAATACATTACTTTCTTTATATATAAAATTGAGTTTATATTAGATAAGACGCCCATTTTTGAAAGAAGCCAATCAAAGGTATGTAATATCTTAACCATAATATAATATCACGAATAAACTTAATTTATGTGATAAGGTAAAAATATTTAATCAAAATTTAACTATAAATACATAATTCACTACGTTTTATGTATATTTAATAAAACCCACGATATGCAAAAAAATATTATAATGAATTACACTTGAGTATATTTAATAAAATGAATAAATAAAATTCAAGTAATGAATTAATAATGCTATTTTTTTTTAATTTGTAATTTTTAGAACTTAATTTTTTAATATTACATAAAGAATGATAAATATTTTATTAAGATTTAATATAAACTCACATTCAAAGTATTTTAAACACTTGGTGCTAAATATCTTACTAGCTTGAATTTAAATTTTTTTAGATGAATTTTCAATGTATAATTAATATTTTAGCAAGTTTTAAAGGCTCTAACACTACTTTCAAAGGTTTATATTAAAATGTAATATATATTTTTGTAAAATAAAGTTTTTATTACATTAATAAATTTCAATTTTTTTTGATTAACAGCATATCAAATATTCTACATAAGTAATATGTTATTAGTGTAATGTTAAAACATAAATAACATAAATAATATATCACTTAAATTTTTATTTAAAAAATATAGTTAAATTTATTATTTTTATCTCGTGCATGGTATGGGTTTACTGGTAGTATATATATATATATATATATCAAAGTTTGACTCTTGTAACAAAATAAACTGTAAATTTTTAATTTTATCAATTTAAATCATAATCTTTTGATTTATTTTCAATCTAAATTATCAACCTATTTGCATTAAATAAAACAAACAGAAAAAAAAGTGATTTACACATGTTATCCATGTGCTTAGTTAGAGCATCTCCAACGGTTACTCAGATTTTTCACCAAATCTGAGTCAAAAAGTGACAATTTCCTTAATCTGATACTTCGCGCTCCAACGGTTCAGACTCAAATCCTTTTCATCAAATTTGTGCCGGGCAACCGGTTGGTTGACCGGCCGGTCAACCGGTAACGGCAAAAAATATTTTTATTTATTTATTTTTTTTTGAATTTTTTTGAACTTTTTGAACCTTTTGGTGGTCGACCGGTTAAGCAAAAAATTTTTTTTTTTTTTTTTTTGGACCGATTTGAACCTTTTTTTGGGAACTGTTTGAACTTTTGGTGGGCGACCGGTTGGTCAACCAGCCGGTCGACCGGTTCGTCTCCTGACAACGGTCATGTACAGTGTTTTGGTGAAACGCGGAGTCTGTCATCAGTTTGATGAAACTTTTGCTGAAATCTCATTTTGGTATGACTTTGGTGCAACCGTTGGAGCATGAAAAAGTAGATTTTTCATCAAAATTTAAATCTGATGCTGGGTTTGATTCACCGTTGGAGATGGTCTTAGGTGTCTATTGCACTTTATTTTTATGCAGAATATACAATTCTTTTAATTCTCTTAATATGTGTGTTAAAAACACATTAACAAAATCTATTTATTTATTAATATGTAACTATTAAATTCAACATAATGTAATAGCTACCACATTTATAAAATGAAATTTATTTACATAATGGTTTATTATTGAAAAATTATATATATACAACGGTGTTAGTGGAGTTTTTTTTTTTTTTTTTTTTGAGTATTTCAAAAAATTAAATTATTTATGAAAATAATTAAAATTTTCAAACTATTTATCATACTAATTTATTTTTTAAAATCATAAGTTTGAAATGTGATTTTATATTGACATGATCTACATTTATAACACCAGTGGGTCATGTTATTATGAAATCACATCTTCAAGGTGTAATTTCATCATGAAATTACATTTTAAATCTACGATTTAATGGTAAAATCTCATTTTGAATTTGTATTTTAAAAAAGTTTGTTAGTTCGCTACATAATTTGAAAAGTGAAAAGTGAGTTACTTTTTCTATTGGGTTAATTATACTAATAATCCCTATAATTTGGGACTTGTGTCACTTTGGTCCCTGACTTTTCAATTGTGACACATTTGACCCTGAATTTTGAATTTTGTTCCAAATAAGAACAATTGAAAATATTATTAGATTTTTCAAGGGTAAAATCGTCAATTTGATAAAATATAAATTAATTTGACAAAAATAAATGTCAAAAAAATATTTTAAATTTTTTAAAAATTATTTTCATCCACCAATGATAAAATTATGTAAAATTAATAAAAATTACATGATTAATTTTTTAAAATTAATTTTACATGATCATTATCCAAACACATAATCAAAATTAATTTGGTAAAAAAAAAATAAATGTCTAAAAAATTTTTAAAAATTCAAAAATATTCGTTTGACATTTATTTTTGTCAAATTAGTTTATATTTTATCAAATTGACAATTTTACCCTTGAAAAATCTAATGATATCTTCAATTGTCCTTATTTGGAACAAGATTCAAAATTCAGGGTCAAATGTGTCACAATTGAAAAGTCAGGGACCAAAGTGACACAAGCCCCAAACTATAGGGATTATTTGTGTAATTTACCCTTTTCTATTTGATCGGCAAAAGTCAGTTATTAGTTGTTAAATTATCACCAAATTGAACCTATGACCTTCCCAATGAGATTAAGCTCTTAAAAGAGTCATGGTGGCCAACTATATTAGGCCTAATTAATTGAAAAGTGAGTTACTTAGATAAATAATTTAATTTTTTAAAATATTTATAAGAAAAAATTGTTTGTGAATGATGATATGATATATACCAACAATAACGCTATAGAAATAAAAAAATTTATATAAATTTTTTATATAAACAATGCTACAATCACACATTTCTATAGCTATTTACACCCCCATAGTGAGACGAGTGTACAAATAGATGTAAAAATAAGTTTGCTCTTATATTTATTCTTTTTATAATCATTTTAAAAACAAATGTTCATAAATGACACATATTTAAAATTTAAAAAAAAAGAAAAGAAAAGAAAAGTATTACCACATTATTTTAATAAAAAAATTTTTGTTTAATTTTTTATTTGTAAATCATTTTATGTTTTCCAATCATATATTAATTAATTTATATACCTCTCTCCGACGAGTGTATACATTCTGTAGATGAGATCTTCTTCTTGTTCGGTCATGTTTCTGAAATCCCACTCCTTACTGCTAACTTCTGCTCCACCCATGAAAATCACAAAATTGGTAATTAAAATATTTTATTTTTTTTGTGTTTGATTGGAGGATTTGAAGAGGGATTTGGAAAGGGAAAAGAAAAAGTTTGGTGAAATGTGAATAAAATATACTTACATTTCACCTAGTTTCACACACCTTTTCCCTTTCCATTTCCAAATCCCTCTCTAAATCCATCAACCAAACACAGCATTAGTGAACAATATATGAAAATGGTTTGAAACAAACAATTACTAGTGTATTTGGTTTGAGTTTTTTAGATTAAGTTTTTTAAAAAGTAAGTTTTTTTGTTTTTAGTGAATATTTTTAAAGTTTTAAACATTTTTTTTTACTTTTTTAGATGCACCTTACTTAGATGTATCTAAAAAGTAAAAAATCTGTGAAAAAATATTTTAAAAAATTAATAAATACATAAAAATACAAAAAATATATTGAGTTCTTGTATTTTTTTTTGTATTTTTGGTATTTAGTGAATTTTTTTAAAAAAAATTTCACAAATTTTTTACTTTTTAAATATATTTATGTTAGGTATGTTTAAAAAATAAAAAATAAAAAATACTTAAAATATTAAAAAAATTCAATAAAAATAAAAAAATACGAAAAATAAAAAAATAAAATTTTCTAAAAAGTATTTTTAAAAAATTGTAACCAAGCAAACTTAAGTATCCAAAACTACATAGCTTTTTGGGAAGCATGCATGTCACATGACAAAATTAAAGATTGATACATATCATATCATATTATGAAGTTTCAAAGATCATATTAGATACATATTGTATCAGTTTATACGTATAAATTATTATCACGTGCTTCTGACTTTGTTTCTCATAAAATTTGTGAAGTGAATGATTTTGAATTTGAGATTTCCTACATCAAAAATATTCTCTTGACTGAATATATTTGAGATTGGATAGCAACTTAATATTTTTATATTTCTTAAAGCGGTTTGTTGGGTATTTTAATATTGGGTTAAATTTATTTTACTCCTTATAGTTTGGGGGTAGAGTACTTTATCCCTTATCTAGAACTGCAAATGAGCTGAGCTAAACTATAGTATATTTGGGCTTATTTATTAAGATTATAACGAACTTGAAATCAAGTTCAAGTTCAATAAAAATTTAATGAACCGAACTCAAGCCGAGTTGGCTTAAGCTTGACTCGAGTTCGAGCCTATTCACGAGTCTTAACGAGCCAAAAAAATTGTAAATTCAAACATATGTATGAAACTAAAGTTATAATTAAAACTTTGATTATACATTTATATATACAATATATATAAACATACTAAAAAAAAAAGTTAATATTTTACCAAAATAATAATATCAACTACCACTATTATATAAATGTACTATCTATATATTTTTTTAAATATATAAATAACATATTTATCTTATTTTTTATACATATTTTTACATTATTTAAAAAATAAATAATAAATATTAAACGAACCAACTAACGAATCGAGTTTTAGAATGTTTGGTCTTGTTTATTAAAGATTTAACGAGCTCGAGCTCAAGTTCGAGTTCGAATGTAAAAAAAATTTAACAAACCGAATTCGAACATACTCTTACCAAGCAGAACTCGAGCCTATTCACAAACAGTTCTGTTCATTTGTAACCCTACTCTTATCGTTCAAATATAGTCAGAAAGTCCCATATGATTTCAGTCTAAAGTGCTACTATTAGTTTTTTCATCCAAACTAACGGGATATGTATTCCATACACCATTTTTTAGAGTAAGTTTTGTTTTCTGAAAAATTAAAATGAAATTAATATAACAAAAGGACAATTTTATCCCCATTTTCTCTAAACCTATAATTAGATTAAAATGTGAATTAAAATATAATTTAGAATTGATCTAAAATATAAAATATAATTAAGAATTGATTTAAAATATAATTAAATAAAAATATAAAATAAATAATAATTAAGAATTGATATAAAATGTAATTAAATTAAAATTAGATTAATATGTTTGAAATTATAATAAATAATTAAGAATTTATGATTAATTATGATCTAAAATATAATTGGATTAAAAAGTTAGTAATTACAATAAATAGTTAAATATTTAGGATTAATCGTGATCTAAAATATAATTAAATTATAATTATAATAAAAATTTGAAAATTACAATAAATAATTAAGAATTTATAATGAATTGTGATTTAATTAAATTAATACTAGACATTATAAATTACGTGTATGAGAGATGAGAAAGAAAGAAAATAACAAAAAAAATATAGGGTGTGAGAGTAGTATAATTATTTTACATCTATAGTTAACAGTTTCATTTTAGTCCAAAAGTATATGGCTATTTTTAAAATACAATGGGATAAAGTGCTATAATGACATACCACAAGGAAATAAAATAATTTTTTTCCTGTAATATTTTAATATTAACATATCAATGTACAAGATATGTATGTATTTTGCATTTAGGCCACGTTTATTTGGCGGATTAGATTAGATAGAATTGTTAGTGAAATGATGGTTAGTGAAGAGATTATTAATGTGAGGATTGTTAATGAGGGAATTAAGTAAAAGTATGTTTGTTTTGATGATAATATAAGAAATGGTTAGTATGGACTTGTTGAATTATTTTTATTTAAAAAAAAAAACTAAAACAAACATGTGCACCTAGTAAAAAATAAAAATGAAATAAAATAAAATATTCATATAAAATAGACTCAATTCTCTTATTATTTTTTTAATTCCATCTAAAATTTAACCAAGCTACTAAGTTCTGTGAACTATCAATTCACCTTTCTATTTTGCTACCAAACATATTATGAGTGGAACTCACAATCATAATAGTCCAATTCGACCACTCAAGTCACGAAACAAACTTGGCCTTAATGTTTCAACTAAAGTAGTAAAAAATTGTACGAAATCGTGGAAGTGAATAATTATAACAATTTAATGAATGAGGGTAATAGTCAAAAGGGTGCAATTATGTGAGAGAGGAAATTGTTGCGGCTCATGTCTTCACACCAACGGACTGACTCCAATTCGTATCTCTATATAGACAGAAGTTCAAGTCTTTTTGCAGGATAAACACACACAGAACTCACTACTTATCATTTCTGCTCTTGTTCTATCTTTTAAAAATCAAACAGTCAAAGTAAAAGGGTGTTTATTTGGTGGAGTTTTGGGCTCAACCATTTGTGTAGAAATGGTGTAAGTCACAAGACGAATAGTTGGGTTGTTGTATCATGGAAGCAACAAGTTAAAAGTTAAATTCTATTGTACCAATTTGTGAACTTTGCCAATCGCAGAGGATTTGAATCTTCTCAAAGAGAGCAATATTTTCGTACCTCAACTTGATTTATTTGTTACATAAATTTTATGTTTATTGCAATTTTAATATATTTTATTCTAGTGATTTTCTGTAATATTCACCAACAAAGTTCTATAGTGTGAAAACGCTCTTGAATGAAACTTTAGCTTTAACTGATGGTGATAGAAAAAACCACCAGTTTCCCTAGGTGGGTCTGAGATGCCGACTTTATCAATTTATTCGGTAAACTACTAGGGGGCTCACTTAGCCCATGCCAAATTGTATCATGAGCCGGACCAATGAACCTATAGATTCACGACTCAATTAGCATTTGATATGGCCAATTCAATAGCTATATATAAATATAATTTTGTGGTTATTGATTTAAAAAAAAATTATATTCATACTTCCAATATAATTATACCGTAATAGATACTGAATACTGATTCTTCTGATATTACTAATATTACTATTTAAAACCTTGCTTTATAACACAAGATAACACAACACAAATGTTTCAAATAATGAAAAGCAAAGAGTATGATAGGAAAGGACAAAGAAGGAGAAAGAAAACCGAACCTTCTGACTCAGAAGTAGTGGTGATTTTGGGTTGCTTCTTGGGGCGTTTGTCCATTGTTTTCAGTTAGAGAGAGAGAGAGAGAGAGAGAGAGAGAGAGAGAGAGAATATGCAAAGCCTAGGTGGGAATGAAATATATGCAAATTTCCTACAACTGGAGTTGATATTAATCCTCTTACCAAAAAAAAATGCTACCCAACAACCAGAAGTGTTTGCTCTTTGACTTGTAGTTGATGACCAGAGAGAGAAGAGAGAGAGGTGACAGGTCAGTGTTGGCATTAGGGTGGATATGGGCCGGTTGACCCGCCCAATTCGTCTGGTTCAGTACTATGTCTTTAGAGTTGGAAAGGTTATTTTAGTTTAACATTTTTAATTTGAAATATTAATGGACTGGATTTAGAATTTATATTTTCAATCTAATTCCTCCCGGCTTTGCTTGTTATTAAATTAATTAATAATTTATTTATTTATAATATATTAAAATATATTTTTTTATTGAGATCTAAACTTTTTCTTTGTTGGTTTATTTAAATTTACATTTGTAATAATGTGTGATTGAATTTATTTAAGAAATATTTTAATTTATACACAAAATCTTTATATTTATAATAATGCTAATATATTTATTTAAAAATATAATGTATGATTGAATTTAATTATGGAATATTTTAATTTTTTTTAACATATAATCCAATAAATAGATTTGAGATTTATAATTACTTTTTGGATTGGTATTAGACAAATATAGAAACTCGATATTAGGGCCAGACCGGACTTGAACATACACAAAACTCTATCTTATGTAGTACTGATCCGACCTGATATTTATCCACGCCTAATTGACACCAGCCACCTTAAAATTTTTGAAGCACCAGGTAATTACTCCTATGAAAAGAGAGTCTCAGTCCGAGTTTTCAGATTGTATTGTATAAGCAATTTTTTTGAAAAGAGACGAATCCTCTCCATTTGGATATTTCAATTGGACGTGCTAGTCAGTCTTGCTGTAGGCCTATATTGGGTCGGAAAATGTTATAGGCCCTAAATTTTCTACCAAAGAAATAATCAAATGTTTGTTTTACATGGGTGTGTAGTTTACAAAATTACTCATGTGAGATATTTAGTCATTTGTTTGGTAAAAAATTTAATACCCCTAACATTACCCATATTGGGTCTAGATTAATAATCTGAATATTCATCTTGTAAGCTCTGTTGAGCATATTATTTATACTAAAAATTAAGTTGATTAAATATTAGAAACCATTTGATCGGATCACATTTGCATGAAAAATATTAAAGACAGTATGATTTTGAAAGAGGCTGGCTTCCCTCAAGTCCATGATCAGACTAGAAGGCTACTGTTGGGCCCTTGGGGGTCTACCACGGATCCCGTTTCAATAATTTGAAACGTTCAATATGTAGAACTCGCTGAGTACTATGTGCCGTCAAAAATCACGTTGATCGGATATCGATAGTTACATGATAAAATCAGTACTCTCCAGTCCGATCATGGATTGGAGGGAAGCTCAGCCCAGTTTGAAAGTAGGTCATCGTTGTTGTTGTTGTTATTTTTGTTTTTTTTTTTTGAAAGAAGACAAAAACAAGATCTAATCAAGTGGCTAACAATGTCCGATTAAGTTAATTTTCAACATGAAAAATCTACTAAAAAATTTTATAAAATAAACCATTCAGATTATCAAAATAAAATCTATAGTGGATCTCAAAAAGCAAACTAGGTGGTCTAATTGCTTCTCTCCAACCTCGACCTTTTGGTAGGAAAATGGTTTATAAACAAAAATTACCTTAGTTTTGATTAATTTTTTAAATATAAATTTTTTTTAAAATTTTTTGTGTTGTTTTTTGTTTTAATTGATTTTTTTAAAATATTTTAAGTAAATTTTTACTTTCTAAATGCACATAACTTAGATGCACCTAAAAAGTAAAATATTTGTGAAAAAAATATTTAAAAAATTTAATAAATACACAAAAATACGAAAATGTATTGAAATTATGTTTTTTTTTTTATTTGATGAATTTTTTATTTTTTTCATAAATATTATATTATACTTTTTAAGTATATTTAAGTTGGGTGCATCTAAAAAATAAAAAATAAATATGAAAATATTAAATTTTTGGAAAAACCAATGCACCCTACAACAAATTAACACAATTTTACTACAAAATTTTGTAATAAAAGATTGTGACTTAGTTACGACATTTTTTGTTATGCCAATTTATAGCGAAATTACACATTTTGTGGTTGACATTATAAAATTTTGTAATAAAATTAAGTTAATTTATAGTAGGGTTTATAGCGACCCAGGTCTTTTCCCATTTGATTAGTGTATCCGGACTTATGTTCCATAGATTATATTATCGTATTGTTGTTGTTGTTGTTCTTTAGTTTTTCAGTTGTGAGTTATGGAATATGTTGGACAGGTTAATTGCAGGTTGGTTGGGTTTAAAAACCAATAGTTGATGTCCAGTTTTTGGGTTGGTCGCTCGAGCGAGCTCTTCTTCGCTCGAGCGAGGTCTTTGATTTTGGTCCTTCGCTCGAGCCAGGGTCCCTTCACTCGAGCGAGCTTTGCGTCCAGTGTATAGACCTGAGAGCAGTGTTTGTTGGCTCGAGCGAGCTTTCTTCGCTCGAGCGAGCTGTTTTGCTTTTGGCTCGAGCGAGCTTCTCTTCGCTCGAGCGAGGATTTCTTGTGTCTGGTCGCTCGAGCGACCAGGTCTTCGCTCGAGCGAGCCTGTCCAGTATTTAAGTGTAACTGCGGGATTTTTAGGGCAGTTTTTCATTCTTTTTGATCTCAAACCCTAAAGTCCGACCTTTCTTCTTCTCTAAACACCTTTTCTCCTAGGTTTGATCTAGTTAGGGTGTGTTTCTACCCTAGTTCTTTTACAAATAAGATAGAGGAGAGTGAGGGCTTCCATTTAATCTGAGCAGTTGTCAGTTTGGAGCACTTTGGAGTTTCGAGCATCTTCTTCATCATCATCTTTTTGGGTTATTTCTTCGAGGTAGGGACTTCCTACTCCATTTATATGTTTTAATCCTAAGTGTTGGTATTTTGGTATGTGGGGGTAGTTTGGTAATTTTGGAAGAAACCTTAGGGTTTTGGTTTAGATTAATTTGTATAATTAATGTAAAAGGAATAATGTGGAATTTGGTTTAATTCATGGAATTGGGAAATTTAATGAATTGATGTTATATATTTGGGGTAGTTTAATTATTTACCTTTGGGAATGTTAAATTTACATTCATTGATGTATTTATTTCTTGTTTAGAAATAACTGTTTTGGGCTATCGGTGGAGGATAGCCATTGATTGTTGTAGACCTTGCATGCGGCTTAGGTATAACTGGAATTGAGTCAATTGTTTGACTGTTGAGTTAATACAGAACAATTGTGTGTTAATTATGTGTTGTATATGGCAATTGTGTGTTTCATTGCATATGCATTTGGTTTTGGAGGAGATAGGGGATGAACTCCACGGTTTAGGGGAAGATAGGGGATGGACCTCTAAACCGGATTTATTGGGAGGAGATAGGGGATGGACTCCAGTAGCATCACTCTTATGTGTGCTTATTGATTAATAGATATATTTCTATTTATTGTTGATATGATACATCACTAAAATGTGTATCAGTTGGGAAGTATGGAAGTGAATTGGTTATGATTGATACAATACCAACTTGTGTATTTGTTATGGTTAGGTCTAACTTGAATTGTTATTCTTGTTGAATTGGAAGTATTGTTAATAAAAGATGAAACCCCGTTGAGTTATTTGGCCAGGTTCTGAGCCATAAGTGGAAAGTAAAATGTGCCATAGACAATGTGTCATAGGCAGTATAGACATTCGTGTCATGAATATTGTAACTTGATTATAGTGCGTTAACCATGTATCAGATGCTAATGCTTTAGTTATTGCTTATGCTTGGTTTAGTATTTCTCTACTGGGCTGTGGCTCACCCTATATGGGAACTTTATTTTTCAGGTTCAGGTGGTTCACTCCCTCCAAGGACTTAGCTTGTGAGGAATTGAATTTGAAGACTTGTTTTATTTGTTATTTGTTTTATTTGAACATTGTAATCCTTCAAGCCTAGGGCTTTATCTGTTCTGAGTTAGAACTCAGTAAATTGTATCCAAGTGTTGGCTTGGCAAGATGTAAGCCCGTAGGGCATTTATTATGGTATTTTATTTCGTAAGACTCTGATGATTGATGTAATAAATAATGTCTTCTTTTAATAATGCATGTTTTGTTTTATATTCAATGGGTTAAATTTTGAGGGCGTTACAACTTGGTATCAGAGCGTACCGGGTTTGAATACTTTGGGTACGTGGGAAGTGATTAGTATCACAATGGGTTCGTCTCGTTTGATAGAGACTTACTGTAATGATTGCATGCTTATATGATAACATGTTTATGTGATTATGTGGGTATGGAATGTAGTTTCTAGATATTGATTGGATCCTTGAGTTTCTAGTAGTCTTGTTGGAAAGGCACTTGATCAATGCTGCTTCCAACCGGAACTATAGTAACCCTTTGGGACTATCATTATCCAGGAATGAAATTCGTAGGTGCTTATGTGATTATGTGCTTACGTGGTGTGCTTTATTGTTGTCCAATGCATTAGGACGTGAGTGTTTAGCTTTGGTACATTTATTAATGTGCTAACGTCTTTGTTTCCTTAATAGGATGTCAGGACGAGGACGAGGTCGCGGTAGGCGCGGTAGACAGGCTAGGCAGGAAGTGCCTATACCGGAGGAGATTCCGGCAGTTCAGGAGGGTGTTGGCCAGGCCAATGTGGCCGAGCCAGTAGGACAGCCGTTTTTGGGCGCTTTGGCCCAAGAGATAGCAGGGGCATTTCAGGCGTCAGTTGACATTCTGAGGGCTGCGAATCCAGCCCAGGTAGTTCCAGCCCCGGTAGTTGCTGCAGATGCAGGGCCTTCTTTTCTGAAGAGGGAGTTTTTCCGGTCTCAACCGGACGTGTTTGTAGGTGATCCTAGCGAGCCGCTTAAGGCAGACGAATGGCTCGAACAGACAACGAAAACGTTTGAGATGCTTGGCATCGAAGACGAGGGGTTGAAGGTGACCTTGGCATCTTTCCAGCTGAAAGGGGATGCGGGTCAGTGGTGGAAATTCATTAAGGCTCGTGTTGGAGGTACATGGGAGGCGTTTGTGAATGCTTTTCAGGAGAAGTACCTGTCTCCAGCTGTTCAGGAGACGTTGAGAGATCAGTTCTGCCAGCTGAAGCAGAATAGTTCATCAGTGGCTGAGTTTGAGGCCTTATTTACTAGTTTGTCCAGGTTCGCACCTGAGTTAGTGGCGTCCGAGGAACGTCGGTGTATAGAGTTCGAGAAGAAGTTGAGGCGCGGCCTCAAATTGAGAATGGTGCCGACTATGATTAGGGATTTTGGGCGTTTGGTTGATGCAGCAGCCCATACTGAGATCGCGATGCGGGAGGAGGAAGTAGGGCAGAAAGGCTCCAAGAGGAGTCAGGATGGTCAGGGCGATGGCAGGAGGCAGAGAGGTTTCACTCCTCAGCAGCCTCAGAGTAGCTTCTCTAGGTCTACTTTTCCTGTGCCGAGTGCTAGTTCAGGGAAAGGCAGTCAGGGAGACATCACTTGCTTCAAGTGTGGCCAGCTGGGCCACAAGTCTCCAGTTTGTCCTCAGAGGGGAGGAGTTCAGAGAGCAGCATCTTCTTCGGCTCGATCTCAGAGCCAGAGTCAGAGTAGAGGTCAGCCGCTCTCTTGTTTTCAGTGCGGTCAGCCGGGGCACATGAAGAGGTTTTGCCCTCAGTTGGGTGGCACATCTGGTGCATCTGGTTTGAGGCAGACTCAGAGTCAGCAGCCAGCTCAGTCGGGTCAGGCCTCGAGGGCCAATCAGGGGGCTTCTTCGTCCCAGTCTGTGCAGCAGTCTACTGCTTCGAGTGAGCAGGTTGATCAGAGGTCGTCTGGGCGCGCTGTTACCGCGCAGGATCTTGTGCCGACTCCGTCTGTTGTGAGAGGTACCTTCTTGTTTTGCAATTCAGTTGCTAGTGTTCTGATTGATACGGGTGCATCTCATTCCTTTGTGTCTGCTGCATTTGCATCTATTTTGGAGTTGGAGTTAGCTCAGTTAGCATCTCCTATTTGTGTAGTGTCGCCACTTGGGGGTGAGTTGATTTTGAAACAAGGTGTCAGGGGTTGTGATATAGAGGTCGATGATCATAGAATCCCTTTCTCTTTTGTAGTTATGCCCATGAAGGGCTTTGATGTTATTTTGGGTATGGACTGGTTGTCGTCATACCGGGCAGTTATTGATTGCTACCGTCAGAGGGTCACTTGTTGTACCGTGAACGGGGAGTGTTTTCGTTTTCTGGGAGACCGAGTTGGTAGTGTTTTGCCACCGGGGTATGATCCGCGAGGGCGGAGTGAGCTTAGTGGTCTACTGGCTAGTCTTTCGATTAGTGAGGGTGATGAGACCCAGATTGTGTTGCCGAGGGTGGTTTGCGAGTATTCGGACGTTTTTCCCGAGGATCTTGTTAGTTTGCCACCTCAGCGAGAGATTGAGTTCTCCATTGATTTAGTGCCCGGCACGGCGCCGATTTCTATGGCACCTTACCGTTTTGCCCCAGCCGAGTTAGTTGAGTTGAAGATTCAACTCCAGGAGTTGTTAGATAAGGGCTATATCCGTCCTAGTGTTTCGCCGTGGGGAGCACCGGCCCTCTTTGCTAAGAAGAAAGGTGGTGCTTTGAGACTGTGTATTGATTACAGAAAGTTGAATCGGGCTACAGTTAAGAATAAGTATCCTATGCCCCGTATTGATGATTTGTTTGACCAGTTGAAGGGTTCCCGTTGTTTCTCTAAGATAGATTTGAGATCGGGTTATCATCAGTTGAGAGTCAGGGAGGAGGATATTCCGAAGACGGCATTCCGTACGCGGTATGGCCATTATGAGTTTCTGGTGATGCCATTCGGGCTCACCAATGCACCGGCAGTGTTTATGGATTTGATGAACCGGATCTTCCGGGAATTCTTGGATCGTTTTGTGGTCGTCTTTGTGGACGACATTTTGATTTATTCACCTTCAGAGGAGGAGCACGAGGCACACTTGAGAGTGGTGCTAGAGTTACTTAGAGCCCATAAGCTTTATGCTAAGTTGGGAAGTGTGAGTTTTGGCTAGAAGAGGTGAAGTTCTTAGGCCATGTAGTTTCTGGGGAAGGGGTGTCTGTTGATACATCCAAGACTGAGGCAGTGCAAGATTGGGCACAGCCTAAGAGTGTGTTTGAGATCCGCAGTTTTCTGGGATTAGCTGGGTATTACCGTCGGTTTGTGAAGGATTTCTCCAGGTTAGCTTCACCGTTGACTAGATTGACTCGGAAGGGAGTCAAATTTGTATGGAGTGAGACTTGTGAAAAGTCGTTTCAGGAGTTGAAGGTTAGATTGACCACCGCTCCGGTTTTGATT
Organism: Camellia japonica; assembly: GCA_030407325.1. Lineage (NCBI taxonomy): Eukaryota > Viridiplantae > Streptophyta > Magnoliopsida > Ericales > Theaceae > Camellia > Camellia japonica. The sequence goes on from JAPPVO010000032.1 coordinate 159,950,581, forward strand.
ATTCCGGAGAGAGGGTTGGGTTATGCAGTCTATTGTGATGCCTCACGAGAGGGTCTGGGTTGTGTGTTGATGCAAGAGGGGAAAGTGGTTGCCTATGGCTCACGTCAGTTGAAAATTCATGAGAAGAATTACCCTACGCATGATTTAGAGTTAGCAGCTGTGATATTTGCCTTGAAGATTTGGAGGCATTATCTTTATGGTGAGAGGTTCGAGGTATTCTCGGATCATAAGAGTCTGAAATATCTGTTTACACAGAAAGACTTGAATTTGAGGCAGAGGAGGTGGATGGAGTTCATTGAGGATTATGACTTCGAGTTGCACTATCATCCGGGGAAGGCCAATGTTGTGGCCGATGCCCTTAGTAGGAAATCTGTTGGTGACTTAGCTAGTATAGCCATCCGGGAGTGGGAGATGTTGGGTGCAGTTGGGGAGTTTGATTTGCATCTGGGCGAATCCGTAGAGGCTGCGGCCTTGTTTTCTGTTGTTGCACAGCCTACACTTGTGACTCGAGTGTTAGAGGCTCAGAGGGGTGATCTTGAGGTAGAATCTCTTCGAGAGAAGATTTCAATGGGAAGGTTGAGAAGGGTTTGACGGTGTATCCCGACCTGAGTGTGAGATACCGAGACCGTTTGTTTGTGCCGGAGTCTTGCCGAGAGGAGGTACTCCGAGAGTTTCATCATTCGCGCCTTGCGGTGCATCCGGGAGGTACTAAGATGTATCGGGATTTGGGTCGCCAGTTCTGGTGGCGGGGTATGAAGAGAGATGTGGCAGCTTTCGTATCTAGGTGCCTTACTTGTCAGCAAGTGAAGGCCGAGCATCAGAGGCCAGCGGGTTTGTTGCAACCCTTGCCTATTGCCGAGTGGAAGTGGGAGCATGTCACTATGGACTTCGTGGTGGGTCTTCCGAGGACTCAGCGGGGTAGTGATGCCATTTGGGTGGTTGTAGACCGGTTGACGAAGTCGGCGCACTTCATTCCGATGCGTGTTAGAGATTCAGTAGATCATCTTGCTGAGTTGTATGTTCGGGATATAGTGAGGTTGCACGGGGTCCCAGTGACGATCGTCTCAGATAGAGATCCTCGTTTCACTGCCAGGTTGTGGCAGAGTTTGCAGAGTGCTTTAGGCACTAAGTTGACCCTTAGCACGGCTTATCATCCTCAGACTGACGGGCAGTCCGAGCGTACTATTCAGATCCTTGAGGATATGCTTCGGGGTTGTGTTCTCGACTTTAGTGGGTCGTGGGAGAGGCACTTACCATTAGTGGAGTTTGCCTACAACAACAGTTTCCAGTCTAGTATTGGTATGGCACCGTTTGAGGCTTTGTATGGCCGACCGTGTAGGTCTCCAGTTTGTTGGGCCGAGGTGGGTGATGCACCTCTATTGGGTCCGGAGTTGGTGAGGGAAACGACGGAGAAAGTTGAGCTTATCTGTAAGAGGCTTGTTACAGCCCAGAGTCGTCAGAAATCTTATGTCGACCGTAGGAGGAGACCTTTACTGTTTGAGGTGGGTGATCATGTTTTCTGAAGATATCACCCAAACGAGGCTTGATGAGGTTTGGGAAGAGCGGGAAGTTGTCCCCTCGGTTTATTGGGCCTTTTGAGATTCTTGAGAGGATTGGCGAGGCTGCTTATCGTTTAGCTTTGCCTCCGCAGTTGTCCGGAGTTCATGACGTGTTTCATGTGAGTATGCTTCGGAAGTATGAGCCAGATCCGTCACATGTACTGGATTGGACTGATTTAGTTGTTGATGAGGATGTCTCATATGAGGAGAGACCGGTTCGAGTCTTGGATAGGCGGGATCAAGTTTTGCGAGGCAAAACCATCCCTTTGGTGAAGGTTTTGTGGAAGCATCACGGAGTGGAGGAAGCCACTTGGGAACGTGAGTTGGAAGTCCGTGAGAAATATCCGGACTTGTTTACTGATTTGTAATCTTGTATTTAGATTATGTAATATTGTTGAACTTAAGAGTTTTATATATGTCTTAAGTTGGGAAAACATTGAGAATGTTTTGGTTTAATGTTAACATTTTGAAACTTGCCTTTTTATGGAAGTGGAGTATAACATTTATATATTGAATGTGTTATTTATATCATGAGATTGAATATGATATGGAAATTGTTAACATTGAAAAGATTAATGCATAATATTGATGCAAGTTGAAATATATGTTGATTTATACATATTGTGAGATGCCTCTTGATTAGAGATGAAGTGACCGGTTTTGGGTCAAGTTGTTGTTTATTGCTTTATGATATCATTGGGAATTGAGAAAAACTTGTTTTTACAAACTTATGCTTAATTTCGGGGACGAAATTCTTTTAAGGGGGGAGGTTATAGCGACCCCGGTCTTTTCCCATTTGATTAGTGTATCCGGACTTATGTTCCGTAGATTATATTATCGTATTGTTGTTGTTGTTGTTATTTAATTTTCAGTTGTGAGTTATGGAATATGTTGGACAGGTTAATTGCAGGTTGGTTGGGTTTAAAACCAATAGTTGATGTCCAGTTTTTGGGTTGGTCGCTCGAGCGAGCTCTTCTTCGCTCGAGCGAGGTCTTTGATTTTGGTCCTTCGCTCGAGCCAGGGTCCCTTCGCTCGAGCGAGCTTTGCGTCCAGTGTATAGACCTGAGAGCAGTGTTTGTTGGCTCGAGCGAGCTTTCTTCGCTCGAGCGAGCTGTTTTGCTTTTGGCTCGAGCGAGCTTCTCTTCGCTCGAGCGAGGATTTCTTGTGTCTGGTCGCTCGAGCGACCAGGTCTTCGCTCGAGCGAGCCTGTCCAATATTTAAGTGTAACTGCGGGATTTTTTAGGGCAGTTTTTCATTCTTTTTGATCTCAAACCCTAAAGTCCGACCTTTCTTCTTCTCTAAACACCTTTTCTCCTAGGTTTGATCTAGTTAGGGTGTGTTTCTACCCTAGTTCTTTTACAAATAAGATAGAGGAGAGTGAGGGCTTCCATTTAATCTGAGCAGTTGTCAGTTTGGAGCACTTTGGAGTTTCGAGCATCTTCTTCATCATCATCTTTTTGGGTTATTTCTTCGAGGTAGGGATTTCCTACTCCATTTATACGTTTTAATCCTAAGTGTTGGTATTTTGGTATGTGGGGGTAGTTTGGTAATTTTGGAAGAAACCTTAGGGTTTTGGTTTAGATTAATTTGTATAATTAATTTAAAGGAATAATGTGGAATTTGGTTTAATTCATGGAATTGGGAAATTTAATGAATTGATGTTATATATTTGGGGTAGTTTAATTATTTACCTTTGGGAATGTTAAATTTACATTCATTGATGTATTTATTTCTTGTTTAGAAATAACTGTTTTGGGCTATCGGTGGAGGATAGCCATTGATTGTTGTAGACCTTGCATGCGGCTTAGGTATAACTGGAATTGAGTCAATTGTTTGACTGTTGAGTTAATACAGAACATTGTGTATTAATTATGTGTTGTATATGGCAATTGTGTGTTTCATTGCATATGCATTGGTTTTGGAGGAGATAGGGGATGAACTCCACGGTTTAGGGGAAGATAGGGGATGGACCTCTAAACCGGATTTATTGGGAGGAGATAGGGGATGGACTCCAGTAGCATCACTCTTATGTGTGCTTATTGATTAATAGATATATTTCTATTTATTGTTGATATGATACATCACTAAAATGTGTATCAGTTGGGAAGTATGGAAGTGAATTGGTTATGATTGATACAATACCAACTTGTGTATTTGTTATGGTTAGGTCTAACTTGAATTGTTATTCCTGTTGAATTGGAAGTATTGTTAATAAAAGATGAAACCCCGTTGAGTTATTTGGCCAGGTTCTGAGCCATAAGTGGAAAGTAAAATGTGCCATAGACAATGTGTCATAGGCAGTGTAGACATTCGTGTCATGAATATTGTAACTTGATTATAGTGCGTTAACCATGTATCAGATGCTAATGCTTTAGTTATTGCTTATGCTTGGTTTAGTATTTCTCTACTGGGCTGTGGCTCACCCTATATGGGAACTTTATTTTTCAGGTTCAGGTGGTTCACTCCCTCCAAGGACTTAGCTTGTGAGGAATTGAATTTGAAGACTTGTTTTATTGTTATTTGTTTTATTTGAACATTGTAATCCTTCAAGCCTAGGGCTTTATCTGTTCTGAGTTAGAACTCAGTAATTGTATCCAAGTGTTGGCTTGGCAAGATGTAAGCCCGTAGGGCATTTATTATGGTATTTTATTTCGTAAGACTCTGATGATTGATGTAATAAATAATGTCTTCTTTTAATAATGCATGTTTTGTTTTATATTCAATGGGTTAAATTTTGAGGGCGTTACAGGGTTCATATGGTATGTACCCTTAAAACAGGTACACACTATAGGGTTTTCCAAAAATTTTTGATTAAAAACATAAAAAAAAAATAAAAAATAAAAAATTCAATTTTTAAAAAAGCATACTCCATTTTTTGAAATCAAACAGGTAAATAGCATTTGACGCTACTTTCAAATGGAGTTTTGAGTAACTCAAAAGTCCTTCTGCACAAAAAGATATGTTGTTTACGCATAAATTAGCTAGGACATTTAATTATTAAACATATATATATATATATATACATATTTTTTTAATTCAACATATATATATATGCTGTTTGTTTGTTGAGATTTTTATAAAGGACTCGGTAGCGGAAGTGTTTATTTTACTGAAGCCCATCGTAGTGGCTTTTAAAGTGATTTCGCGAGATGTAAGTAGGTCACCACCTAAATGATGAAGGATTAAGATCTCCTTTAGTAATATAATATTTTAATTTAAAAATTAAAAAGTTAATTATAAATTTGTTTAAAAATAGGTTATAGTAACTTTTTGACTAATAAAATATAAATTGAAAAAAGGGAGCTTTTTTAATAAGTCCATTCTCTAAGAATCCTATTCCATAAACCCCATAGTGTTTTCTACTATTCCATCAGGTCCTATTTCATATTAGAAGACCAAAACACCCTTCTCCTCTTCCCCTCTCTTTTTGAATCAAATAACTGTCCCTCTTCCCCTCTCTTTTTTTTGCAGAAAATCACACACAATATCTCCACCCTTCCGAAAACCCAAAATCGTATTCCATATCGTCTCACACCCATACGTATCTCATTGTTCCATCGTCGCAACGTCTCATCGTCGGCTTCGTCATACCTCCACCATCTGTCTACGGAAACGTGGAAATCACCATTGGTGAACATCCTGAAGTTCCATCTTCGTCAAAACCATCACCGATGACCATTTGTGACAACCAAACCGTCAATATGGAAAAAGAGTAAGTAATCTCATCAATCTTGTATGTAAACCCTAAATCTCTTGTTCAAATTACACCATTGTGAACTTCCAATATCCCCTGTTTCTATTCATACAATATGTGGAATTTCATATTTTTATTGTTCATGCCCTAATTGTTAATGTGAACCCCTCAATCCCAATCTCCAAGTATATGGTTTTGTTCACCCAAAAATAATGCAGTGGCAATTACGTTGTGTTGTCAAAAGCTGTGAACATTTACATGGGAATGAAAAATGTTGGGCCAAGCCAATTATTTCAGATGTTGTTGTTGTTGTTGTATGTTTTAATCATGTGAATCTCCTATACCCATTTCATCAATATGAACTTCTACAGTAGTGAGCTTCATAGTATATGATCTTATTCATTCAATGTGTGAACTTCATATTATATCTGTTATTGCAAACATAGATGATGTAAACATTCACATTACTGTTCATTACTGGATAAACTTACATTAGTAGATACTGATGTGAACATTCACATCAGTGTATAATGATGTGAATGTTCACATTACTATCACTGTTGATATTGTTGATTGTTGATGTTCATAGAATCCCCAATCTTCACTCAACAATGTAATGGAATATGATGTAAACATTCACATTGTGACATCAATGTCAGACTTGTTGGTGTTGTTGGGTGTTGTTTGGTGCTGTTGGTTCCACCCTTTGTTTTTCAGCCAATTATAACATAATGTGATCACCCATGTAAACATTTACATTGCCCTTTAACTGTTGTTGTTTTCGGAATTGATTTTGCAAACATAGATGATGTGAACATTCACATTACTGTTCATTACTGGATAAACTTACATTAGTAGACACTGATGTGAACATTCACATCAGTGTATAATGATGTGAATGTTCACATTACTGTCACTGTTGATATTGTTGATTGTTGATGTCCATAGAACCCCCAATCTTCATTCAACAATGTGATGGAATATGATGTAAACATTCACATTGTGACATCAATGTCAGACTTGTTGGTGTTGTTGGGTGTTGTTTGGTGTTGTTGGTTCCACCCTTTGTTTTTCAGCCAATTATAACATAATGTGATCACCCATATAAACATTTACATTGCCCTATAACTGTTGTTGTTTTCGGAATTGATTTTGCAAACATAGATGATGTGAACATTCACATTACTGTTCATTACTGGATAAACTTACATTGTTTTTGTTGGTGTTGATGCCCAATTTTTTATGGTTGCCAACCCTATTTTAGTTCAATGTGAATTCTTGTAGGTATGTTATAAATAATAACATCTTATTGTTTCTCTTATTATTGAGTAACAACCAATGTGAACATTCACATTCTGAGGGTAGCCATTTTATGAATTTACATTATGGTGTATGTTGTATCTCCCTCCTTATGTCAATGTCGGACTTGTTGGTGTTGTTGGTTATTCATGGTGATCAAATAATTACAACCTTAATTTTGGATGGTTGTCAACGTTGTTTTAGTTCAATGTGAATTCTTGTAGGCATGTTGTAAATAATAACATCTTATTGTTTCTCTTGTGATTGAGTAACAATCAATGTGAACATTCACATTCTGAGGCTAGCCATTTTATAAATTTACATTATGATGTTTGTTGTGTTGTTTGTTGATTATCTGCTTTATTCTCAGTTTCGTAGTCTCAAATGTTTGTGTAACAATCAATGTGAACATTCACATTCTGAGGCTAGCCATTTCACATGTGTTGTTTCTTTATGTTGTGAAATTTTGTTCGTGTCAATATGAAAAATCAACATATATTGGTGTTGTCTCACTCCTATTTGTACCCTAGCAGTAATGTGAGTAACAATCAATGTTTGTGTTGTTTGTTGATTATCTGTTATTGAGTAACAATCAATGTGAACATTCACATTCTAAGGCTAGCTATTTCACATGTGTTGTTTCCTTTATGTTGTGAAATTTTGTTTGTGTCAATATGAAAAATCAACATATATTGGTGTTGTCTCACTCCTATTTGTACCCTAGCAGTAATGTGAATATTCACATCTCTAATTTCAATGTCAATATTCACATTATGAATATAATGTAGATATTCAACTTCTAACATCAATGGAATATGACAGAGCTGTTGGTATTGTTGCGTGTTGATGGTTATAAACCAATTAGAGCTCCTAATCTTGGATGATTGTCAACTCTCTTTTGGTTCAATGTCTATTCCATTATACATAATCTATACAATATTTAAAGGGTGATCAAATATGATGTGAATATGGTGTAAATATTGACATTGATGTAAATATTTACTTCAATGTCAATATTCACATTATGAATATAATGTAGATATTCAACTTCTTACATCAATGGAATATGATGTAAATATTTACAGAGTTGTTGGTATTGTTGCGTATTGATGGTTATAAACCAATTAGAGCTCCTAATCTTGGATGATTGTCAACTCTCTTTTGGTTCAATGTCTATTCCATTATGCATAATCTATACAATATTTAAAGGATGATCAAATATGATGTGAATATGGTGTAAATATTGACATTGATGTAAATATTTACTTCAATGTCAATATTCACATTATGAATATAATGTAGATATTCAATTTCTAACATTAATGGAATATGATGTAAATATTTACAGAATTGTTGGTATTGTTGCGTGTTGATGGTTATAAACCAATTAGAGCCCCTAATCTTGAATGGTTATCAACTTTTTTTTGGTTCAATGTGTATTCCATTATACATAATCTGTATAATATTTAAAAGGTGATCAAATATGATGTGAATATGGTGTAAATATTGACATTGATGTAAATATCTACTTCAATGTCAATATTCACATTATCAATATAATGTAGATATTCAACTTCTAACATCAATGGAATATGATGTAAATATTACAGAGTTGTTGGTATTATTGTGTGTTAATGGTTATAAAGCAATTAGAGCTCCTAATCTTGGATGGTTGTCAACTCTCTTTTGGTTCAATGTGTATCTCATTATACATAATGTCAATATTTACATCAGACTGCTATAGGTAATGACTTGTTTGTCTTAAATTGTCATGTGTAATACACTCTTTTGTAATACACTCCCTATCTCCTCCCTTGTGTCAATGTCAGATTTGTTAATGTTGTTGGTTGTTGATGGTGATGAAATAATTACATTCTGAACATAATGCCAATATTCACATTCTAACATCAATGTCAATATTCACCTCCTGTTATCAATGGAATATGATGTAGATATTAACAAAGTTGTTAGTATTGTTGCTTGTTGATGAAAAGCCCCTAATCTTGAATGGTTGTCAACCCTTTTTTGGTTCAATCTGAATTTTATTGTACACAATGTCAATATTTACATCAGATTGTTAGATATTGATAATGACTACAAACCAATGGTAAGCCTTACATCAATTTGTACACATCTTCCACAACCATTATACACACCTAAATTTCAAATTCTAACAATAACAACTTTGCATTTTCAGGGTGGATTGCGGGCCCGCAGTGTGTTACATCATCAGGGCGCATGTATACCGGGAGGAACTTGTTGACAGCTTTAATCGCTTTGAATGGTGTCAAATAAGAGACTCATTGTACACATTTTTCTGAATCACACAAAGACAGTGCAATATGAAAACCTATAGGTGGGGGGTGTCCACCTGTAATTGTTATCTATAATTGTTATCCACATTGAAGACAATTTAGTATCAATAGTTTTGACATATTGGAGCAGACTAGCTTAAGTGTAAATCAATTCTGTATCAATGCTTGTACTCCAATTTTTCATTCAATATATGTATATGCATTTTGAGGCCTATTTCGTGTTGATCATTCACATGGATGTGAATATTACTTAAAATATTATTGTAACACAATGTAACTGGTGTGAATTTCATATTTCTTAACACATAAGTGAATATTCGCAGCAAATAATTTGATGATGTTAATAGTTACAGATGATATGAATATTCACATCATATGCTTTTATGTTGTAAATGGTAACAGGTATGTCAACATTCACACCGCGCCCATGCATACATCATAATATACATAACAACATCCCGTTTTGCTATCAGAAAACGCTCACAATGACAATTCGTAATACAAATCTGAATATTCACATCAAATGATTTGGTAATGTGAATCGTTACAATGATATAAATATTCATGTTAACTACTTTGATGTTGTCAGTGGTAACAAGAATGTGAATATTCACATCAAATAGCATATTGCAGATGATGTGAATATTCACATCATATGTTTTCATGTTGTAAATGGTAACAGACATGTCAATATTCACACCGCGCCCATGCATAATATACACAACAACATCCCATTTTGCTAGCAAAAAACACTCACAATGACAATTCATAATACAAATCTAAATATTCACATAAATGATTTGGTAATGTGTTGGTAATGTGAATGGTTACAGTGATATAAATATTCATGTTAACTACTTTGATACTGTCAATGGTAACAAGAATGTAAATATTCACATCACACACATGCATGCCTCACAATATACATGACCAGGAAAAACCCATATCCTCATATAACCAACCAAAATTTAATTTAGATAATGATGTTGAAAGCAAGAAATAGATCATACAATCATTCATATACATTCACATTCTTAATGCGATGTGAATATTCACCACATTCAAAAAAACAGAGCCATAACTCAACCACATAACCAGCCAAAATCCATAACCCCATACAACCAAAAAAAACTTGCATGTCCATCAATTCTAGAAAATGAAATTGGAAGCAAAAAACAGAGCATACAACACTTCATATAAATCCAATCACAAATGACATGCATCCATTACATACTAACCTTAAGACAATATAATCAAACAGAGCACAGTATTCGTCTTCTCTAAATTCAAAAATCTCAATCTCTCAAAAAATAAAAAAAACCATCACACAAATCCTCCTCTGTATCTTCATAATTTTCGTCTCCATCTTCATCATTATCACTATTATTAACACCTCTTACAATTCCACCATTACAGTAATCCAAATCAAACCAAACACTCCTCATCTCTTTATAAAGAAAGCTACATTACTGTATCAGAAACCTCATTCTTCACAATTCTAACACTTATTTCTTAAGCTTCCAAACAATATGAAATGTGAACATTCACATTGATTGACAGAAAAACCAAAAATAATGGCAGCAATAGAACTATAAATACAAAAAAAAAAAAAAACTCAATCTCTCTGAAAACAAAAAATTATCACCCACACTTCAGCTTCATCATATCACTATCATTAACAACCCGTGTAATTTCACCATTCCACCAATCCAAATCAAATTAAACCCACCTTCGAAGAACAAGTATTCAAAACCATCTCATCTTTCCCTTTGATTCAATCCAGTTGAATGTGGGTTTTAGTCAATCTACTGAACAAGTTTGTAAGCCATTACCCCTGTTTCTTTGATTCAAATCCTTTTCTCTTCCTTTGATTTCTGGCTGAAATCATAACTATGGCAAAAAAAAAAAAAAAAAAACAGAGCATAAACTCTGAATCGTCATCTTCTCTTCTACAGGAATGAAACCATATCGCAATGAAACACTACCGCGAACTATGTGCCGTCGTCTTCTCTCTTATAGGAACGAAATCCTACCACAACAAAAACAGAGGGAAACATGTATGTTATTTTGTATATAATATATATCAACAAATAGACATAAGGGTATAATAGTCCAACAAATAATATAAATTAAGAAAAAAGGACCTCATGGAATAAAAGTATAAATACATGGGACTAATTAGGTTATAATTTTTCTTGGTGGACTTATTGGGTTAAAACACCTCTAAATGGGATTTATCAATAAAAAACCCTTGAAAGAAAATTAGTACGTTTTTGAATGAATTTTTGACTTTTTCCACCCAAAAAAAAAGTTGTGTAAAAAATAGAAGGAAAAAAAAAAAGAAAAAAAAAAGAAATCTAACTTTTTTGTATAGTTTTTTTGAATTTTAACTTTTTAGCGACTTTTTTACTACTGTTTGATGTTGTCAAACCTATCTTAAAAAGTCAAAAAATCAACAAATATCAAAACATCAAATGTATCTTTCCATTCACTCTACTTTTTGCACATATTTTTATAAAAAATTAAAAAGTATCTCATTTTTTCAACTCATATTTTAATAAAAAAATCAAAAAGTCATTAAAAATTAGTTTTTAGATGACCCTTAAAATCTCAATTTTGTCCTCAATTGTTATTATACTTTGCTACTACTGACCCTAATGTGTGTTATATTAGCAAGCTTCTGTTTTTTATTACTAAAAGTGATTGAAAATTATGGAGTTTTTTTGTATTTAATTTTTATTATCAAGTAAATGCGTGATACACTGGAGTTGTCTACGAAAGATGGAAGAAGGAGGTCGAGTAGGGTTTGGGACTAAAAGGAAAGGGCTACTCGGGCGGAAAAGGGGGAGGGACATGGCAGTGGTAAAGGGACGTGGTAGGTGGTGGGAAGGATAAAAGGTTGGCCCAAAAAAAAAAACTGCTATTAAGATCTATCTAATTTCTTTGATCTCTCAATTTTCATATTTTTTTTTAATTACAATTATATCATGAAGTAAAATTATATTAAAGGACAATTTTTAATGGAACACCCACCAACCAAATAAAGACAACTCTATAATATTATACACCCACCTTCCCACCTAAATGTATTCCTCACACACTTAAACCCAACGTATTCCTCTTCATCAACGTTGATCTTCATCACTGTCTTTAAACCTAGCATTCCTCTTCATCACCATGCTAAATCCTAAACGTATTTTTTTTCCCATCACAATCCTAAACCTTGAATAAAAAATCATTGGCTGAATTGGAATGAATGTTTGTTATATTGAATTGAAACGGAAAAGAGTAAATTGAGAGTTAAGTTACATAATGCTGAACAAATGTTGTTTGGCAACACAGTGCTGAAAAAATTATTTATGTTCGGCAACATAGTGCTAAACAAATAATTTATATTTGACAATATGGTGCTGACAAAAATTGTTTATGTTTGGCAACACAATGCTAAATCAACCCTTCAGCGATTGACCGATGGTATGATTTTGGCTTAGTTTTACAACAACGATGCAATGTTTTGATAAAATGGACACTGTCATTCATTGATTTCAAATAAATCAAAAAGAGTGGCCATCAAACGGAGAGTCATCGTTGTTGTCGTTCTTCAATTGAATAGGGAAGAAGAGGGACCGTCTTCAACTATGATGGAAAGGGTGTGCAAAATTAGATGGGTGTGCACTTGGGTGTAATGATAGTATGAATATGGATAAATTTGGTATTAAGTAGGGTATTAAAAGAAATCTTATTAAAATTTAGAATTTAAGAATATGAGTTCAAAGAAATGGGTGATTTAAAGAATTAAGGTCTGTGCTAATAGTAACCTAAAAAAAATGTGAAAAAAAAAGAGTAGTAAAATTACATATATGCCCTTAACAGTACCTAACATAGAGTTGCATGCCAATTTTTGTTAGCCAACTTAGAGCATCAACATCGGGATCGTTAAAATCGTTTCTTAGCTAAATTAACAATATAAATTTCAAAAAATCACCTCCATCAGTCTTGCTTGCAGCTTGTCAAAATTTGCATTTGCTACAATATCTCGCTACAACAAGCGATGTACTGTTCATCGTTATTTGTGTATTGTCGGATGTCCGCCTAGAAGTCCGGCTGGTCAACCGCATTTTTTTATTTTTATTTTTATTTTATACATTTCTTCCAGTTTTACCTTTACAAAGGAACATAAGAATTATTTGGCTAACAGCTCATCAATTTAATAAAAAAAAAAGAATAACAAATATCTTAATAGGATTGAGTTAAAATAGAGAGTTTGATGCAGTGAGGTGATTAGCTAAAATAGGAAAATGGTTTTTTTAGTTATAATTTGACTAAAAATTTAAAGAGATTGATGTGGATGCTCTTAGTACCAAATCAATAAAAAAAAAAAAGTCACATTACAATTTGAGCAAAAGTACAAAGAATTAACTATTTTAATTGAAAAATGGGACATTAAAATAAAATTTGGTCTCAAATACACGAGTGTAAAATATAATTTATCTAAAAAAAAAAAAAAAAAAAAAAAAACATACACATGCAAATCACATTATCCTATAAAGAAATTTTGTTCATATATCATTAAGAAAATAGTCTTGTTTTCCTACAAATTTTCTTCTAAATTCCTTCTTCTTTTCTATCCTTTTATAGTTTTAATTTTTTTTTTTTTTCCTTGGTACTTTTTAGTTTAACTTAATTATTTGAATAACATTCTCTTGAATGATACAACAAACCAGTAAGGAGAGCAGAGATAACCTTCAGGTATACTCTGTGTTTTTCTCATGCCCACCAACTTGGTAGGTCAAATAACATTTTTAAGCAACTCAAGTCTTTGAAGATTAGAAAGGAAAAAACAAGAAGAGAAATGCTATGATATGCTGCTAATCATATTCAATGAACTAAGCATAACAATGGATTACTTTGTGTCACAGTCATAAATCAAATTGGAATTAAAAGAATTATTTGTTTTCTTGTTTGCAAGCACTTCAACTAACTTTCCTAATAATAAATTTTATCATATTCGCATCCATACTTGCAAATAAATTAATTAATTTTTTTCCTAGACAAAACAAGTGAAGAGGTGGGTATATGAAAAATAGTTTTTTTTAATCTGTCACTTATCATTTGAAAAAAAGCCATTAGAAGAGGTATTGTCATTTCACCATATTTAGGGCTGGTTTGGCAACTTACAAAAAAGTTGAAAAATTAAAAAATTATCAAAAAAGTTAAAAAGTTATCACTATTTATAAAAATAAAAAAATAATTTTTTTTACAAATTGTGAGACAACTCACTCTAACGGAAGGCGGCTGTACTTGACTTTGGTGAGGATAAATTACACAGGCGGAGGCAATCTTAAAGACTATGTTGTTCGGCTTAAGGACTATGCTGTTCGGCCCGTGGGGGGTCATTACGGGTCCCGTTTTGATAATCCGAACTGTTTAATGTGTAGAACTCGTTGAATATTATATGTCTATACAAAATCATGTTGGTCGGATATCGTTAACTATATAATCAAATCAGTTTTGTATAAAAAAAAGGGATGGTGTTATAGTTAACGGTTGAAAAAAAACTAATCCGATCAAATAGCTAGCGATATCCGATCAACGTAATTTTTTACAAGTATATAGTACTCAACAAGTTCTACACATTGAACGGTTCCGATTAGCAAAACGGGACCCGTGGTGGCCCCTATGGGCCGAACAATACCATCCAATTTATGCCCACAAAGGAGAGAATCATCCCTTCCCCTACACTCTGCCACACTGCCCCTTATGGTGCCGACCGTACGACCTATTCCATCACTAACTTCTCCTTTACACTTATTTATATAATTTTTTAATACATATTTTTTTATAAAAAGTCAAAAAATTAATCCAAACATCCATATTTTTTTCTCAACTTTTTAGTTCAAAAAAATAAAAAATATACTTATTTAATACACCCCAAACAACCCCTTAATTCAATTTAAACGTCGGACAACGGTTTCATTAGCACAAAAGGGGAAGCAATGAGCGTACTCTATTGAAAAATGCTAGTATGTGCTATATGAAATTGTATTTTAAATTTTATCCCAAAAATAAAATGAATGGGGCAGATTAAAGTTGATAACATGTGAGTTACATTTATAACGATTGTGGTCTTTTGAATAATTTTGTGAGTATTTTTTTGAGTTCCTTGTATTGTTGAAGAGTGCTACTATTAGCACCTCATTAATTATTTTAGATCTCTTATTTTTTTAGACTCCTATAAATTCTGAAATTATTAAAATTTCTTTTTTCCCCCAAAAGAATACCAAAATTATCATTCTAGTGAAAACATTTCACTCATTCAATTGAATGCACATCTCCACACCCCAAAAAGCTTATCTCCCAAAAGAATAAGACTATATGTACTAATTAGTATACTAACTAGTGTACCAATCGATGATGTGGCTTAATTTAAGAGGTTTTTAGTATTTGTAATTTGTATAATGAGTGGGATCAATAATAATATCATAACTAGTGTTGGTATACTAGTTAATATATTAATTGGTGTATGTAGTACCACTGCTCCCAAAAACCCTAACAAAACTCATTAAGATGATTATTACTTCATCTCCATATATATGTTCATGACCTGAGAAAATAAATGTAAGATTTTTTGTTGTTAATTCAAAATTCTCCTTTTGTGAGTTTTGCGATCTCTATGAGTTTTGATTATCTGTTCTCAAACAAATAAGAAATGTTCGGTTACCTGTTCTCGAACAAATGAACAATGTTCAAGCCTGTGTTCTCGAATTTTGATCATATGTTTGGGAATTCAGTCCTGAAAAAATGACGAACAATTTTTATTATTTGTATAATTTTTTTTAATAAACTTACCCTTATAAGGCTAATGTATTCTGAACTAAGAATACCATCAAAACTATGAACCTCCTCTGAGCTTTTATTATTGTACTTCTCTCGTCTCATAGGATTATGGTTGTTGGAAAAACTTTCACTCATTATCATTGCTAGAGAAGTTTAGGTAATCAAATGGTTGCCACCGTTATCGCCAGAATATTACCGTCAAAAAGTTTTCAAGGTTTTGAAGGTGGGTAGGTTTTGAAGGTGTGATTTGAGAAAGACAGATAGGTGGTGATGGAAGCAGATGCTCTCATAAATCCTAACTCATGATGTAGTGGATATGTGAGCTTAATTGTGAGATGGAGTGTTCCAAAATTATTGATATCCTTTTTAGTAATTTCATTTGAGGTTATTATTGTGACAAAAAAAAAAGGCTAAAAAATAAGAGGTTCAAAATAATTGATAGGGTACTAAAACAGCACTCATTGTTAAGTACTGTTTTGGGAACAAAATAAAAAGCCATGTTTTTTGACAAAATGTCTAAAAATGCAAGTGCCAAAAACGCAACAAATGTGGTTTGGGAAGTGCCAAAAACACAAGTGTAAAATTACAAATTAGGGCCTATGAAAAAAAATAAAAAAAATAAATTTCTTATGTTAGGTAAAGGTATTTTGGTCATTTTAATTTGATTCAACACCATAAATAAATATTAAACTAAAAAGCAAAATGCCAGCTTTTTACCAACTTCCCAAATCACTTTTCAAGAAGCTAAAAAACTTGGTAAAAAAATTAAAAAGTCAATTTTTTACCAACTTCCCAAAACACCAATGTATTAGGAACACTTAGGTTAGCTCTATATTAATGCTGCCAATAATTCAAACTGTTTGTGAATTTGGTTCGATTCAATTGGATAAAGGCTTGACTCCACTCAACTTATTACATATATAAACAAGCTAGATTTAAATATTTAAAATCATTTAATAAACAAATTGAGCTTTTGTTGATAAATTCTACTCATAAAACATAACTCGTTTATTATTATTTAAAATAATAGAATCTAGAAAAAAAAAAAAAAAAACCAATCAATGTGTTTGGTTTGAATTTTTTTTATTAAATTTTTTGAAAATTAAGTTTTGTAGTTTTCGTTTTTTTTTTTGTTTTTAGTGAATATTTTTAAAATTTTAAATATTTTTTTTACTTTTTTAGATGCACCTTACTTAGATGTATCTAAAAAGTAAAAAATTTTTGAAAAAATATTTTAAAAAATTAATAAATGCATAAAAATACAAAAAATGTACTGAATTCTAATATTTTTTTTTTATATTTTTGGTATTTAATGAATTTTTAAAAATTTTTTTTACAATTTTTTACTTTTTAAGTATATTTATGTTAGGTATGTCTAAAAAGTAAAAAAAAAAATTGGTTAAAATATTAAAAAAATTCAGTAAAAATAAAAAAATACAAAAAATAAGAAAATAAAATTTTCTAAAAAGTGTTTTTTGAAAAACCTAACCAAGCAAGCCGTATGTTATAATGTTATGAAGGCTTTGTTAACATAACAAAAAGGACAATGTGAAATTTCTCAAAATACATATGGTACAATTATCTTTTAACAATTATGTTGATATTTCCAACAAAATTGTATTTATGGACGGATTACTTTTTTGGGCCAAACCAAACAGATTTTTTGCTTTCGACTTTTTAACCAAAAAAGCTGCATGAGATTACCAAATATGTGTAAAAGAAAATAATAATAATAATTATAAATAAATAAAATAGAAGCTAAATTCTTTATATATATATATATATATCTTTTTTTCCACCTTAAATCTCTACACAAATTCAAAATCAGAACACAGATTACTATATTTCCACAAGGATTAGTTTAGGAACCACAGTGATGATTGGATCTTGAAGTGATTTGATAATTTAACAGCTAGCAAATTTGTGGATCATAGGACCTTTCATTGTGATGCAATGTAGGGCAGTAATTCCATTAATACAGGGTTTTGGTACCTAAACTAAACCCTGAGGAAGTATAGTGAATAATATAATATGTGCAAACTGAATTTGTATGGTATGTCACCTACATCTTACCTTTCCACCGTTTGAGTGGAAGGCTCGTACACTAATTCCTTTTTTCTTTAAGGCTGCAAAAGTGTTGAAGTGGTAACTTGCAAATATACCTTGTCAATAGGATAATACATTTCAGATAATTTAAATAAGTACACTTTTTAACTTTTCACAGAAAGATGTACAAGAAAATTAAAGAAATGATGTGACCTAAAAAAATAAAAAGATAAAAAATGAACTTATATAGTACACCCAAACAAAAGCATACGAACAATGGTTCGTCCCTTTGGAATTCTCTTACTTATTTCCCATTAGAAGTCCAAATATAGTCTATCAAGTTTTCAAACCCTGCAATTTGTCTTCTATTAAAAGGTGAATCACACGTGAATAAAAAGGATAACTTATAGTAACCAGAACAAGATTTGAGACTTGAGATTTCTTCGATTTTGAAATTATTGACAAATAATATTGTTCAAAAATCCTCATGAAGAGTATTGTGCGCAACATAACCAACACACAAAAGCAAGAGAATATATTCTAAATGCTCGGATTTCATTTGCTTTTATGCACCATTACCACTGTAATGGCATTTAATCATATTGTTCACACAATATCTTCGATACAAAATCCCCATCTAAAAGAATGATTCTCAATCTGGACTCTGCACAGCATCTGATGATGAATGGTATAAATCAACAATCAGTTCATTTTGAACCATCAGATTAGAAGGCCTCTTCTTTGTCAGAGTTATTTAAAGGAATAACTGTCCATAGAATGAGGTTCAGATCCTGGTTTGAAACATACATTACAGCGCTATCAATGGTAGATGTAAACACAAATTCAAACACACATTAAGCCACATCATGTAATTACAACAACATTTTAAAACAAAAAATATATTGGCACAATGGAGGAACATTCGAGTACCAGAAAGATGATAGAATAACATAAAGCATAGAATAGTAATTGTTTGCTTGAGGATATAGAACTTTAATGGATAGTTGAGGCAAGAAAGGATAAATGGGAGACAAATGAAAGAAATTCTGAGATCACCATCGATGCAAATGGTATTCTTAATAATAAATAAACAACTTTTCTTTAGTGAGACATTCTTAAAGAATTCCAATTTTGCACATGATATACTTATATTGACCGGCAAACACTTCTCTCTAATGGGACCTCTTTTGATTTACGTCATTCAAATAGAAGTTAAAACCATTTTCCATACAACCCACCCTAAAATGTTTTGGAATTTAAGGTTCATTTTGGTTTCTCTTAGAAGCAAATCACTCACATTTCAGCCATAATAAATTGATTCCATGAGCTGAAATTTTTGCTCTCCTGTTCTAGAAATCATTCTAATAAAGGGAGTTTGGATCCTCCCTATTTAAAATATTAAATCTTTTGCAGTAAGGCTATGAAGTAAAATCTTGCTTTTTCAAAAAAGCCATCTCCATAGACATCAAATGCAATTAACCCAAGAATAGAAAACAATATAAGATAAATTTTGACATAACCCAAGAATAGATAAAAATATAAGATAAATTTTGACATACTTTTGGCCAAGAAAAAGAAAAGAAACGAAATGGAAAAAATAAATTTACAAGACCATGTAACCATAAGTATCGAAGCTACCATTATCACATCTGAAGCTAAACAGGACATCGAAGAATTTCTTTTTTTTGATAACTAACAGGACATCAAAGATTTCATCAAGTGGATAGTGGAAGTCTTGTGACATGTTCCACTCACAAGAGAACCATGATAGCAAATAGTTCCCTTTGTATTGTTCCCATTGATTATTATCAAAACCGAACCAGTTTTAGATGAATCATGATTGCATTAAACAAATTCAAGCAAATGCCCAACACTAGAGCCTAAGCTTTTTTTCCCATTGTATTGTTCCCACTGATTATTATCAAAACCTAATCAGTTTTTAAACAAATTCAAACAAATGCCCACCACTAGAGCCTCTCCCCCCCCCCCCCCCCCCCCTTGTATTGTTCCCACTGATTATTGTCAAAACCTAATCAGTTTTTAAACAAATTCAGGCAAATGCCCAACACTAGAGCCTAAGTTTATTTTTCCCTCCACAAGTTCATCAATATGTCGGTAGCACTTTCACTTTCACTTTTCAATTTTCTATTATTCCCTTTCTATCCATCTCCACCATATTTATACCACCTGAAGGTTACCAAATAAGATCAAGCATTCTTAGTTAGTTCTTTCCAGGCCTCTTCCAGGGACCATTCCCATCTGCTCATCAAGCCCACCTCCCAGTGCAAAAGCATGGGAGATCGGCTTCACCTGTCAGTAGGAGTAATGGGTACTTGCTACTTTGTTTATATACCTTGAACTCCCTGTCTTTATTCATATGTGACCAAATTAATTTTATAAAAAAAGCGCTGACTATCAAAGCTACATTGTGTTTCGTGCAGGGAATGTGGCCTCTACGTTACTTTACACTGCACCCATGTAAAGTCAAGTTTTATCACACTATTCAATTCAACTTCAAATCATTGACCGCATTAACTTAAATTTCTGTTCTTCTACGCAGATTAACTTTTGCAAGGGTCATAAAAAAGAAAAGCAACGAGGATTTCTCATGTGTTCCATACATCATTGCACTGTTGAATTGTTTCCTTTATACTTGGTATGGCTTGCCTGTTGTAAGTTACAGGTGGGAAAATTTCCCTGTGGTCACCATTAATGGCTTAGGCATTTTCCTTGAGCTCTCCTTCATTCTCATCTATTTTTGGTTTGCTTCAGCTAAAGGAAAGGCAAGCTATTTCTCAATTTATTTAGGAATTTATTAACATTTTTAGCGAGTGATTTAATTGTATTTTATAGGCATCCTTATCAAATTGCATGCGTGAGAATAGTCATTTGTTTATTCATGTACTTATTTTAATACATATGTCTAAACAAATCAATGAAGATAAATATACATGCATACAGTTTGTGTTTCTACATGTGTATTTGTGTTTCTATTTGTCTATCCATGTATATAAATTCATATGAAATGGATTTCAAAATTTAGATCATGATTGTGCAGAGGAAGGTTGCTATGATAACGATACCTGTTATTCTAGTTTGCTGCATCACTGCAATAATATCAGCTTTTGCATTCCACGATCACCACCATCGCAAGATATTCGTTGGAAGTATTGGACTCGTAGCCTCTATAGCAATGTATGGTTCTCCTCTGGTAGTCGTGGTGAGTTTGTTTTCCCACCATCATGTTCATACTTGTTGATCTCTTTCAATTTAAACAATGTCTTCACAAGGCAACAAGCAAAAAAGTTGCTATTAGTCATCGTTATAGTAACACATTGATATGATTCATATTGCAGAAGAAAGTAATAGAAACAAAGAGCGTGGAGTTTATGCCATTCTACTTGTCACTTTTCTCGTTCCTAGCAAGTTCCCTATGGATGACCTATGGATTACTAGGCCACGATCTTTTCCTTGCGGTTTGTGTGACAATTAAACCTTAATTTTGTTCTAACACCTAGAAGATGAAAATTTTCCAATTTCATAATACTTAAGAACTGGTTTTCTAACATAAATTTGAACATGTTTGCAGTCTCCTAATCTGGTTGGCAGCCCTCTAGGCATCCTCCAGCTTGTGATTTATTTCAAGTACAGGAAAAGGGGAATTCTGGGAGGACCACACAAATGTGATATAGAGAAGAATGGTGATAAAACCAAACAGCAGTTGCAAGTAATGGTTACTGAAGATACTAATGGCAAGATTTGAAGAATTGTTCACATCAAGGTCTACTAGAATTGCCCTACAATTTGGGTAGTTGAAAATCACAGTTCACTTCAAATAAATACAGGAGAACTAATGCATTCATACATGCAATTTATCATAGTTGTTTATGCAAAATAGATGAGCATATGTAATAGAGTTTTGTTTCATGGTTGTCAAGATGTTTAAGTATTAGCATCAGTTTTAACACATTTACGTGTTTTTGACGGGAAACTTTATCTAAGCGCACAATAAATTTCAGTAAAATTTGCACTGAACAACCAAATTCACGTGGATGTTCCCACTTAACTGTATCACACCCTTATTTCCCATTCATGACTTTGAATGATCCATTGAACATCCATATTTTGAGTTCACTTTCATTAATTTGTAAATGGGGCACCTCAATAAGCATTTCATGAATGAAATTCAAATAATAGCAAAATTTGAAAGCTGAAATAGAAAATTAAACAAGTTGTGGCATCATTTCATTACCGTAACATACTGTACAGAATTAAGCTTTCATTATACAATGATACACACATACATAAATAAATAAAATTTTAAAAATAGCAGAATTGGATGATGTATACCTACTCATAAAATCTCCATAAATAGTACAAGAGTTATCTCAAGTCCTAAGTCAATCAGAACAGCACGACTCTATGCAAAACTACCAAAGCACAGAACAAAATTTTGCATAAATGGGCGACCCAATGCACAAGACTTGCATTAAAGCATGGTCACACTTACCTCCGTTTTCGAAGAGGTTGTTTCCATGACTCAGTACACTATTAGAGACGCTAATGGCAAGCCTTACTATTGGGCCAAGCTGTCCTTTCAGAACAAATTCTGCATATTTTTTCATATCAACATTGAAAGTATTTCCATTTAATGCAACATAGTACTTTCTCTACATATTCCATAGTACCTGAACTAAAAATAGAATTCCAAGATTTTGCAAGAACATCAGAAGACCAGCTGTTTATTAAGGAATAAATAAAGGGTCAATGAAAAGACCTTTTGGTGAAGAAAAATGTAAGATCATTAAGCGCTTGCAGGAAAGGGAAAAAAAAAAAAACAAAAACAAACAAACAAACAGAAAAATGATGTACTGACATGGGATATTTCTAATTTTTCAAACCACAGGTTGTATTTTAAAGAGTATTTGTAATTTACTTAAAATAAAAAATTAAAAAAAAACATATGTGGGGACAGATTTGACAAAAGAAGATGAACCTCTGATGATCGAACCCATATTTGACAAGGCACTACAAACCAGATCTTTACCCAGAAAAAAATCAATCTATAGTTCAAATTTACAGTACACGGTTTCAATCTCCACCGCGCAATCTAATTCTTGATAAATTATGTCTGGGTGGGTCAGTAGAAGAAGAACCTCTGATGCTCGAACCCAGACTTTAAAGGGACACTACAAATCCAGATTTTTTACCTAGAAAATCAATCTATGGTTCAAATTTACACTACAGGAATTCAATTTTCACCCTATAATCTAATTCTTGATAAATTCTGGGGAGTGTAACGGATGAGCACATAAGCTTTTATCATTACTCCAAAACTGTGATATATAGAACAGAGCTGGAAAAAAAAATTCATATGTTAAACTGAAAAATTCATATGTTATAGTTCATTCAGACATTTCATCGAACAGCTTCCGAGCAATATCAAGTTAGCCTAAAGACAACAGTGAAAAGGTGAAAATCAAAGCGGTTTGGTTGGAAATTTACCTCTGCAGTTCGAATCCCTACAGTTCCATAAGGTCAACGTTGAACAGCCACGTGTTAGAGAGTACGTTATGCAAATCCAAAACAACGCTTCCCTGTAACTCATGCACTCAGCCACGTACCCCCCATCTCTCTCTCTCTCTCTCTCATCCATTTTTTTCAGTTTCAGTTCCTCCGACTCCATCTCTCACTCTCTCTCTCTCCTCAGATCCCCACACTCTCTCTCTCTAAAAAAAACTTGACTCTCTCTCTCTCTCTAGAAATTCGAGAATGGTGAAGCTAGCGACGGCGAGGGAAAGCAGAATGTACGGGCCGAGACAGGGGAGAAACAGAGCAGAGTATATAAACGCGGGGCTATATGTTTTCGCTACGATTGTGCTTTGGAGTGGCTTTGCTGCTCAGCTCTCTAACGAGCCCGTGTCTGGACTCGTACTTTTGCTCATTGGTTTGGGTCTTATTGTTGTGGTGAATGTTCATGATCTAATAGCTCACCTCGCTGGTGTGGATTATAGGTTGAGTTTGATGGGGTTCGATGCCCAGCTCGCGCTTGTTGAGTTTGCTGTTCCCGTGGTTCAGGCTGTTGGGACTATTCTCTATTTCTTGGGAATTCTGTTTCTTTTTATTCAGGTGTGTATGAATTATTATTGAAATGTTCTCTGTGCAATTGCTCTCTGTTTATTTATTTTATTTAAAAGCGAAAATACAAAAAAGTTTAGTTACACACTATAGGTTGATTGGGTGATAAATAAATCAAATAGCTAATTGTTCAGCTCGAATAGCTAATTGTCCAAGCTTGATTGAAAACTTTAATCAATTTCAAAATTTATTCAAATTTTATATTTTTATATACTTTAAGTTAGAGCTAATCATTTAAATCGAGCTGATCGAGCAACGTGCAATTGATTGTTTTGAGCTTGATTTAAAAGTTTTAATGAACGACGACAGATTTGACTTGTTTACTTAATGTGTTGAACTTAACAAGTCACGAGTTAAATTCGAACTGTTTGATTCGTTTTTAATGATTAGTGTTTTATATATATATATATATATATATTAAATTAAACGTTTTCTTGTTGGACTATATTATAATTAAAGAAACCAGTTTAGAGCTAAACTATAAACCCTCAATTATGTCACATACCTTTGAAATTTATTCAATTTTGATTTTAACTATGTTGTGAGACTATTATTATTTTTTTTTTTTTTTTTTTTTTTTTAAAGATTACTAACAAATTTTGCTTTAAATCTTATGCACAATTGTTAATTGTTAAACATATTCAGTGATCAATGCAAAAAAGAAAAAAAGAAAAAAAAAAAAGACAGAGACCATGAATAAATTAAGATGATAATAACTCAAATAAAGCTCTTACTCTCTCTTTTTTGATAGTTCAAATTTATCTTTAACCAGTGATTGGTGCAAATACATAAATTTGTAATTTTATATTTAAATTTTTGAATGATTGGACCCTGGGTGGCCAGTGGTAAGGGCGAAGACGTGATTGTGTGGGTTAGGCGCACGGTCACGGGTTCGATTCCCCTCTGGGACACTTTGGGATTTAAGCGGGGCGCCGCGGCGGTGGGATGCTGTGATTGCTCCCCCTGAGGATCAGTTTCAAAAAAAAAAAAAAGGGGTGGTTTGATAAATAAATTAAAAAAATATACTTAGTAGTTTTGAGCATGAACTAGTTTTTGTTATTAAAAGGTAATTTTTGAAAAAAGAAAAAATGTGACAGTCAACCACCATACGGGATGCACACTTCGTATAATATAATAGATTGTGTTAATGTACGTATTTGGTTTCAATTTTGTATGATTATCTTTCTTATTGTTTTGATTTCCTTTTTCTTTTTCTTGTATAGCCCTCCATTGGTGCCTTAACATGTAGAGACTCATTATACAAAATCTTGATGCAATTCACATATTTGTTATTATCTTTAATTATTTTCTTTCTCATTTATCATGATATATTGTAACACGGTATAGACTAAAGTCACAGGTGGCCTCGCAGGCCAACTCTATGTCTCGAGGTTGCTTCTATCGCCTCTTGTATTCTATCACCTCTCTACACGTTTTCAAGCCACAATGTATGGGAAATATTAAAAACTTGTCTCGCATTATCTTTATAAGCTATTCATACTTGATCCATATATTTTAGAAGCCCTTCCATTCAATACCAATTGGTCTTGTGCTGAATGCCTCATTCAAATCTAACATTGATTGAAAACTCCCTGCACTGCAATGTCACAATGTGTTGCAATTGTCTCCAAATGTAGGAAGAAAAGGGTTACCGTTACTACGACTTGGAGAAGCATGCATTGAACATGCTTGTTGCCGGGACCCTTTTGTGGTTGCTTGGATCGACTCATAACTCTTGCCAGATCTATGAGAGAGCAGATGGGCATTTCCAAATCTTACAAGCAAGCGTCTACATCCCGTTCTTGATGGGGAGCTTGTTGTTCCTTGTGGGCGCACTTGTCAACTATGAAGAGCAGTCTGCATTAGATCATCACGGTGTGGAGTTATTGGTAAGTGTACTTAGATTGGGACAACAAATTGGTACATCAACTTCAACTAAGAATGACTTTATTGGTCTTCAAATTTCTTTTTACTTCACCGCTTTTGCTTAGTTGGAATATCTAACGACATGTTTCAAACAGCTAGAAGAATCTGGTCCATCTTTCTTACAAAGTTGAAATGCGTAAATTCTAGATAAATTCCGTTTTGTCCAGTGTCTAATAAACTAAAAGTTGATAATCTAAGATTTCCTTTGGCATCAGCATATAAATTAGATTTTTTTTTATTTTTGTTTTTGTTTTTGTTTTTTCTTTAATGAACTTTTTTAAAAATATGTCAACTTTTTTTCTTTTACTTTTTAGTTTCATCTAGACTAAATGATCTTGAAATTTAAAATAAATAAATAAATCAAAATTTTAAAACAAAGTTCAAAAAAAAAAAAAAAAAGCTTCATCAAAAAAAAAAGTCTACAAAAGTTTACTCTTTTTTATCATTTACTGAATGCTTTTATATTTATTTTTACGATCGTCTAGATTAAACAGATTTAAAAAATGACATTTTAGCTCAAATTTGAATTTTTTTTTTGTACTAAAGACAAAAATAACTCTAAAAATATCCCGACTTTTCAAGAATTCATTTTTTTCTCATCATATTTAAGTCATATGTCTTCATAAGTTGTAATTTTTGTTTACAAACACTATCATAAAAATTACATCAAACACTTTTGCACAAGATACTAAAAAAAAAGAAAAACAAATAAAAAGAAAATCACCTCATAAGATGCATCAAACAATAATTGATTGAATTGGTTTCATTTTGTGCAGGGTTGGACTTGGGTATGGTTGGGTATTTTTGGGAGCTTATTGTTTTTCATAGGGGGATTAGCCAATGTGGTGAAAGTATTCAAGATGCAACAAACCAATGGAATGCGGCTTGAGAAACTCCGAGGAGGAGCGCAAGAGCGGTTGGTTCAAGCAAGGGAAGACCACATTCCACTCATCCTCGAAGAGCAAAGGAGGAGGAGAACAGAGGTTGAGAAAAAAATGGAGGTTGACAGAAGAAAGGAGGTGGAGGAAGGGAAATTGGTAGCAGCTCCAACTCCTTACAAGGATGTGCTTGTAGGTCAAGCTTGAAGTTTTTGTTTTGTCCAAAAACAGTAGTCATGGGTAGTTCTTGGATCATCTTTGCCTTCCTTTTGGTACTTCTTTGAGCCTTCTTTGATTTGATTTTCTCTCTGTTTTTGCTGATCAGAATTCTTTTTTTTTTTTTTTTTTTTTTTATGCCACTGATTTACAAGTTTAAAGGAAGGAGCACATTCTTTTTTCTTTATTTGTTATTTGATGTTGGTGATTGTGTCTCAGATGGCTTCTGTTCTATGCACCAGTACATATTTATTAGAGACTTTGATGGGGTGCTTTTTGTTTGGCTTGTATGCACTTTTTTGTACTGCTGTTTGATAAATGCTAAAATAGTGTTTTTTTATTTTTTATTTTTATTTACTTTTTAAGCACTTCTAGACTAAAAAGTCTTAAAAGCAATTTTAAAATGTCAAAATTTAAAATCAAAAATATAAAAAATTGACCACTTTTTTAGCCATAAAAAAGACAAAACAAATAAAAGTTGAAATTTATTGTTGTGCATTGATAAAATATTTCAAATGGAGTGAGGAGTGGATTGATCTCATCCCTCTTTTAATGACCAAGTGGTTTTTGTGAGCCAAGGTTCTCTCCTTGCAGCCTTGTGCTTGCGACTGTCCTTGCAGGCCTTCGGGTCTACTTTTAGGCCCAATTTTAATAATTCGAACCGTTCATATTTTATGATTTATTCAGTATATCATACCTGTAAAAAATCAAGTTGATTGGATATCAGAAAGTATATGTTCGGAAAACTGTTTATTAAATTATTTAAAAAATAGTTTTTAGTTCAATTTTTCGAACACATACTTTCTGATATCCGATCAATTTGATTTTTTACAGGTATGATGTACTAAATAAATCATAAAATATGAACGGTTCGGATTATCAAAATTGGGCCTAAAAGTAGACCCGAAGGCCTGCAAGGACGGACGCAAGTACGAAAGCTGCAAGGAGAGGATCCTCATTCGGTTTTTGTTTGTTTCATTTGAAATTTCTCATTAGTTAGTAATTATACTATTACAATTGCATCCCGGATGTGATTTCACTACATCAAGATGAATGTGGCCCGACCAATGCTAAGAACAATTGGAGTAACGATACGGACTAGAATCCTCTCCAGCCATAGTTTTCTCCAGCAGTGTTCTGCACTTTGTACCAGATGAAGACACATGGTGAAGAGTTGATCTAATGGACTGAAATGAGCCACATAGTGCAGATGGTGAGAACATATTGAAACGGTACCATTTTTCGAAAAACAACATCGTTTTGACTATGGCAAACGGAGTGCAATTTTTTTCTTTTTTTTCTTTTTCTTTTACCTGGGTAAACAACAATGACGTTCCATCTCTCTTTCAATTTCAATCCAAAAAATTAACAAAAAATGGGACCAGGAATACCCTAGAATAAGATCGATACATTATCAACTTAGAAAACAGCCGGCATGCATAAAGCAGCAGCAGCACTGACAACCGCCGGTGTGCATAGACCAACAGCAGCATCGACGGAAAGAACCCTTCAAACATCAGCAGCAACACCAGTAAAAACGAATTAGGACACCGACGAAGGGCACACTCCATTATAGTACATTATCAACTCTCTCTCTATGTATATATCCTTGGAAGAGACATTGTGTTGATTTGCTTAAAGGTGTTGTGTTTATTTACATTATCAACTCTCTCTCTCTCTCTCTCTCTCTCTCTCTCTATCTCTCTCTCTCTCTATATATATATATATATTTATACTATTGTTTATTTTGAAACAAAATTAACTCCTTTCTATATATATATATATTTTTTGGTAATGCTTTTATCAAGATTGCTTGAATTGTGGGTAATGTTTTGTTTTCTATATATGTTTGATGAAAATGTTTGATGCTCTGTTTTCTATATATCCCATAACTCAAGCAAGTCATTCTATGGTAATGCTTTTTAATCCAATTACATTATAAAAATGTTTTATTGCTTTTGATGCTTTGTTTTTTCTTTATTTCATTTGGTGCTCTGTTTGTGTTTTTTTGTTGTTGTTTATTCTTAAACAAAATTAACTCTTCTCTCTCTCTCTCACTCTCTCTCTCTCTATATATATATACTATTGTTTATTTCGACCACTTTGATTTCTAGGCAATTTTGAAAATCACACTCTGTTTTTCCGAAAAACACCGAACCGGCTCTGATACCACTTTGTTAGGATCATGGACACCCAAAAAATGAACAACCAGCAATCACACACACAAAAGAGACACAAATATTTAACGTGGTTCGGCTCAATACCTACGTCCACGGGAGAGAAACCAATATCACTATAACAATGGAGAGATTACAAAGAGAATACAATTGAGGAGGAGACTCTCTCTCTCTTAACTCAACACTCAGCTTCCCCTCTCACACTGAGGGAGCTCCCTCTCTGCCACAGAAGGTCTTTCTGTTTTTTTCTCTCTCTCTCTCTACATTTTACTCACTCTCAGGTTTTCTTACATCACTCTCTCCCTCACCCTCTCTATTTATACACATGGATGAGGAAGAGAGAAGGACAAACCCACTAAGACTTCTACCTCCTTTTGATGGAAGTCAGAAATGGCAAGAGGAAGGCTTATTCTTTCTTCACTTTCGGTGGAGCTGATCACCTGCTCCTTGACTTGAGCCAGCCTTCATTGTTGAACTACCTAGAAAAAGAAAGATGATCACCCCTTTTATATGGGATGACCTCACAACAATCACCCCCTCAGCCCATGTGAGGTGATCCGCAACAAAACATGTTACCCATCTTGTCACGCCCAAAATTGGCATAGCCTACATCTCCACACTGAGACACCTGCAACCCCTGACAAAATACCTGACACCCCTTTTATTCAGGTGTCCATGGTAGAAGCTAGAGATAAATACCAGAGGAATACAAAGATACAAGAGGAGAAAGGAATCCAACATCCTCAACTCAACTCATACCATTATTTAATTCTCTCCTGGAGAGAGCCATGCTCTATCTTACGCACATCTCTTTCATGCTTCCTTGTCACGGATGTCTTCACCTGCCATGCTTAAATCTGCGTGATCAAAATATCCGACACCCCCTAATTGGATGCCCGACACCCCCTAATTGGATGCCCAACACCCCCTGCCCGAGATGCCTTGCACTCCCTTAAGTGCTCTGTGACACTACAGCTCTTCCCTGAAATGCCACTATCCTTCCATGTATCTCCTTGCACGGCCAAACTGGAGCAACAGAAAACTCTTCATTTGCCTGGTCAACGTTCCTAGTTTTCTTCGCTTAGAGTTTCCCCTGAACTATCAGCATTTGCCCTTTGCACTCTTGAACAACTTCCCAGTGTTGCCACACACTTGTTGGTCATGCCTTTTGTAATCCCTGATCTCCAGTTCAGTGATACGCGTTACCTATGCATCTTTCATTTATACTACCAAATTGACGGTTGACAGTAGCTCTCTCTGCCAAAACAATTTCAACAAATATGTACAAGTCACCAACTATGCAACGCCTAGCATAGTACACGCACCCATACTCCTTGAGTGCTCATCGTGGCTTTATCTCTCCTCCTGCGCTTGAGTTCGCCTGAGAGATCCACAACTACTTTGCTTCATCAAGAGGTGCGTTCGCCGCCACGGAATCAAAACCGATACCATAACCCAGGTATCCAACCATTCAGTCAAAATTGAATGCCATCTGCTATACAAAACACAAGCGCTCTTCCAAAACACAGCAGATTCTATTACTCAAAATCACATTTAGCCAATGCAAAGAACATGTAGAACCAATCGAGGTAGCTCTTCGATTTTCTACAACTCAAGCTCCACCATAGTGCCAAGTTTCGATTTCCATAGGCGCCACACAAGTTGTCCTTAACAACTCCAAACAAAACATAGTGAGCAACCCGCTTGAGCCAGTGTTGAGGAGACTAAACAAGAGAGGTTTCAAATTCTCCGTCAAAGCAACTTCAAAAGCGGTACCAAAAACATCATGTCCAATCAACCATCGAACATAATACTGCTCTCTTCAAGCTCGAATTAATCAAGAGAGCCAAACAAATTCTTCGAGAACTGAGGCAAGTTCTCCACCAAACAAAATTGGACTGTGGATACAGTTAGGCTCTAACTAGTTTGGAAGTATCGGAACAAACTTCAAATGAACTTACAAAATACCAAGAGCCAAAAAAGTTCTGAAGTGTCGAGCAAACTCCAGATTCCTCTAACTGTAATTCCAACCAGCAGACACAAGATGATGCACCATCTTTACAGTTGCCAAAATCACCCAAAGGCGCATGTACCGTAAATGCACAACTCCAACAATCCCTGCTGACTCCACCGAGTCTGTAAACGATTTATCCCCTCTAAATCCAACGGTAGATTAAGGGATGGATCCCAACACATGAGATTCACAAAATCACCATCTCCACATTTCTCTGCAACAATCTCTTCCAATCTTCAACGAACACCAACGGTCATACCATTTCCACAGAAACAAACACCCGGAGTCTGAATCGTCACCCAGACTACCAATAGCTGATGTCTTCGAATATGGAACAGATTACGAAAATGAAAATCCACAAGAAGAAGAAACAATCAAGTCTCACAAATCGGAGACACCCTTGGATCTAATCAGACACGATTATAGATCCCAACTGTGATAATGAATCTCAATAAACCACGACTCCAAAGAAGTCGCCAATAGTCCATGAAAGACCGCCAACAAACAATGCCTCCAGTAGACATTGGAAGAGAACGCCAAAACTCCACCAAGATTTGAAGTAGATTGCCACAACTTCTCCTTCAAATCGACAAATGTGGATACCAAGGCTTTACCAAATGCGGATCTTCCAACAATGATCCATGAAGGATCTCCAATCCCTCCACAGAGGCCAATGCCAATAAAGTACTGCAATTTGGACTTATTACACATGCCAAATATCCATAGTACACTCTGCCAACGCTGGTTCTCTCTATCCCTTAGAGAAATCCTAATGAACTCTGAAGTTCTGCAACTAACTGGAGAGTCTCCAAATGAACTAATAACTTTTGCAACTGACTCTAAAGGGTCTGCAATTGGCTTCCAATTAGCTTTAATCGGGTGAACCAAATTTTTCACCCCCATCACCCACATGGATGATAAAACACCGTTGTACAAATATGCCTCCATTCCACCAAGCATCTGGAGTGAATCTGCACCTTTTACTTGGAATGTCTTCAACTGCTACACATAATCCTGCATGGCTCGCATCTCTATCACCAGGTACTTCATCCTCTAATAGAATGCTCACTGTTTTCCTGTTGTGGTGACTCCACTCAAACTCTCTGGGTGCCTGTCGTGACTTCACTACCACGAACCAGATTCAGGACAAAGAAAGAGATCTGCCTCTCCCTGGGTGAGCCCTGCAGTGTTTTATCCCTTTCAATTTCTCTGTCTGGAGCTTTACTAGTTGCTAGTTTGACTCCATGAAGCTCAATAGGGTCAAACAAATCTCGGCAGTACAAGACATCTTCTATTCTAGACTTCCAAATTGCATAATTGGAAGCATTCAGCTTCATCATGGATCCCGAAGTCGACGTTGATTCCTCAATCAATACTCTATATAGAAAATGATCTCTTTCTAAAAAACAGGCTTCGCTATTGAGTCCAAACTAGTCAAATTAGTCAAAAAAGCACTTCGGATTGCCCAAATAAAGAATGCAAATTTTTTAAATTTGATTTGCAAAATTTGACCATATGGATGTGTCCAAAATATTCCAAATAGTTGGAAAGCACTATTAGATCACCCAAATCGGACATCAAATGGCTCAGATCAAGCCAAAATAGGTTAGACAGTTCAAATCGGTGAAATCTAGTGCGGCTGAGAAGCACCGGATAATTTCTCCGGTTCGGCTGGCATCAGCGGCGTAGTGGCTGATGGTGCGGCTTGGTCATCGGCTCTGGTCAACGCGGCTTAGTCAATGGCGCGGCTCTAGTCAACGGCTCAGTCAACGCGGCTTGACCGCTTGCTCAACGGCTCGGGCTCGGCTCAGCTCGGCTCGGCTCGGCTTGGCTCTGGCTTGGTTCAGCGGCTCGGCTTAGATGATGTCAGCGGCTGGTGAGGACACATGTTGCGCATGCTTGCACGTAAGATCACGCGTATTCTTCATTTGGAAGCGCGTGCGGCACGTGGACATGTGGACGCGCGTAAGAATGGCATCAGGTAGCGTGTATGGCGCATGCGGATTCGTCTAAGCTCCATTTTTTACGCGGTTTTCACCTTTGTGCTCGTCTCGTCGAGAGCGTTCAGCTAGTGTGGTCAAAAGTGGATTTTGACCACTTTGATTTCTGGCAATTTTGAAAATCACACCCTGTTTTTTCGAAAAACACCGAACCGGCTCTAATACCACTTTGTTAGGATCATGGACTCCCAGAAAATGAACAACCAGCAATCATATACACAAAAGAGACACAGATTTAACATGGTTTGGCCCAATACCTACGTCCACGAGAGAGAAACCAATATCACTATAACAATGGAGAGATTACAAAGAGAATACAATGGAGGAGAAAACTCTCTCTCTCAACTCAACACTCAGCTCCCCCTCTCACACCAAGGGAGCTCTCTATTTTTCTCTCTCTCTTTACATTTTGCTCACTCTCAGGTTTTCTCAATCACTCTCTCCATCACCCTCTCTATTTATATACATGGATGAGAAAAAGAGAAAGACAAACCCACCAAGACTTCTACCTCCTTTTGGTGGAAGTCAGAAATGGCAAGAGGAAGGCTCATTCTTTCTTCACTTTCGGTGGAGCTGATCACCTGCTCCTTGACTTGAGCCAGCCTTCATTGTTAAACTGCTTAGAAGAAGAAAGATGATCACCCCTTTCACATGGGTTGACCTCACAACAGTTTTTGATTTCTATATCAAAGTAATGCTTTTTATCCAATTACATTATAAAAATGTTTTATTGCTTTTGATGCTTTGTTTTTTTTAATTTCATTTGGTGCTCTGTTTGTGTTTTTTTTTTTTTTTTTTATTCTTAAACAAAATTAACTTTTCTCTTTCTCGCTCTCTCTCTCTCTCTATATATATATATATACATATTATTTTTTATTCTTGTATCAAATTTAGTGTTTTTTTTTTATTGTTTTTTTTAACTGTATCAGACTAATGGTTTTTTTTTATCCAATTGCATTGTAAAAAATGTTATTGCAATTGGGGCTCTGGTTTTTTTTTTTTTTTTATGTTTTTTATTTATGTATCAAAGTGCATTTTATTGAAAGATAAATAACATATTAGTGTTATTATAAAAAATTTTAACCTAATTTGTGAATCTACATTCTCAAGTTAGTATAAGAAAAAAATTAGTTTATTGGCTTTGTTGCCCAATTTATTGGTTGTTGACGGGCTGTGAATGTTTGGTCTTTAAATATTAACTTTGTTGTAGGACTTTCACATAGATTTTGATCCTTTTTGGTGCAAAATATGCTTATTTTGTCATGTGTTAGTGAAGGTCGAAGTTTCAAAAATTGGGGGAGCATACTAGATGCACAAGTGGATTGCAAGCAAGGATCAAAGTTGCAAGGCTAGAAGTAGTAGAGAAGTATTGTGCAAAGCTGAGTGGTTGGTGTTTGCTTTGATTGTTTCCTTGTTTATGAATCTACTAGCTTTGTGGGCAAAAATGTAAACCTTTGAATGACAAAATGTGAACTTTCTATTTATTTTGAAAGCACTGTAATGGAGATTAACCAAATGTAATGGTAGTGCACCATTCAACATTGTAATGACATTGGTGAATTTATTTTGATGAATGAACAAAAGATTTATTTTGTATCATGACTTTGGGGCACCAATTATATATATATATATATATATATGTATGTATGAATATGTGTGTGCGTTTTCGAATGTATTTTGAGAAACATGCCCTTCAACATTGATACAGCAGCAGCTGCTTGCTAAGGATGCAAATTGAATTGGTGTCCCTGCCTAGTCCTTACCAAGAATAAAATGATTTTGTTTCAGATTGCATTGGAGTTACAAGATAATTTCTTTTATTAAAGACAAGATAAAACATAGTCAACCCTTGGACCTGCAATGCATATAACAACTGCTAATAAGTAACAACCAACAAATTAGTAATTAACACAAAAGATGCTGAGCCTTGAACTCTAGGAAAGCTATAAACCAATGGAAAAATCTACAAACCAACTTCACTTTAGACCATTACAACTTCTCTGAACTTCCAATAAATTTGGCTGGACAAAAGTTCCAAAAAACAGAGTTCACTTATCTCCAAATAAATGTTTACCACCACCAACGAACTTTTCAATAACCGTACAGGGACAGCTTTGACATCAATTAAACAAAGTTCAAAAACTAAAGGTTCACCAACAACAAAGTTCAAAAACAAAAGATCACAACATCAATAGTTGGTTATCAACAACAATCTTTTTCACTTGTCTCGAAGATGTTCTGAATTTGAAGGATTTGAAGGTGTATGGGTGTTCTGACCAATGTTTAGATTGTCAACCTTTGAAAGAGGAAAAAAAAAAAAAATTAGAACAAGTTAAAAAATATATAAATCAAGAATATCCATCATAATTCATATTATATACCTGACTACAATGTGTGATATTTGAGCATTGTGATTGGTAAAGCACATTAGTTCCTTGAAGTAAGGCTTGGAAGCTAGTGAATTGAGGCTCTCCATTCCATAACCAAGGCATTGAATTGTGTACTTGACCATATGGTGTCACTACATGTGAGGGCATGTTTGGAGGTACTTGTACATCCTAAAAAAAGAGAATTTATATGAAATGAACTTAAATAAAGTAAATAATGTGAAGAAAAGAACAAAAAATTAAGTAATAACTACTTTTCTTTTCTTTCTTGTTGTGGCCAAAATTAATTAAAAAATTAAGTAATACCTCAACAGATGTTCTTTTCTTTCTTGATGTTTCCAATGACTTTTCCAAACTATTTGTAATCCGTCGCCTTCCACAGTGGGAGTCAATCTTTTTCTTCAGCCCCTTTCGCTTGAATGAAATTTTCGCTGCCCTCATTGATAAACATTTCAGAGCTGTCATCATTCATATCAAGTGTTTCATCAATAACATGTAACTGTAACTTGCTTTCAACAAAATGAAGCAAATTTTTCCCTTACTCAATGGACAATTCATAGGTTTCTTCCAATTCGGAGGCCCTACATGATATTTTATTGAAAAGGGAGCTTAATGTCTTATGTCTTCTACTTTGTTCCAACTTAGGGTCAGCTTGAATCTCACGTCCTTTGAAATCTTGAATGACCTGAGCTCTAGCTAGTTTTGTCCACCTTTTTAGAATGTATTGGCTTGGAATTTCCATTATGGTCATTTCATCTTTAAGCACTTTAATCATATGACTGCACAAGATACCTTTCATTTCAAACAAACTACAAGAACATGACACATTACCATCTTTGTCCCTCATCACTTGACGGATTCTAGACTGCCAATATGCTCTCATAGTATAAACCAAACA
Source organism: Camellia japonica (assembly GCA_030407325.1). Lineage (NCBI taxonomy): Eukaryota > Viridiplantae > Streptophyta > Magnoliopsida > Ericales > Theaceae > Camellia > Camellia japonica. The sequence continues at coordinate 159,986,965 of JAPPVO010000032.1, forward strand.
ATCACCCTCTTCAACACAATTTGTTATGCATAAGTCAAGTGTCGCCTCATATTGAGCTTGAAAGTCTTCAAATATATTCTTTGTGTAAATACCTCCTGCTTGAATCAACATTGCAACTGACACTTTTATCTTGGGCAACTTGTATGATAATGCATACTTAGCTTCACACTCCTTATACCGCTTCACATTAAGCACCCTTTCAAAGTGTACAAAAAATTGTACCAAATTGTAATCCGATCTCAAGTACTCTTTCAAATCAGCATTCAAACTTTCACTGAGTTGTGTGGTCTTCGTCCCCGCTGACCATGCCCATCTAACTTATGCTCTTGCCCATTTTTGCCTCAATTGAAAAATGCTTTGCAACCAAGTATTATGATGAATATCATACTCATCTAACATAGCATTCCAAGCTGTAAGAAATTCATTTTCTTCTTCATAATCATTTATAAACTTCCCCAATACACCTCTCACCCCACCAGGACCAGTAAAAATGCTACTCATATGTTTCAAAGCATTTTGCATCATATGCCATGTGCATAGTCTATGATATGTGTTAGGCATCACACATGAAATGGCCTTAGCCATTGCCGCATCCTGATCAGTGAATAAAGTTTTTGGATGCTTATTTGACATTGCCTCTAAAAAAGTGTGAAACAACCATATGAAGGAATCTGTCGTTTCATCATACATCAATGCAGCTCCAAAAATAATGGTCTCTCGGTGGTTATTGAAGCCAAAATAGCAAATGGTCGACTCTCTTTATTAATTTTGTACATTGTGTCAAATGTCACAACATCCCCAAACTGACCGTAGTCAATTATCATTCTAGCATCTGCCCAAAAAATATCTGTTATTTGCTCCTCACTATCCAACTGCATGGCATAAAAGAATGAAGGATTTTCTACTGTCTGATCTTGAAAATATTTTAATATGCTCCCTACTTCTCCGAATGCCAACATTTTCTGTCTTTTTGTTCTCAGATAATTCTTTTGGTCTTGTTTCAAAAACCCAACACATTCCCTTCCTCCTGCCTCTCTACCCATTAACTCATATGATGACCTAAGAGGTATCCCAGAGTCATTAGCCAAATCAATTTCAATAGATTGAGAGGTGGAAATTTTTCGTTAAGAATGAAGCATATGAGCACATTCACTTACTACAAGGGGATGGTTGTGCATTTCTACGAAGTTGGTAACATTATACTTTCCAGTTTTTCTATTTAATTTAATGTTCATTGAAGCACCACAACCAGTCCTTGTCTCAGCCCTTGCATTCTTCACAATGTAATCTCTTTTATCAACTTTTCTATGTCCCTCCTTAGAACAAACAAATGCCCTTGAAGTAATTTCACCCGTCTTACTTTTGTGAGCATATTCTCTTCTAATACTAAATCCAACTCTTCCTCCATAAGAATTATAAAAATCATATGCAAATTGCTCAGAGTCAAATTCCATACCAAGTATAGCCCAAATTATGTATCATCCTTCCCATATTATGCATCAGCCATTTTTGATATATGCAACTTGTCACGACCCAAACCCGCCCTTAAAGGTTTAGCGTCGTAACCGGCCAGTAATCCTTGGATTACCAAATGCCTCTTATCATAATAACATATAAATAGGGGTTGCGGAAGCAATTAACTTAACTTTTATAGTCCATTGAGCTGTGTTGATGTATATGAAACTGAATTTCATTTACTTAATTTGCATATATACATGTGATGTCAAATATATAGATATGAGCTTTACGTCACTCCGTATACAGATATAGCAAAAAGGGACTTGGCCCAATATACATACAAAAGAAAATCTGCTCATAAGTCAAAGGCAACAAAGTCTTAAACTTTCATATATATAGCCACAGACCTTGACACAGTCCAGAACCTCCTCGAGAGGCACAAAGAGTGGCTGACGACACAAAAACCTCCAAGCAGCAGCTTAGGCTTGATCACATGCTTGCTCACCTACATACATAATACAAACAGTGAGCGGAAGCCTAGTGAATAATAACAAAGTAAAAGGGTAAATGAATGATGTCCTAAATCCAATTCACATCAAGGATAAGTTCATGTTCATATTCTTGTTCGGAGCATATGTATATAAAATCAGAGTTTGTGCATAGTCATATATCTATTGGCGCTAATTGATTACATACAGAGCATTACAAATTATACTTGTCAGTTCCATAAAGGAACCTCCGGCTGGGAACATAACTTGTCAGTTCCATAAAGGAACCTCCGGACTGGGTAACTTATCAATTCCAGAAAGGAACCTCCAGTACTGGGAACATATAACTTGTCAGCCCCATGAAGGAACCTCCAGCCGGGTAATAACTTGTCAATTCCATAGAGGAACCTCCGGTCCGAGTACACATAGCATACTTGAATATACTTGAATCATAGAATTAATGCCACATTTACTTGTCAATATTGGACAATCATTCATATCATATAATATAGCATTTCATGAACAGATCTCGTTACATATATAGAAAATACTTTAACCTGAACATAGCTTTACTAAGTTATTACTCACAGATAATCGGTGGAATGAGTAGAGTAGGCAATTCACTTGATTTAAGGTGCGTGACCTACATCACATGACAAATACATACATTGAAACACACGCTCGAATTGTACATAACTTATTTCATTTGTTTATAGTGTGTTTCTAGCCTTTATACTTATTATAGTGTCTTAATCTTGGCCTAAGAATGTCTAGGGTGGAATGAGGATGCAAAAATGTACTTGAAAATATTTTCAAAACTTGCTAAAAACAAGATCCACGCTCAAGCGGACATGCAAAATGTGAGGGTCCGCTCGAGCACAACTTCCTTCACTCGAGCGATCTGCAAACTTTGAAAAAGTACTAGTTGCTTGATTTTCACGCTCGACGGACGCTTGATCCCCGCTCGAGCGTGAGACTCAGACCCTCGCTCGAGCATGACTCTTGTCGCTCGAGCGATTTGCAAGACACATGAACTTCTGGGAGCATACATTTCACGCTCGGGCCAACTTTTGGTCGCTTGAGCGGAGGTACACGACACAGAGTGGTCGTTCGAGCGCAAGTTCCATCGCTCGAGCAGAGAGTGAACTTCTGGAATTTCTAGATTTGCTTCCAAAGTTCAAACTCAATCTTAAAGCATCAAAACTTGATTTTTCTGGGCCAAAACTTAAGGAAACACTTAGAAACTCATAAAACATCATGAATTAAGGATCATTTCAAGAAATCATGGTCTAAGAGCTTGCCAATTGTGCAAAATTCAACTTAAAATTTATGAACATTCTTTGAACATGACATGCATGAATTTCTTTGAACTTAAACTTCTCAAAACATGATCAAATGCTATAAAACAACATAAAACTTGATAATTTCCCAAAATTAAGGTGAATTCAAGACATGCATAAGGGAATTCTTGGAAATCAAACTCAAAATGCCATGATATATGCATGCATGGTATGGTATGGTTTAATTCTCTTCATCTCTAATTCATTTCTTGCATAATCCACATAATTCTTTTGAGTTCATGTCTTACACTTCATAGTTGCTCAATCAAAGGGTTGGATTCTTACCTAAGCTTGTCAAGATGAGAGCTAGAAGCTTGGTTCTTGAGTTTCTAAGTTCAATCCTTCTTTTTCCTAGCAATTTGCCTTAGTTGAGCCCAAATCTCCCTTTTTCTCTCCCTCTCTCACTTTGTTTTTTTTTTTTTGGCTCAAGGAGGATAAAATGAAGGTGCAAAATAATCTCAAGGAATTAACTTAGCCTTTATATAGGCTTGATTAGGGAGTTTAATCAATTAAGTTACCACTAATCAAATAGGCACTATTTTATTCTAATTTAATTCGTTCCGAACTGAATTTCAATTAAACCCACCATAAAATTCTAAAAATTCTAAATAACACATAATTCAAGTCAATTTTAGAATCGGATGCCGATAAGGCCTTCAATTCGCAGAACAAAGCATAAACATGAACAGATCTTCCTAGGACAACAGATATAAATGCATGTAAAGCAACACACTTATATAGTTAATTTAGGATTTCATCTTAATTACTTATTAGGCATAATTAATCATGAATTAGCGTTAATCATGGGTCAGGATTGTTACATAACCCCTACAATGCAAAAAATTAATTTACCAGATAAAAATCTCTTAAACATAAATGGAATGGATGAAATTAGGCAATAAATCGAATAAACTAAAGTTTTTATTAACTTAAAAAAGTCGATTCACAAATTAGGTTCAACAAAAATTATATATAACAGTAACATGTTATTATCATTGAATAAAAAGCACTTTCATAAAGAACAATTAACCAAAAAAAAAAAAAAAATCAAACAGAGCACCAAATGAAAATAAAAATAAAAAATAGAGCATCAAAAGCAATAAAACATTTTTATAATGTAATTGGATAAAAAGCATTACTTTGATATAGGAATCAAAAACAATAAAAAAATCAGTAAACTTGATACAAGAATAAAAAAATATATATAGAGAGAAAGGAGTTAATTTTGTTTCAAAATAAACAATAGTATATATATATATATAGAGAGAGAGAGAGGGAGAGAGAGAAGAGTTAATTTTGTTTAAGAATAAACAACAAAAAAAAACACAAACAAAGTACCAAATGAAATAACAAAAACAGAGCATCAAAAGCAATAAAATATTTTTATAATGTAATTGGATAAAAAGCATTACCATAGAATGACTTGCTTGAGTTGTGGGATATATAGAAAACAATCAAACATTTTCATCAAACATATATAGAAGACAAAGCATTACCCACAACTCAAGCAATCTTGATAAAAGTATTATCATAACATTACCAAAAAATATATATACAGAGAAAGGAGTTAATTTTGTTTCAAAAAAAACAATAGTATATATATATATATATAGAGAGAGAGAGAGAGTGAGAGTTGATAATGTAAATAAACACAACACCTTCAAGCAAATCAACACAACATCTCTTCCAAAGATATATATAGAGAGCGAGTTGATAATGTACCACAATGGAGTGTCCCTTCCGTCGGTGTCCTAATCCGTTTTTGCTAGTGTTGCTGCTGATGTTTGAAGGGTTCTTTCGGTCGATGCTGCTACTAGTCTATGCACACCAGCGGTTGTCAGTGCTGCTGCTGCTACTTTATGCATGCTCGCTATTTTCCAAGTTGATAATGTATCGATCTTATTCTAGGGTATTCTTGGTCCCATTTTTTTTGATTTTTTTGGATTGAAATTGAAAGAGAGATGGAACGTCATTGTTGTTTACCCAGGAAAAAGAAAAAGGAAAAAAGAAAAAAATTGCACTCCGTTTGCTATAGTCAAAATGATGTTGTTTTTCGGAAAACGGTACCGTTTCAATATGTTCTCACCATTTGCATTATGTGGCTCATTTCAGTCCATTAGATCAACTCTTCACCACGTGTCTTCATCTGGTACAAAGTGCAGGACACTATTGAAGGAAACTATGGCTGGAGAGGATCCTAATCCAGAGAGAGGAGTGTGGACCCCACCTTCACATGGGTGCTCTCCACATCATTAGAGCTCTCAAACATTATTCCGAACAATGCTAAGAACAATTGTGAGTTTAGGCTTCATTTGGGAATTAGTTATTTTAGTTTTTTATAAAAAGTGTGGGGGCATATTTTTGTGAATGACAACACGTGGCCAAGGTGGCACCGAAGTGCCAGCTGAAGTGCCACGTGTCTTGGTCATGGCGCCGAGGTTATCTGCGGAGATACTGGAATCCGAGATGAACGGATAAGGGACGAGAGTCCTAAAATGGGAGAGGATCTCAGTCTAGATAAAGATGAAGCTCTTAGGAAGTTTATCTTTATCTATTTGAGAGTTCAGGATGAGCATTGAGCTAGAGTCCAAAAGAAGCTAGGCTTCTACAGGGATCAAGTTAGTGCTGCCTATAAAAGTAAGGCACTCTCGTGGATCTAAGGTGTGCATTTTGTATTCTGGCATAGTGAGTTAAGCATTGTTTACTATCTTTGAAAGATAACTGAGTACTGACTTGATCGTCGGAGTGCCCCCGGGTGGACGAACCACCGCCGGAGTTTTATCTTTCTGTGACAGGTTGTTCGGGCGAGATCTATTCTACCGATGCTCTCTAGCTAGGTACCTGTTTGGCAGTGTGGTCAGAAAATAACACACACAATTAAGCGCCATATGTGGGAAACGTAAGAAGAATAGATGGCCAACGACGGACAGAAAGAAAGAATTGGAGGCGACATCACTAGCGAGAGTGGTAAAAACGCTGAACCTAACGTAGAGGAAGACAACTGTAGAAAAGAACCTCGGGATAAGAATCTCGGAGAAAAAGACGTCAGCCAAGATGGAGACGTACCGAAGAAAGCATGTCAGGATGGGTATTACAACGAAAATGACCTCCACGTATGGAAAGATAGATGCCTGAGGAGGGACGGCGAGATGAAAGGGATGGCAAACAAATTGGCAGACTTGCAATCGGTTGTCAACTTCATGATGCAGAACAACGTCATGCAACCACCGTTCCCATTGGAGGACATGTCGATTCTAGCAGCCAAGAATGATGCCCAAAAAGGGGGGCAGAAAGTAGTCCCCCAGCATGACAAGGCGAGGAAGCATTCTCATCGGCCTTCACGGGAGGTCGGGCGAGGAGAATCAATGAGAGGAGAGTCTCAGAGGACACATCGTGCCAAAGAAACCTACGCCAAAGAACATTGGCATGTTCAAGGGAGGGAGCTTTGCTTTGACACGATGAATGGAGGGAGATCTAAGAGGACTCACAATGACACTAGGAGTAACACACCAAAAAAGCTGAAATCCGTTGATAGCCGAGCTCCTGGACGGACTAAGGAGGATTCAAGGGATTACCTCTAGAGGAAGCGGCAGGATGCCGAGGTAACATCTTCGGTCAAGCCAAGAACACTGTTCTCGGTGGAATTGGACAAGTTTGAGGCCCCGAAAAGGTTCCACATGCCGAGATTCCTATACGACGGTAAGTCTGATCCTAACTTCCATGTCGGCTTATACTTGAACTCAATGGCACTATACACCGGGAACGAGCCGTTGCTCTGCAAGGCGTTTCCCCCATCCTTTGGGGAAATTGCATCAAATTGGTTTCACAAGTTGCTGAAAGGAACTATGAAAAGCTGGGAAGGCCTGACCGAAATGTTTGTGGCCAGGTTTATTACAAACAAACTGCAGCCGTTGAGGGTAGACTCTCTGATGGCTTTGAGAATTGGCGAGGATGAAAGCCTCAGGGCTTATGCCAAGAGGTATTATGAAGTGTTTAACCAAATATGTGTAACCAAGAGGTGGCGGTCGTGTCTTTTAAGAACGGCTTGAACGATGACTGTCTGTTTCGAAAATCACTGGCAAAGACATTGTCAAAAAGTATGGAAAAACTTATGGCAAGAATCGAGAAATATGCGAGAGCAGAGGAAGACCAGCCGATGACAAAGACGTCAAAACAAAAGAAGAGGAACGGTTCGTCGAAGTGAGGCCGAGGTAATACGAATTTTAATAGACAAGAAATAGGATTAAGGGCTACACAGGCAGTCACCAAAGTGTTCCGAATCCTGGTTTACAAAGTCCTGGAGAGAATCAAAAACTAGCCTTACTATAGAGCACCAGAGAAAATCCTTGGCGAATTTATGAAAAAGAGCATGGGGAAACACTGTGCCTACCACAATGAGGATGGACACCTGACTCAGGGGTGCAGAGCCCTAAAGACACATCTGGAAGACCATGTGAGACAAGGTCACTTAAGGGACCTAGTAGATGAGGCCAGAACAAGGGAAGAGCAAGCAAGGCTGCCCTAGGCACCAGCAGCACCACCTCCACCAGTACCACAACCGCAAACAGACGGACCTCGAGTGATCAATGTGAGCGAGGTACATGGGGAGACTCAGAGGGTGAGACACTTACAACATGTGTATCAGGTCCAACAAAAAAGGCCTAGGGCAGACGAATGCCAGGGACCAATGGTGTCCTTTACTGAAGCTGACCTAGACATGGTGCAACATCCACACAACGATGCTCTGGTGATATCCTTGAAGATTGGAGAATGCCAGGTAAGGCACATTCTAGTTGACCAAGGTAGCTCATGTGGCATCATGTATGTCAGATGTTACAAGGAGCTCGGCCTTCACCAAGATGATCTGGAACAGTCCAAGAGTCCAATGGTCGGGTTCAATGGAACGTCGACATGGCCCTTGGGGCAGTAAATTTTGAGGTGCAAGCAGGCACCAGGAAAGTGAGCACAAAGTTTACAATCATTGACACCCCCTCACCCTACAACGTTATCTTGGGAAGACTGTGGTTGCACGCAATGAGGGTTGTTCCCTCAACATTGCACCAACTATTACGGTTCCCAACAGAACAAGGAATTGAGGAGATCAGGTACAAGCGAAGAATTGCTTCATGGCAGCAATGAAATCCACCTACAACGTACGAGAAGTAGACACAGTCAAGATTGAGGACAAAGACATAGAGGTCCTGGATGACATCGACAAAGAACCAGCCGAGAAAAGTGAGGAAGCCCTGAAGAAAATTCTAGTCCAACAAGGGAATGATGAGCGTTTTTTCCTTCTCGGCTCAGGATTGGCCAAGGAGGAAGAAAAGCAGTTAGAAGCCTTCTTACGAGCAAACATTGAGGTGTTTGCCTAGACGCCATACGAGATGCCTGGCATTGACCCCGAGGTCACTTGCCATAGACTGAATGTGGACAGGTCGGCTAAACCTGTCATCCAACGAGCAAAGAGACCAACGTTGATGCATGTTGAGGCAGCAGAAGAGGAGGTGGGAAAACTGCTGGAGGCCAGAGCCATTCGAGAGGTAAACTACCTAACTTGGTTGTCAAGCACAGTAGTTGTGAAGAAAAAGAATGGGAAGTGGAGGGTCTACGTAGACTTTACTAGCCTAAATAAGGCTTGTCCCAAGGACAGTTTCTCACTCCTCAAAATCGATCAATTGGTGGATGCCACTTTAGGGCATGGAAAGATGAGCTTCCTGGACGCATACAAAGGGTACCATCAGATAGCAATGTACCCCCCTAATGAGGAGAAGACTACATTTATCACCCCAAAAGGGCTGTATTGCTACAAAGTGATGCCCTTTGGGTTAAAAAATATAGGAGCAACCTACCAGAGGTTGGTGACCAAGATGTTCAGACATCTAATTGGCAAAACAGTGGAAGTATACATTGATGACATGGTCGTGAAGACCAAAGAACCTGAGGATCATCTGACCAACTTGAAGGCAGTTTTCGACGTCCTTAGAACATATTGACTTTGACTCAATGCTTCGAAATGCGCATTTGGAGTTAGGTCTAGTAAGTTCTTAGGATACTTGGTTACCAGAAGGGGCATTGAGGCAAGCCCAGGTCAAATCAAGGCCATTCTGGACTTGAAGAACCCAATATTGACAAAACAAGTGCAGATGTTAACTAAAAGGGCCGCAGCCCTGAATAAGTTCATAACCATTTTTTAATTTAGTGAAAAAGGCCACATTTATAGACAGAGGAGTGCAAAGTCGCCCTGGCCGACTTAAAAAAATACCTGGCCACAGCTCTAGTTCTCTCAAATCCAGTACCTGGAGAGGAACTGTTCTTATTCTTGGCGGTTTCGGAGCATGCAATGAGTGCATTGGTAATCAGAGAGGAGAAGGGGGAACAGAGAGCAGTTTACTATGTGAGTAAACATGGAGACCAGGTATTTACCCTGGAGAAATTGACATTGGCCTTGATAATGGCCTCCAAGAAGTTGAACCACTATTTCCAAGCCCACAAGATTATAGTATTGACTGAACACCCCTTGAAATCCCTACTACAACAAGGAGATCTGACAGGCAAGGTGGCCAGATGGGCAGTGGTATTGGGCTAATACGATTTGGAGTTCAAACCCAGAATAGCAATCAAAGGCCAGGTTTTGGCCGACTTCGTGGCCGCATTCACACCTGGAGCCATCCCACGTCGGGCTCCGGTGAGCCGCAGCTTAGGATGTCCAGGTGAACAAGAAGAAACCCAACTAGGAATGAAAAACCCCACATCAATAGAGCAAAAGAAAGAAGAGAAACTCAAACCTTGTGACATTTACATCGGCGACTCCTTCCGCTTGTTCGTTGATGGGAGTTCAAACCGTCAAGGAGCGGGGGTAGGAGTAGTGCTAATGTCACCAGATAGGCGGATGCTAGAACAATCTATTCGATTGGGGTTTAAGGCTTCAAACAACGAAGCAAAATATGAAGCACTGATCGCAGGACTAAAGTTGGCAGCAACAATGGAAGCCGACAAGGTGGTAGTCTTCTGTGACTCTCAACTTATTGTGAACTAGGCAACAGGCGAATATGCAGCCCGAGATGAAAGAATGATAGCCTATGTCAAAGAAGTTGTTAGACTACTGCCTTATTTCAAGATTGCCGACTACAGCAGGTTAGCCTAGATGACAACAACCATGCTAATGCCTTGGCTAACCTGGCTAGTGCAATGAAATCAGGGGAGACAAGGACAATAATGGTTGACTATTTGTCAGGCCTAAGTGTGGAACACTGATCATAGAGTACGAAGCAATGTGTGTAGATATGGGACCAAGTTGGATAGATGCAATAGTAGTGTTCCTTAGAGATGGGAAGCTACCAGAAGACAGAAAAGAGGCACACAAGATCAGACTGAAGTCGGCGAGGTTTAGTCTGACAGCAGAAGGACATCTATACATAAGGTCTTTTACTGGTCCCCTTTTGAGATATGTGCATCCTTCACAAGTTGAAGACTTCTTGTATGAAATACATGAAGGAGTATGTGGAAGCCACGTTGGGAGCAGATCACTTGCTCATAGGGCCATTACTCAGGGGTACTAGTGGCCCTACATCCAGAAGGATGCAGAAGTCTATGTCAGAAAGTGCAAGAAGTGTCAAAGGTTCGCACCTTTAATACATCAACTAGCAACAGATTTGAACTCAGTGTCCAGCCCTTAGCCATTTACCCAGTGGGGCATAGATCTAGTTGGGCAATTACCCCAAGTAACTGGACAGAGAAAATTCCTGCTAGTAGCAACAGACTATTTCACCAAGTGGGTAAAAGTAGAACCCCTTGCAAAGATTCGAGTTATTGATGTGAAAAACTTCATATAGAAGAATATCATTATCAGGTTTGGGATCCCAAGGGCAATAGTAGCAGACAATGGCACGCAGTTTGACAGCAAGCTAATCAAGAGCTTCTGTGCAAAATACAAAATCAAGAATTATTACTCTACTCCAAGCTTCCTACAGAGTAATGGTCAAACAGAAGCATCCAATAAAACAATCCTGGATGGGATCAAGAAGATGCTGGAAGCAGCAAAGGAAAAGTGGGTGGATGAGCTGCCCAATGTACTCTGGACATATTGGACTACACTGAGAAGATCAACTGGGGAATCTCCATTTGACATGGCCTATGACACTGAAACAGTTATTCCACTAGAAGTCGGCATCCCAGGGATCAAAACCCAGGGAGTAGAGAATGGGACTAATGAGGTATTCCTAGCCCGAGATCTGGACCTATTGGAAGAAAGAAGGGAGAGAGTAGCAATTCGGCTTGGGGCATACCAGCAAAAACTTGCTAAGACTTACAACAAGAAGGTTAACCCAAGAGAATTCAAAATTGGGGATCTTGTGCTGCAGAAAGTGGTCAGCAACAAGAAAAATCCTAGAGAGGGCAAGCTTGGCCCAAATTGGGAGGGACCTTATAGAATTATCTCGGTTGCCGGTAATGGTGCATATCGGCTTGAGGACAACGATAGCAAAGAGTTGCCAAGACCCTGAAACACTTGCAACTTGAAGTTTTTCTATCATTAGATTTTTGTTTATTAAAATTTATTAGCCGAAGTAGTAATAAAATTTTAGCTTGATTTTTAAATTTCAAACTTGTGTAATATGACTAACCGGTCCTTTAGCAATGTTTCTAAGTGAAACATGACGAATAACTTAGACTTATTATATGGCAGAGTTGAATTATACTTGTATATAATAGAGTTGAACTAAGTTGGCGATGTTTCTAAGTGAAACATGACAAATCACTTAGACTTATTATATAGCAGAGTTGAATTATACTTACATATAATACAGTTGAACTAAGTTGGCGATGTTTCTAAGTGAAACATGATGAATAACTTAGACTCATTATATGGCAGAGTTAAAATTATACTTACATATAATGGAGTTGAACTAAGTTGGATTAACCTAGACTTGCCATGTCGGCAGAATCAAACTCAGATTGGAACTAAGTACATTTCAGTAAGATTAACAGAGAAACAAAGGTTGAAAATCTCGGCTAGTCTTGGTTTGAATCTAACTTCGGCGAAAAGATCATAGGCACATGCTTAATGTGAGCATAAGTGAAACTTAAGTTCACATTAGGGGGCAGAGAGCTGGAGAATGATGAATAAAGTTTAAAGTACTTAGGAGTTAGAATTTTGCAGAAAAATTTACAAGCTAGAGTTGGCTTAACTCTTGTTGAAGTTTTCAGAAAAATTTACAAGTTGAAGTTAAGCCAAGGTAATACTGCAAGAAGTACGTACGTACTTGCCGACATGACCGGGTTACCGAACTTGGGAAGTATAGAAAACAGAAATCTTGATAGGTAAAAGTGAAATGGAAAGTTTAAAACAACACTTGTGAAAATATTTTTTATGTTTCCAAGTGTTAAGCCAAGGCCAAGATTTTAAGAGGTTATGTCCGAGGTATTGTACTCTGAAGAGATTATACAGATAGAGGCATACTTTGAAGATATGCAAAATTATTCTAAGTATGAATGGTAAACATACATAGAAGAAAAGAGGATATGCATTCAACACTTGGAAGAAAATATAAAACTTGCATTCACAAAAGATTACTTGTTCGGATTACAAAAAGCGGCATGTCGGCCAAATGTGAAACTAAAACATTGTTCAGGCAAAGGAAAAATAAGGAAAAGAAGAAGTATTCTAAGTGCTAGGATTGGTTTGATCGGCTGGTGATGTTGCACTCTTGTTGGCCGCTATCTCGGCATCAATCTCCAGTAGAGTCTGGTCCAGACTTTTCCCGACACATTGGATCTCGGCCTCAGAAGTAGCTAAATTGGAGGAGACGCCCTTGGAAACCAAGTCATCATCCTCATCCTGAGTTTAGTCTATTTGCTCGTTGAGGGTGTAGGAGACTTGGGATCAGTGGCAGCCTCCCATCCTCTTCGTCGGCCTCACCATCATCGGCCTCAATATCTTTAGCTTCGTTGCCGGAGTCTTTGGGCTCTGGTGGGAAAGACACTTCAAGCTGACTGATATCCCGAAGATCAAAGTCCATGGGAACGACCTCGGTTATAAGCCAAGTTGACTTGTTGCTTGTATTGGTCACGAACGACGGCCTGTCCTTCTTCAAAGGCTTTTTCGTCGGCCGCCTTTACCTCGGCCTCTTTATTGGCAAGAGCCTCCTGAAGCTTGGCCTCCATGTTAGTCACTTTGGCATTGGCAGCTTCGAGGTCGGCTCTTGCTGTCGCGGCTTCATCTTTTGTCGTCTTAGCCTTTCCTTCGGCCAGACCTTGAGCAGTTTTGGCGTCCTTGGCCTAGTCCATGAGGGCATGATTACTGGCCTCGGCTTTGTTGAGCGAGGATAGGAGTTTAGCTACTTCTTTGGTCTTTTTCGCCAAATCCTTCCTCATCATCTCAGTCTTCGTGGCATAGGAGTAAGCATGTTAGATGGCCTGCAAGAAGTAACACAAATTAGTGGAATCTGACTAAGTATGGAAAGACTACCAAAAGAGTAGGAAAAAGGTTTACCAAGACCGAGTGCTGCATCATAAAAGCAAAATCTTCATACTCATGTAACTCAGCCATACGGTTAATGTCTTTGGGCAGAAGAACTGCCGTGGACAAGGCCGCACCGACCTTAAGGTTCGCAGCACTATCACCAGCGGTAAGAGGTCTGTCGTCAAGCATGATCTTGGGCGCCCAGACCATGCTTCGGGAGTACTTGCTACCTTCTTGGTGGTCGAACCTCAGCTTTTTGGCCGGTGGGGCCTCGGATGCTGGGGCCACAACTAGGTGTTTTCCGGTAGAGGGGGTGCTTTTCTCGGCCTCAGCTATTTTCGAGATATGCACAGTGTCCTTAGAATCTATTTGAGTCACTGTGGCCTTTGCCTTGGCCTTCTTCATCTGTTTTGGCATTGGGGTTGGTTGGGAATGAGAAGATGAGGATTGAACTGTCACCACCCCGGGGATGTTAGCGAGCAGGTCTTTAACAACTGCTGGTTTGCGCCCCATCTCGTCGACGATGGCGGCGACAGTGACTTTGGTGCCAAAGTGAATTGTCGGTAGTACAGTGGGTGAATTGGCTGGATCGTAAGCCGACGCCTTGGTACTTTTGCGTTTTCGGCTACGAGTTCTATCAGCAAGAGTGTTGACAGGAACTTGGCGACGACGTCGGCGATTATGTGAAGGAATTAGTTATGGAGCTGAGGTGGATGGTTGCTCTACAGGACCAGAGGTTGATCCCTGGTCTGGCCTTGATGATGATTCAGCTTGCAGAGTCGTAGCAGGAGGAGGAGACTTGTTCTTCTTTGGGACGTCAGTGAAGATGGATTTGTAGGTTGGGATATAATTAAGCAATAAGGGGGCTTTGCGCTAGTTGACTGGCAAGTCCAGTAGCTTCTTGAAGTCTTTATTGGGGAAGAAAGTCTTGCAAAAATCTTTTGGTAGCTAAGGGAGAGCTACAATTTCAAAACACAGACATTAGAACATATAGAGGAATAAAGTAATAAAGACTTAAAAACAGGTAAAGTGACACTTGGTTCTTACCATTACCCTCTTTAAAGACTAATCGGCTTAAAGGGTAGAGGTGAAGGTCATCATCAGGTGGGAACTCCCAGTTGCCCGAGACGATAAAATAATCATCTCCAGCACCTTTGTTGGAATCTAGGAGGTCGGCAATGAGTTTGTACTCGGTCGACCTCAGCTTAAGGTAATAGATGTAATCTTTTTCTGATTTAAGGCCACACATGGTATAACAGTATTGGATGTCGGCTAGTGTTATCCTAGCGTTTTCTGGGTTAGCTAGGGCAATTATACCGTTAATGACTCTGTAGGAGTTAATGGCTAGCTGCATTGGGTTAAGTTTGTAATAATGAACGACTTGGCGAAAAAGGATGTTGAGAGGGAACCTAGGCCTGCACTCTATAAAAGCAACCACTGGGAAGGGCATGAGGTTGTCATTAGGCATAATGGAGTCTTCCTCCCCTGCCAACCTAAGTTGGACATCGGCAAGGATGGAGAACTCTCTCCTAAAGTGCTCAAGCTTTTCTGGGGTGTCCATCTTCCACCTAACACATACCCATGACGTCGGCTAAAAGGGGAAGGTGCAAGATTTCATAAGAGAGTGGTTTGTGTGGGTTTAAAGGACCTTGGCTGAATCCTAGAGAGTACTGGAGTAAAGGTTTCTAAGGATTTAAGGGGATTTTTGGTTCAATTTTCCTAAGGAACAGAGTTCTAAAAGCAAATCCCAAGCCTAGGTCTACAGAAATAAGAATTGAAGGCAAGAATCTGGAAAATGCAACAAGAAAACAGGGAAAAGAGCATGATTCAGACTCAAGAAAGTAACATAAATTCAAGAACACAGATTAAAAGCCAAGTACAGTGGCAAAATAACCAGTGTGTGAGTAGTATGTGCATGTATATACCCAGAAACAGATTAGACAGAGGCAAAATCGCAAGCAAACATAATGAAATTTAAAACACAGATGAAGATTCAAGAACAATGAATGGATTCACAATGGCAGCATACAAGCGTAAACAAAGTTTGAAGTAAAACACAAATTGAAAAGAGGGGAAACAGTGACTTACCAAAGAGAATAACGCCGGTGTGAGGTACGCCGAAGTCAGACGATGGTGGTACGTGGAGCAGAACGGTGAATGCCTCGCCGGAGAGGAAAAACGGAAGCAGTTGCAGAAGGCTTTGAGAAAGCAACAATGGTGGTTTCTTGTTTAGAGAGAGAGAAAGCTTGAACTCAGAGGGAAAACGAGGAAGGCAAAAGTGAAGAGACGGAAAGAGAGAGTGTTTTTGTTAAAACACGAAAAGGCGGCAAAATCACAATGAATGTGCCTTGGATGACATGCCTGTCAGGTGGCGTACGCAGAAGCGACGCGACTTAATGGCACGTGTTAGGTACGGATCAATGAGAAAAAGACCCGTGGCAAAAACGGTTGAGAAACTATGCGTGACAGCTCATGCGCAGATAGAACTCTTGGAGTTCTTGATTTAATAAAGCAATAACCTCAGCTAGAGGGACGATCTCGGTTAAAGAACTTAAAAAACATGGTTCATGGTTCTTAGGCATTGATAAAGCAAACTATAGTCTTGGTCATATGGAGCCGACGTGTGATGACCTCGGTAATGAAGGATAGAGCACGTCGGCTAAATGTGGACAAACGATGTAGGTTCCATCACCTCAGAATGCCGAGGTGATAGAACCTAGGGGGCAGTTGTGGGGGCATATTTTTGTGAATGACAACACGTGGCCAAGGTGGCACCGAAGTGCCAACCGAGGTGCCACGTGTCTTGGTCATGGCGCCGACGTTATCTCGACTAGGCTGAGGTTATCTGCGGAGATACCGGAATCCGAGATGAACGGATAAGGGACGAGAGTCCTAAAATGGGGGAGGATCTCAGTTTGGATAAAGATAAAACTCTTAGGGAGTTTATCTTTATCTATTTGAGAGTTTCGGATGAGCATTGAGCTAAAGTCCAAAAAAAGCTAGGCTTCTACGGAGACAAGGTTAGTGTTGGCTATAAAAGTAAGGCACCCTCGTGGGTCTAAGATATGCATTTTGTATTCTGGCTTAGTGAGTTAAGCACTTTTTACTATCTTTGAGAGATAACTGAGTACTGACTTGATCGTCGAAGTACCCCCGGGTGGACGAACTACCGCCGAAGTTTTATCTTTCTGTAATAGGTTGTTCGGGCGAGATCTATTCTACCGGTACTCTCCAGCTGGGTACTTGTTTGGCAGTGTGGTCAAAAAACAACACACACAAAAAGATATATGTAAAGTAGGAAGAGTGATATAATAATTTATAGTGATTTTTTAATTTTTTTAACTATTAACCTAAGTCCCCAAATGGGGCCTTACTAAAGGATTGGCAATACAAACGGGTATAAGTTTGTGTCCCTACATTTATAGATGTAATCTATGCATTCCCCAATTTTGTGCACAAATTTGAAACCAGATAATTTATTCCTAACTCAAAACAGTTATTTGCCACGCAATAAAGTTTAGGAGATGCAATTTAGGACATGAAAAACAAGAAATGGAGGATCCCTCGTGCACAACACTCTAGTGTGACTAACACCCTTAATTATTGTGTAAATATTTGAGGCAGTGTTTGTGTTCCACATAAAATAATCATATTATGATTATTGTAAATTTAGTATAAAAATACCATCATTTGAAATTAAAATTTTCAAGTTTAATAATCTCCCTTATTTAAAATTTATCCAAGTTGTGTTCATTAAAACTATGTTTCCACATTAATAGAAAGTTGAAGCCATTCTCTTTTCATTTTTTTATTATTCTCTTTTCTCTGCATTTATATTCAGTTAGACATGTAAATAATTGCTTGGATCTCAGATGGTGCGAATTTTTTTTCCATACATTTTTTTTCTAGATGGGGTGCTCTTGGAAAGACGTCAGAATGTCATTCATTTTTTTTTTTTTTTTTTTTAATACGATTGTGAAAAACTAGATACTTGAAAGTTCATATGATAACAATATAATAGTTAAAGAGTTAATATGAGAAAATATTGAAATGGATTAGTTATTTAAAGAACTAATAATCGGAAATAAAATGGAAGGCTAAAATGAGAAAAAGTTAAAATCAGGGGAGCAAAATGTAATTTACCTTAATTGTTTGCTAATTTACTATTTTGGCCCCCATATGTAGAGGTAGTCATGGACCAGATAACTCGCTAGCTCAATATTTTTAGGGGTTTAAAAAAAATATTTCGTCCATAAAATCTGGCTAGACTAAAACTTTTAGCTATTTAATTTTTAAGATGGATGTGGGATAAGAGATTTAGGCCAACCTAATCCAGCCCTGCCAATTTATATATATAAAAAATACATATGTATTTTTATTTCTGGAAATGGGGTACCTGTTGTACGTTAAATCACAGTCGGATTTGATGTGCTCTTAAATAAACGACACCGTATTGATACATTTTCTTGTAATCATTCAAAGCTATTGGATCGATTTGGTGTAACTGTTAAAACAGATTATAAATTATAACTTAACAGATTATAGATTATGACTTTGATCAGAAGTTGTTAATCTGTTTGGTGTAACTGTTGGATTGTAAATTTAGGTCGCTAAGTAGTGTTTGTTAAATAAGCTGTGAAGTAACTTTTTCAATTAACTTTTATTCTTTGTTATTCACTACTTGTCTACATTTTTCATAAATGATAATAATAATAATAATCTATAGTCCATTTGGGTCTTTTTTATATTTTTAAAAAAATAAAAAATAAAAAAAATCTAAGAGTACAACCGTAAATTAACATGTCCACAGTAGAAGCTAATAATCAGAAACAACGTGTGAGTAGCTTCTTAGAATCAACTTTTTTGAGTTAAAATAAGTTGTTAGAATCAAAAACTGTTTGAAATAAGTTTAATCAAACAGTCCAAAATAACTTTTCTAAAGTTAAAAGTTATAAGTTGGTTCAAAAAAATCCAAACAAACACCCCCATTGTCCTCCTAATGGGCAAGCTTTAATGCTTTTAAATTTTTTTTTTTTTTCTTTTGTTTGTTTTAGTTATAAAACTTATAAAAAAAAAAATACTTTCTTAGATCAAAATGATAGAATCAAAATTTTTGGTTCAGTGATTTTGTAATTTCGTTTTATGATGTGAGAGATTGTTGGTTCAAATTCAATTGAGGTTGACAAACTTTGTGATATCTCATTTCTTTAATAACAACTAAGCTCCACTGATAAATATTGTGTGATAAATCAAATACAAATTGAAGTCAAAATCAAAATTAATTTTGGGATGGCAATAAAAGCAATTCTCAAAATAAATTGACATTTTGACATTTTTTTTTTTTTTGGTCACACATTATATATACTATATGAAAAATCGATGGAACCAAAACAACCACTTAAGACCAATTGAAAATTTAGTTTTTGGTTTGTTTTGATTTTAAATTTTTTTATACCAATATTAAACTAAACAACTGAAATATTTTATTTAAATATTAGTTTCGTTTAATTCATTGAGTACTACACGATAAGTGATCAATAATATGTTTTTTTTTAATAAAAGTTAGGGAGACTTACGTATAAGTCCTAATAGGTGAACTTATTATCTAATAAGTCCTATAATAATTAATGACGTTTTTTATCAAACACTACTAAAAAAATGTCATTAATTGTTAATTTTTAGCGACAGTTTAAAAATGTTATCATAAAAAATGTCGCTAATTATAAGTTTTAACGATAGTTTAAAAAAATCGTTAAAAAAAAAGTCACTAATTTTCAATTTTAGTGTTGGCTTGAAAAATTTGTCACAGAAAAACGTCACTAATTGTAAGTTTTATCGACAATTTATAAAAACCATGACAAAAAAAAATCAATAATTATCAATTTTTAGCGACATGTAAAAAATTGTCACAAAAAATTATTTTTAGCGAAAATTTTATTTTGATTTATTTTCAATAAGACTTGAAGTGAATTAAGTTCAACTTTTAAAACCTATTAGTAGTTTATTCTAAAAGCTAAGGATAAATGTATTTTATAAAATTATATTCCTTAGCTCATACCGAACTAAACCACTTACCCCCCTAGATGTACATTAATAGAAATTAGTTGTTCGTAGAGGAATGTGATAACATAAAGAGTGAATTACACTAACAGTTCTTATATTTTGGGATTTATATTATTTTGGTCCTTAACTTTCAATTGTGACACATTTAACCATGAATTTTGAATCTTATTCCAAATAAGGATAATTGAAGATATTGTTACTTAATATTAAGGGCAAAATCGTCAATTTGATAAAATATAAACTAATTTGACAAAAAAAAATGTCAAAAAATATTTTAAAATTTTTAAAAATTATTTCTGCCTACCAAAGATAAAATTATGTAAAATTGATTAATTTTTTAGACATTTATTTATTTATTTATTTTACCAAATTAATTTTTATTATACGTTTAGATGATGATAATGTAATGAGTGATTGTTAGAATTTTAATATGTAATCAATATATTTAATATATGATGTGACGCCCCAATTTTTTTTTGAAACATCATAAAATTTAAATAACAATAACTTGCTAGATAAAATTTTAACTACTAATTAGGGAATTTTAAACTTTTACATAGTCAAAGTCCAACAACAAAATAAAATTACAAGTTCACATATAACGTCACAACATTGTTAAATACTAATACAAGAGATAATAGAATTTTATTTGGATAAAATCTTGATTCTAAGTTAGCCAAGGTTCGATATTAGCAGCAACTCCAAATTCAGCCTCAGTCCCTTCTTTGACATAATCTGGCATGAAACGTCAGGGCAACAAAATATATGCCATGAGTTTTGTAACACAGTAAGAAAATATAACCAACCTATCATTCTTTTTGAGGGAAAATAATGAGATTATAAACACGAGATAATAATATAATCGTAAACATAAATTACAACTATTAAAATAATTCAAATAATTTTAATAAATTAGGTGACCCTTGAAATCTCACCAAAGAGGTTTAACTTATCAACCACTAAGTCATGGCCATGGTTGTAGACGTCCCAGAACGCCCCGGGAGGGTGAGTCTCGTTCTGTTCGTTTGTGGGTCTACTACAGTTCGGACTCAAATTGTCACGGTTCTTAATCTGAACCAAAGAGTCCAAATCTGGCAAATCGTTTTGAGAAAACAGATTTTTTGAAAGAAGTGCCAAACATGGACTGCTTTGTCAGATACAGAGTCGCCACCTAAATATTTTATTTGGGGAAATTTAGGAAACCCTGACTCGGTGCCAAAGGCCACGTGTCCGTCATCACCAAAGTTGCCTCGGCTCGGGAACTTGGGTACGATTGGGAAAGGTCAGCTGTGAGCACCCCCGCTCGCCCGATCAAAGATCGGCATCTACTAACCATGATGTCCAATTTTGAAAACGTTTATGTGTTCTTATTCCGGTTATTAGCCTAGAATTACTATGTTATGCGCACAGCAAACAAGTATAGACCAAATCGCCTAAATTGGAACGAAACATTGCATGTTTGTTTTGAAAATGGTTTGCTACTCGCAAGTAGGCTAAAATGCAGATTTTGCCACCCTCAAGTGGGCTTTAGAGAATACTGTTTTGCCACTATCTAGTGAGCTTAAAACACACAGTTTCAATGCATTATTCCAATTTAGGTAATTCAACCTCCATCCACAGGCATTCAAGCAGTTATATCACATAAGCAGCTAGCCTCATGGTAATCATGCTATTATGGCAACACTCACACGCATGCAAGGATGCTAAAGCATAAAAACTTACCGAGTACTCCAAGCCAAAACAAAAGCTAATTAGAAATCCATGCATGATCCTAATTATACAGAAATGCCTAATGCAACACATGCAAAAATGCAACTATAGCAAGCTCGGCTATTCTAAACATGACATATGAGATGCAACAGCTAACATGTATTCAACTTGGAATTGAAATACAAATGCAGTTAGTATGATGCGCCGAGCCCGGTGCATGCAAAATAGATGAATGAATGCAAACATGATATCATACTGTATGCTAATTGAAACATGCCCTAATCTAACCATCATAAGCTGGTAAATAAAAGGGAAGAAAGACGTGGGGTTGGAAGACATACATCACACTCACGCACACTTATTACAACATTGCCCTCGCGTAGAGGGTCCGAAAGAATAATATACAGTCCCAAATAAATACAGTTCGAATAAGTACAAAACCCTAATTAATTTACAAATTAATCTAGGAAAGCATTAAAACTAGCACGCAGGCTAGGGACTGCCTCGACTCCGCTCCGGATGATGAATGATGCATGTTTGAGCTGCTTTGCGCGGAAATCCACTACGATGCCCCAATTAGCCTCTGTTTGCAATTGTTCTTGGAAAGCGCGCCAAGCTCCGGAAGGCTGCTGATTCTTGATTTGCTGCAACAGAGAGCAGGAAAAGGGCATGGCAATGTATTTTCACATATGTATGCTTGACTACTCTTCAGGGAGCGTAGTCCTCGATCCTCGTGCCACCAATCACGCATATCGATGCATGATGGCCGAGGAGTCGAATTGCACGACTTAATATGGAATGAATGCACATGAAAACATAACAGGGCCTAGACTCCATCATGGATAATCCGGAGTGTCGGGGACAGGGAATTGAGAGACGTTCCGTCACTCGGAGTACGAAACGTCCCTCGTTTCCCGTGCTCGGGCTAACTCCTATCCCAAGCACAATGCAATATGCATGACATGCATGAATGCGACTAACATACACCCTAGCATACTCAATGCTATGAAATGACATACACAATGCACGATGTAACATGGCATGCACGATGCTCTAACATACAACCTAGCATACACAATGCTATGAAATGAAATGGCATACACAATGCATAATGGACTTACACCAACACAAGTGGACCTCAGCCACACTCACATAAGAGGCCATTAGGTGAAAATGAGACACTCGAAATGCGTGCACGCATGCACGCAAACCGAGGACCGAACCTAAGGCACTAATGCCACTCTACCAAAGCATGGCAAGGCATGGAATATGGTATGCAAACATGCAAATTTCAGCGCTAAAATATGATGCAAAACAGTCCCAAAACATGGAAACATGGCACCCGATGCATGAAATGAGACTCGAAACTCGAAACTAGGCGCATGGAAGACTTATAACTATACAAAGCATGCATTATTTGAACATGAAGTATGAAGACAGAACCAAGACAGTCCCAAAACAAGCATATTTCTAGTTTTAATCAAGGCCAAAAGGTGAACACAAGTAGGGCTAAGCTAACATGCAAAAATGGCCTCGAAAGAGAGATAAAGAAGCAAGTAACAGCTGCTGACCCTAAATGGAAAAGAGCCCTTCAAAAAAGTTGAAGAGGGGCCAAAAACATGATATTTTACAGTTTATGACCAAGCCCAAAACAGTGCACAAGCAAGCTTAAAATACAATACAAAACAAGGCATAAAAGAGAGCTTTAACACAAAGAGCAAAAAGGAAGCCTCAAACAGTGAAATAACCTTGACCAAACATGAAGAGTGGGTCAAAATATGACTATTTACAGTTCGGACCAGAGCCCAAAAATACAAGCACAAGGAGCTAAAAAAGCATGCAAAAATAAGGCCAAAAGAGAGATAAAGAGGCAAGTGACAGATGGAAGTCTCAAACAGTGAAGAGCCCTTCAACAATGTTGAATAAGGGCTCAAAACAAGCCACTTTTCAGTTTATAACCAAGCTCAAAACAGTTCACAAATAGGCCTAAAATACTATGCAAGAAAGAGGCATACAAGATAGGTAAAGAAGCAAGTGGTAGCTGGAGACCTTAAACATGGAAGGACCCTTAATCAAACATGAAAAAGGCCTCAAAACATGACTATTTTCAGTTAGGGTCGGAGCCCAAAAATATAAGCAAGTATGGCTTAGATATAGAACAAAACAAAGCACAAAAGAGGGAGAATGACAACTCACCCTTGTAGACCAAACTTCAGCAGCCCTTGGCTTGAGAAAAGGTGCTCCTAAGCTCTGAAAAACCAGCTCCAAGTGTTGGAAAGGATGGTGGTGGTGTGGTGCTATGAGGTGGTGTAGAAATGGTCCAAAACAATGGACTTTGAAGCTTTGAAAGAGAGAGATGGAGGATGTATGTATGCAAAGCTCCAAGAGGATTTTCTAACCCCTCAAAATGGTGGTGGAGTGTATATTATATAGAGGGAGAGAGGCCAAGAAAAGGGGGGGGGGAAAACAAATTCAAATTTCCCCCCACAAGGACAAGTCCCTCGGACAGCGGGTTCAGTGTGAAACAGCTGGCACAGCTGGCATCCACTCAATCTGTAGAATACTCCGGAAGGTCGTCGGCTAGCAAACTTGGTCAGTCGGCCAACTTTTCTGGCCGGTCGGCCATCTATTTGGCCGGTCGGACATCTGTTTTGGCCGGTCGGCCATCTATTTGGTCGGTCGGCAGGAAAAATCTGCTCTGTAGGTCTAACTTCAAATGGGCATAACTTCTTCATATAAACTCCTTTTCAGGTCATTCTTGTGTCAAAATTGAAGCCCCGGAAGTAAGCTTTCCAATGGCACCAGCCTTGCATCAAAATTTCAATTGTGTAAAAAGTTATGCTTGTTTTGGTGCGGGATGATGCCCAACTTCAACCAATCATATCTCCCCCATCCGGACTCGGCTTTAAGAGATTCTTGAATGAAAAATGAAGCCACGAAAGTCTTCTTTCCAATGGTGTTGGCCTCATAGCTTAACTCCAAGTGTATAGACAAATAAGTTTGATTTAGCAAGGACTGCTCGTCCCTCTCTTAGCGATTCTTGCCTATCTTCTTCTCCAACTTGGTTTCTTCTCTCTTCCCCTCCTTTCTTCAACTTCAAACCCCTAAGCAAGGTGTTTTAAAAGATTTTTCAAAGATTTCATCTCTCTTTCATTCATTTCCACTTTGTCCTTGCTCGGTTTACCGAAAAGCGCATTATTTGACAAAATGTGAGCCTCGGAACATTGTAGAAACTTTATTTCAAAAATGTTTTGAAAGAGAGGGTTTTAAGGTCTAAAAACCATTCAAAATAGCTTTGGTCCAAAATGGGGTGTGAAGTTGAGATTCCTCTCTCTCCTTACCAAAGAAATTGAACCTTTGCCCTGCACATCTTTCATCACCGAGCAAACCATCAGTCGCGCCCAAGTCTTAAGGGCTGTCAAAAATGGGGTGTCTACAGTTGCCCCTCTTTGACAGAACTCGGAAGTCATAACAATGACGGGAGTGAATGTCAAAGCCCAGAGACGACCCATTTTTGACAAGGCCGAAGACTTGGACAAACAAACAAAATACTGATAAATAAATGGTTGTGCCCGCAGGCTGCCTACGTATCCCTTTGCAAGGAATCAAACCAGCGTAGTTCAGGGGCAGGATGCAAATGATATGCAGGAAGACTTTGAGAATTGGACTTATACGCTACGCGAAGCCGGTTTGTAATTGGACTTATACGCTACGCAAAGCCATTTTGTAATTGGACTTATACGCTTTCGCGAAGCCGGTTTGTAATTGGACTTATACGCCTTCACGAAGCCGGTTTGTATGCAAAACAATGCAAATGTACTAACAAGTACAGGTAAGGTGTGCAAGATAGCGCGAATGAAATGCTATGATAGTAAAGATGCAAAGGGTGACAAGTTCCAAGCATGCTGGAATCATGAGAGGAGGTCCAAAACAAACAATTAGGAGCGCATACAACGCAACCTAAGTCAAATTCCAAACACGTTGAAATCGTGTGAGGAAAGAATAAAGAGAGAAACATAGGGACTTATCCCAGTGTTTCGGAATGGTATAAGCATTGGAACGTATTCCGAACGCTTTTAACCGAAGAGGGAGAAACATAGGGATGTATCCCGGCATTTCAGAATGGCGTGAGCATTGGAACGTATTCCAAATGCTCTAAACCAAAGGAGGTCTAACCCGTCGCACGCGCGAGGAGAAAGAATGATAATTACAAGTGAAAAGGTGCATAACAATGCAAGATGGATGTGCATAATCAATGCAATGAATGAGCATAACAATACTAGTGAAGTGGGTGCATAACAATGCAATTGGAACGTGCATCGCAATGCAAGTGAGTGGGGAGCATAACAATGCTGTAAAGGCACAGACACATGTAAGTAAAGCGTGCGGTCTACGCAAGTAATGAAATTGAACACGTGTACGTAAAGTATGCGGTCTACGCAATCAACGAAATTGAACATAAGCATGCGGTCTACGCAAGCGATGAATTTGAACATAAGCATGCGGTCTACGCAAGCAATGAGATTGAACATAAGCATGCGGTCTACGCAAGCAATGAAATTGGACATAAGTATGCGGTCTACGCAAGCAACGAAATGGATCATAAACATGCGGTCTACGCAAGTAACGAAATTGATCATAAACATGCGGTCTACGCAAGCAATGAAATTGAACACAAACATGCGGTCTACGCAAGTAATGAAATTGATCACAAACATGCGGTCTACGCAAGCAATGAAATTGAACATAAGTATACGGTCTACGCAAGCAACGAAATGGATCATAAACATGCGGTCTACGCAAGTAACAAAATGGATCATAAACATGCGGTCTACGCAAGTACCGAAACTGATCATAAACATGCGGTCTACGCAAGCAATGAAATTGAACACAAACATGCGGTCTACGCAAGTAATGAAATTGATCACAAACATGTGGTCTACGCAAGCAATGAAATTGAACATAAGTATGCGGTCTACGCAAGCAACGAAATGGATCATAAACATGCGGTCTACGCAAGTAACGAAATTGATCATAAACATGCGGTCTACGCAAGCAATGAAATTGAACATAAGTATGCGGTCTACGCAAACAACGAAATGGATCATAAACATGCGGTCTACGTAAGTAACGAAATTGATCATAAACATGCGGTCTACGCAAGCAATGAAATTGAACATAAGTATGCGGTCTACGCAAGCAACGAAATGGATCATAAACATGCGGTCTACGCAAGTAACGAAATTGATCATAAACATGCGGTCTACGCAAGTAATGAAATTGAACATAAGTATGCGGTCTACGCAAGCAACGAAATGGATCATAAACATGTGGTCTACGCAAGTAACGAAATTGATCATAAACATGCGGTCTACGCAAGCAATGAAATTGAACACAAACATGCGGTCTACGCAAGTAATGAAATTAATCAAATTAACGAGACCAAATTCGAACGCGACCTCCGATTTACCTTTCGGAGGGGTTTGCAACACACTCAGCTCAAAAACGGGCACACCCTGTTCATATCAGAGAGAGATAACATCTGTTGCTGCTTTAATTGCCATTCTGACTTGAAGTAGGCTTAAGCTTGGGGCCGAGATACACTCATACTTCGGAGTAGTGACAAGGCCTGAGGAGGTACATCTGGAGTACAATCACGGAATTTGCTGAAGGTGAAACACACTCAGATGCTTCGATTTTCCCTCTTTTCTTTTGTTTTGCAGTTTGGAACCCATACAGCTTCAGATAGGTCCTTGTTCTACTGTTCTCACATGACCTGGGTTGAACCCTGCGGTTTATGAAAGAAAGAATCTTGTTTTGCACAAATGTGGAGAATGGCAGAGCACTCTGAGCACAAACGATTTTATGAAATTGAGAGATGGGTTCTTGACCGGGGTATTGAGCCTACGACTGAACACAGCAAAGACGACCCAACAACGGAAAATAAAGGTAAACAACCTAAACACGTCGAGACACGCTCGGAACGACTCAAAGCAAGAATCGAGAAAAACAAAACAGAAGACACGACACACA
The DNA here is from genome assembly GCA_030407325.1 of Camellia japonica. NCBI lineage: Eukaryota > Viridiplantae > Streptophyta > Magnoliopsida > Ericales > Theaceae > Camellia > Camellia japonica. Next base: position 160,014,516 of record JAPPVO010000032.1, read on the forward strand.
GACGTGTTACAAAGACGAGAGACCTCTCAGTGCATGAGGAGCCAGTTTCTCCGGGTATTATTTCCCACCCTTTCTCATTTGTGATTCTCACATCACTCGGCCCTCAGGCTCTGTTTTTCTGAAATAAACCCTTTTGTCACTTTTTCTCTCAGCGCACATCTCTCTATTCTTCAATCTCTCATTTTTTATCCCTCCCCTGGGTGGTTGATGGATAAACAGGAAGTTGCGGGCTCTTGCCCCTAGCATTCCGCTAGATTCTTTTTCTTCTGCTCATAACAGTGAGTTTCTCCCACAGAGGGGTTGCGCTATAACTGGGTGTGTAGCAAATCTGCAGCTGATATCGGTTGACGATGCCCTGCTGGGGAGTTTGGACGTGATCAGATCTATCCAGGTGATGGAGTGGAATATCTTATCCCATTCCAGTTCGTGCTTCGCACTTGGCTTGATACCTCGCTGCTTGGAGGAGAGAGAGAGCTTTCAGCCCTTTGTTGTTGACTTCAGTTGTGCCCTTTCTGGCAGGTAGAGTGCCCTTCTTGGCAAGTATGGTGCCCTTTCTGACAAATGCATTGACAACAGGAAAAAGACAGGAAGCCTGACTCAACTATGCCCCTAGTTCATCATTTTGACCATTTTTTATTTTTGCTTTCTACTAAAACAATCTTGACCAAAATGAGAGTTAGATTAATATGCTTGTTCGATTTTTGATTTGAAATCAGGCAAGTCAGGCTATGAGCACTGAAAATTTTCCTTTTTTGGGTCCAAGAAATGGTCCAGTTTTTGGAAAAGATGGAATAATTTTCGAGAAAATTTGTCAACCTCAGTAAAAATTCTCAAAAACTATTTTTGCAAGTGGTCACTACTCAACGAGCAGAGAACCTACTTTTGAGACGTACAACCTCAGATCCAAAGGAAAACTGCCCCGTGCTTGAGGAGAGCTTTATGGCAACGGAAAGTTGCCCCTTGTTTGAACGGCACCGCAGTGCATTGTATGGCAACGGAAAGTTGCCCCTTGTCTGAATGGCACCGCAGCGCATTATAATCAGTCTTCATGGTAATGATCATAACCGGACTCTCGGATACAGAGAAGGCGAGGACCATCAAAAACCAACACATGGACACACTTGATTTGGCAGTGTTTGTGGCTGGACTTCAGAATGAAGTTGCCTACGTATCCCAAACATGGGAATCAAGCCTTACGTAGTTCGGGGTTAAGGTACACTCGGGTATTTAACCTCTCCTTTTGCGCTCTAACTTTTGCCAAGGCGCCCGTTGCAGGTTTTCGACCTTGCGAGCTATGTTTTTCTTTTCTTTTCAATTTTTTTTTGTTTAGGATTTTTTTTTTTTGCATTTTTTCTCTTTTCATTTCTTCTGCATTTTTTGTATTTTTCTTTTCTTTTCTTTTCCTTGTATTTTTTGTCTTTCTTCTTTTTTTTGTATTTTTCTCTTGCTCTAACTTTTGCCTGGGTCGCCCTTCCGGGTTTTCGGCCCAGCGAGCCTCTCAAAGGTAAAAGTGTAACAAGTCCATGCCAAATGGTTTTAGGGTTTTGAAGCCATCCGTATCCAGGAGAGTGGCTATTGTATTGATTTACAGAAGAATCCATCTTCGGCTCTTCGAGCACATCGGACATTTGTGCCCCTAGTTCGGGGGGTGCTTCCGTTCTAGCTTCACAAGCTTCTTCTGATGAGATCTGATCTTCTTGATCTAACTTTGGTGCCTCTTGTTCGAGGGTTGCTTCAAAATCTGGTCACACAGGCCTCTCTTGATGGTTGATCGTTGAATACTCTGAACCCAAGGTCAAAGTTTTTCGAGAGCAAAGGGATTGAATCTTGAAGCTGAGAGCGATCCTAAGCTGCACAATCTCAAGAGCGATTCCACACAAGTCTTCGCAGGACTGTGCAAAACATTTTTTGAATTTTTGAAAGTTTTTAAGAAGGCGACGAATCGCTCGCGCTGAAGATGGTGTGGAACCAATCTGGATCAAAGCTAGGGTCCTTCTCAGTACTCACACTAACAAGCATGATTTCATTCATTAAGGGCTTAGCACGCCTCTCTTTCTCTCAGTTGATCAAAGTTTTGCAAATCCCGAGGAATTCCTTCCTCTTTGTTTTCACGCAGTGTTCAAAAAGTTTTGAAAAACTCAGGTCATTACAATGACTTAAAAGGCACAGAAGAGCAGGTGAAAAGTACTGCCGGTTCATTCCAAAATTTTCTGGCACAACTGGCACACGGCCGAAGCAAGCACAAAGGCATGAAAAACCACTGTTGTTTCATTCAGATCTTCTGGTGTAACTGGCTCCAAGGCAGAAACAACTCAAAAGAAAGCAAAAAGACAAATACAAAACAAAATGGTGATGTCTGAGGTAACACCCCCGAAATCACCCAACTCTAACAAAACAGGACTGACTCGACACAACAAGACAGACCCAACTGACTCAGTATGGGAAGACTGACTCAAAACAAAGGGGCAGACTCAAAATAAAACAACAAGACTGACCCAAAACCTAAGTCAAAATGTACACAAAAACCAACATTCGCAAATGCTCAAAACAGTGCGTGCCAAACGCCACATCCAGAGTAAACTGAGCGCCGCCCGCAGGTGGTTCATCCCCGATCATATGGTCACATTATCCCCCGCAAGTTCATTGATCAAGTGCCGATAGACTTCGCAAGACTGGCACGGCAATGATCCTGTTGTCGATCAAATTTTGTATTTCGTGACAAAGACGAAGGCACATGTCAGTGTCATGGCCAACTCGCTGATGGAAGGCACAGTAGTCAGCTGGGTTATGTGAGGGAGGGGGCTTCTTTGGTAATGGTTGTGGCTCTAGGGGCTTCAGATACCCCTTTCCAATCAAGACCCTCAAGGCCGCTGATAGAGACATGTACAGTGGGGTGAACACCCTCTGGCCCCGAGGTAGATAGTCCGAAGTTCGGGGGTTTGGAGAAGATGCGCCAACAAAGGGGTCGGCAAGTGCTGGCCGGTTTTGCTGATCTTTCCCGGGAGTAGGGTTAGAGCTAAAAGGAACATTCCTGGCATGACGGCCCTTTTCTCGGCCTACCCCTCGATTCAAACTGCTCTCACTCTGAACGGCAAAAGTGCCATCCACGATCGTTGCAACGACTGCTAGTACTTGCTGTTTGTTCAGTCCTTCGGCTTTCCAAGCCTCAACAGCCCACTGAAGATGTTCATGGGGACTAATGCTTGCCCCTGGCTTGTTCTTATCACTGGCCTCCACTTTGCTAAAAGATTGGCCTTCTTTCAACGCAACCCGTCCCAAGGTTGGGGAGCCTTTAGACATGAACTCCCTGGTATGTGATGTGGTTGATGACGGAGCCAAAACTCCAAAGGTTAGATCTGCCACAGTTCTCTGAAGATCTTCGATCATCCTCATCAGCTCAGAAGTAGTGGGCTCACAGGTTTGAGATGATTGGGATTCAGGTGCATCCATCATGCACAAGTCCGTGCTTTCTGGAATGAACACCGCAGGCTTGGGTAGATGGGCTGGGGTGATGTATATGCTGGGGTTGTAGCCGGATGGCATTGTATGGATTAAATTGAGATGTGGGGGTGACAAGTTTGTGGTGGCCTGAGGTCCCTTTGGTGGAGCTATGATCTCTTCGTCAATAAGGTCCTGAATCTTATGACGGAGGCGGATGCAACGGTTCGTATCATGACCGTGCTGTTGATGGTAGGTACAGTGTTTAGTTGGGTCATATCTGGGTGGAAGAGGACTTGAAAGGGGTTGAGGTTCTAGGAGCTCTAGGTATCCTTTTTCCCGCAGCATTTGCAAAGCTTGAGAAAGACTCATGTACAAAGGATGGAAATTTCGGGCTTGGTGCCGAGTTGAAGTGGTTGGTCTTTGGCTATTGAGGGAAGTGGTGATAGTGTCTACTTCTGAGCATTTCACAGTTGTGCTACCATCAGTAGTAGCATTGGGACTGTGAACAGCATCCTTCTTCGAAGGCTCATTATCTTCCACAAAGATCCCCTGTTGGATGGCCTCATTGATTTGAACCCCAATGTCATGGAGGTCCTTAAATTTGAATATCATATGCTACAATGTTTGGCTTGCCTAACCATGTCTTGTTGCAACGAATCCACTGATTGCTGGAAATGGATAAGCAAATCCTCCAAATTTGCCAAAGGCTGCGCCATGATAGAGGTAGATACTAGCGCTCTGACCAAGGTGATGTGACTGGTGACTAGCGGATCAGATGAACCGGTGAGCCCTGACTAGCCTTTCTTTGCCTTACCTCAGTGAAGGAACACTGGTTGCCCTTGAATTGAATCTCTGACCTGACAAAGTCTATCAGCACAAATCCGATGAACCTCGGGGGATATCGGAGCCTTCTGAAGCTATGGTTCTAGGACTACCTAGCAAAAGAGAAAACAGACAGCACCTCAGCCTGATTTCACCAAAACAGATATGAGCATACTAGGACGACTGTGCCCTCTACTGAATTCTGCCCCAAAATTCTGCCTGTAAACCGATACCCTCAGGTAAACTGAATCCCACCAAATACTGATGCCCGCAGGCCTGACACCCAGACTTGCAGACTGATACACGCATTCCCTGTAGAGATACACTCTAAAAGCACATAGCAAGTAAAAGAGAGCCAAAACACCCCTATGTTGGGGTAGGGTTTCCCTGTCCTATTTTGTCAGGAGCTAGGGTTTCACTACGCACGCAGCGGTTTCAAACAACCTATAATCGGGTAAGCAACCTGTCCTAGTTCGGAATGGTCACTATGGATTTCGATATGCACTAGGTCGAATGGTCAAAAGGGTGCCCCAGTAAAACCGGGGTTTGTGTTCCCATACTGGCAGAGCCCGCAACCGGTCAGCCTTATGGCATGCTTTGACAAAGTCAAGCCTCCGGCAAACCGCTCAGGAATAGCAGATGGCCAACACGGTGTCCTAGGCGCACCAATGCACATGCAATGCAAAGAAACACATAAGTGTAGTCAAAACAAGATATCACGAGTTCGAGTCAAGCTCTCTAAATTCCCCAGGAGTCGCCAGAAACTGTAGACGTCCCCGAACGCCCCGGGAGGATGAGTCCCGTTCTGTTCGTTTGTGGGTCACTACAGTTCGGACTCAAATTGTCACGGTTCTTAATCTGAACCAAAGAGTCCAAATCTGGCAAATCGTTTTGAGAAAACAGATTTTTAGGAAAGAAGTGCCAAACATGGACTGCTTTGCCAGATACAGAGTCGCCACCTAAATATTTTATGGGGAATTTAGGAAACCCTGACTCGGTGCCAAAGGCCACGTGTCCGTCATCACCAAAGTTGCCTCGGCTCGGGAACTTGGGTACGATTGGGGAAGGTCAGCTATGAGCACCCCCTCGCCCGATCAAAGATCGGCCTCTACTAACCATGATATCTTTTTGAAAACGTTATGTGTTCTTATTCCGGTTATTAGCCTAGAATTACTATGTTATGCGCACAGCAAACAAGTATAGACCAAATCGCCTAAATTGGAACAAAACATTTCATGTTTGTTTTGAAAATGGTTTGCTACTCGCAAGTAGGCTAAAATGCATTTTGCCACCCTCAAGTGGGCTTTAGAAAATGGTTTTGCCACTATCTAGTGGGCTTAAAACACAGTTTCAATGCATTATTCCAATTTAGGTAATTCAACCTCCATCCACAGGCATTCAAGCAGTTATATCACATAAGCAGCTAGCCTCATGGTAATCATGCTATTATGGCAACACTCACACGCATGCAAGGATGCTAAAGCATAAAACTTATAGTACTCCAAGCCAAAACAGAAACTAATTAGAATCATGCATGATCCTAGTTATGAAATGCTAATGCAACACATGCAAAATGCAACTATAGCAGGCTCGGCTATTCTAAACATGGCATATGAGATGCAACAGCTAACACGTATTCAACTTGGAATTGAAATACAATGCAGTTAGTATGATGCGCCGAGCCCGGTGTATGCAAAACAGATGAATGAATGCAAACATGATATCATACTGTATGCTAATTGAAACATGCCCTAATCTAACCATCATAAGCTGGTAAATAAAAGGGAAGAAAGACGTGGGGTTGGAAGACATATATCACACTCACGCACACTTATTACAACATTGCCCTCGCGCAGAGGGTCCGAAAGAATAATATACAGTCCCAAATAAATACAGTTCGAATAAGTACAAAACCCTAATTAATTTACAAATTAATCTAGGAAAGCATTAAAACTAGCACGCAGGCTAGGGACTGCCTCGACTCCGCTCCGGATGATGAATGATGCATGTTTGAGCTGCTTTGCGCGGAAATCCACTACGATGCCCCAATTAGCCTCTGTTTGCAATTGTTCTTGGAAAGCGCGCCAAGCTCCGGAAGGCTGCTGATTCTTGATTTGCTGCAACAGAGAGCAGGAAAAGGGCATGGCAATGTATTTTCACATATGTATGCTTGACTACTCTTCAGGGAGCGTAGTCCTCGATCCTCGTGCCACCAATCACGCATATCGATGCATGATGGCCGAGGAGTCGAATTGCACGACTTAATATGGAATGAATGCACATGAAAACATAACAGGGCCTAGACTCCATCATGGATAATCCGGAGTGTCGGGACAGGGAATTGAGAGACGTTCCGTCACTCGGAGTACGAAACGTCCCTCGTTTCCCATGCTCGGGCTAACTCCTATCCCAAGCACAATGCAATATGCATGACATGCATGAATGCGACTAACATACACCCTAGCATACTCAATGCTATGAAATGACATACACAATGCACGATGTAACATGGCATGCACGATGCTCTAACATACAACCTAGCATACACAATGCTATGAAATGAAATGGCATACACAATGCATAATGGACTTACACCAACACAAGTGGACCTCAGCCACACTCACATAAGAGGCCATTAGGTGAAAATGAGACACTCGAAATGCGTGCACGCATGCACGCAAACCGAGGACCGAACCTAAGGCACTAATGCCACTCTACCAAAGCATGGCAAGGCATGGAATATGGTATGCAAACATGCAAATTTCAGCGCTAAAATATGATGCAAAACAGTCCCAAAACATGGAAACATGGCACCCGATGCATGAAATGAGACTCGAAACTCGAAACTAGGCGCATGGAAGACTTATAACTATACAAAGCATGCATTATTTGAACATGAAGTATGAAGACAGAACCAAGACAGTACCAAAACAAGCATATTTCTAGTTTTAATCAAGGCCAAAAGGTGAACACAAGTAGGGCTAAGCTAACATGCAAAAATGGCCTCGAAAGAGAGATAAAGAAGCAAGTAACAGCTGCTGACCCTAAATGGAAAAGAGCCCTTCAAAAAAGTTGAAGAGGGGCCAAAAACATGATATTTTACAGTTTATGACCAAGCCCAAAACAGTGCACAAGCAAGCTTAAAATACAATACAAAACAAGGCATAAAAGAGAGCTTTAACACAAAGAGCAAAAAGGAAGCCTCAAACAGTGAAATAACCTTGACCAAACATGAAGAGTGGGTCAAAATATGACTATTTACAGTTCGGACCAGAGCCCAAAAATACAAGCACAAGGAGCTAAAAAGCATGCAAAAATAAGGCCAAAAGAGAGATAAAGAGGCAAGTGACAGATGGAAGTCTCAAACAGTGAAGAGCCCTTCAACAATGTTGAATAAGGGCTCAAAACAAGCCACTTTTCAGTTTATAACCAAGCTCAAAACAGTTCACAAATAGGCCTAAAATACTATGCAAGAAAGAGGCATACAAGATAGGTAAAGAAGCAAGTGGTAGCTGGAGACCTTAAACATGGAAGGACCCTTAATCAAACATGAAAAAGGCCTCAAAACATGACTATTTTCAGTTAGGGTCGGAGCCCAAAAATATAAGCAAGTATGGCTTAGATATAGAACAAACAAAGCACAAAAGAGGGAGAATGAGAACTCACCCTTGTAGACCAAACTTCAGCAGCCCTTGGCTTGAGAAAAGGTGCTCCTAAGCTCTGAAAAACCAGCTCCAAGTGTTGGAAAGGATGGTGGTGGTGTGGTGCTATGAGGTGGTGTAGAAATGGTCCAAAACAATGGACTTTGAAGCTTTGAAAGAGAGAGATGGAGGATGTATGTATGCAAAGCTCCAAGAGGATTTTCTAACCCCTCAAAATGGTGGTGGAGTGTATATATATAGAGGGAGAGAGGCCAAGAAAAGGGGGGGGGGAAAACAAATTCAAATTTCCCCCCACAAGGACAAGTCCTCGACAGCGGGTTCAGTGTGAAACAGCTGGCACAGCTGGCATCCACTCAATCTGTAGAATACTCCGGAAGGTCGTCGGCTAGCAAACTTGGTCGGTCGGCCAACTTTTCTGGCCGGTCGGCCATCTATTTGGCCGGTCGGACATCTGTTTTGGCCGGTCGGCCATCTATTTGGTCGGTCGGCAGGAAAAATCTGCTCTGCAGGTCCAACTTCAAATGGGCATAACTTCTTCATATGAACTCCTTTTCAGGTCATTCTTGTGTCAAAATTGAAGCCCCGGAAGTAAGCTTTCCAATGGCACCAGCCTTGCATCAAAAGTCCAACTGTGTAAAAAGTTATACTTGTTTTGGTGAAGGCTGCTCAGTTTCAGTCCAACCGGGATGATGCCCAACTTCAACCAATCATATCTCCCCCATCCGGACTCGGCTTTAAGAGATTCTTGAATGAAAAATGAAGCCACGGAAGTCTTCTTTCCAATGGTGTTGGCCTCATAGCTTAACTCCAAGTGTATAGATAAATAAGTTTGATTTAGCGAGGACTGCTCGTCCCTCTCTTAGCGATTCTTGCCTATCTTCTTCTCCAACTTGGTTTCTTCTCTCTTCCCCTCCTTTCTTCAACTTCAAACCCTAAGCAAGGTGTTTTGAAAGATTTTTCAAAGATTTCATCTCTCTTTCATTCATTTCCACTTTGTCCTTGCTCGTTTACCGAAAAGCGCATTATTTGACAAAATGTGAGCCTCGGAACATTGTAGAAACTTTATTTCAAAAATGTTTTGAAAGAGAGGGTTTTAAGGTCTAAAAACCATTCAAAATAGCTTTGGTCCAAAATGGGGTGTGAAGTTGAGATTCCTCTCTCTCCTTACCAAAGAAATTGAACCTTTGCCCTGCACATCTTTCATCGCCGAGCAAACCATCAGTCGCGCCCAAGTCTTAAGGGCGGTCAAAAATGGGGTGTCTACAATGGTTAATTTGGAAACCCCTCCTTGGTCAAATATTCAAGAACTACCAAAGATGCCCACGCCCGGAGTTATATACCCAAGCCGTGACATTCGCGGTCTGCCCTAAGGGAACGGTCTGCCAGAGATACGTAACTTCCCTGCGTGCCACCCGCACATCCACCCTTATTCCAAAACCAAATACCGATAAAGGTTCAAATAAGCCTCGTGCCATCTTAGGGTTTCGCGACACAATTTACTTAAAAATTATTAAAAACCAGGGCTCACCCTGAATACCCGATATTAACCCTCTATCAGCAACTTTATATATACCATTAAACATTTCGGTTAATTTGTATATTAAACACAAATTATTCAAATCTCAATCACCAATAATGTTATACCAACTAAAAAAAAAAACTCCCAACATAAAACATTATATATGTCACACAATAATAATTTAATGTACAAAATTTAATAGACAATTAATTTAAGGGGAAATTATCGGAAAGTCCTATGTACCAAACTGTTACTCTTTATGGTCCTAAATTGAATCTTTTGGATTGGCAAGTCCTATTTTGCACATTTGGTAGACTACCAAGTCCCGTTTCAAATTTTGTGAGGTGTGGGTAGACTGATTTGCCATTTTTTGTGGGCCGAGCTGGGTAATGGGCCATTCTATGGGCCACAGTAGAAAAAGCCTTGTAGTTAGCCCGGTCCAAAGGAGCTTTGCAGTTAGCCCATTCTATGGCGTGTCTACGTAGACTACAAAACAGTCAACAAGGTGTGCCCAAAAGACAGCTTTCCCCTACCACGGATAGACCAGCTGGTAGACCTAACGGCAGGACACAATCGGCTTAGCTTTCTTGATGCGTACAGAGGTTACCATCAGATCACTATGTATGAACCAAACCAGGAGGTCACATCCTTTACAACGCCAAGAGGACTGTATTGCTACAAGGTCATGCCCTTTGGCCTAAAAAACGCAGGGGCAACATTCCAGCGGATGGTCACCAAGATGTTCGAACCATTGTTAGGCAGAACAATGAAGGCTTACATCGATGATATGGTAATCAAAAGCAAGGATGCGAATGACCATCTCAGGGACCTAGGCGAGATGTTTCAGATCCTAAAGAAGCACAAGTTGCGCCTTAATGCATCTAAGTGTGCGTTTGGCGTAGGATCAGGCAAATTCCTCGGCTTCCTGGTGACCAACCGAGGTATAGAGGCAGACCCTTCTCAGATCAAAGCAATTCAGGATCTAGAGAGGCCCAACTCAGTAAAAGAAGTACAGCATCTCACCGGTATGGCAGTCGCGCTAAACTGGTTCATAAGTCGGTCGTCAGACAGATGTCGACCATTTTTTCAAGCATTAAAGGCCAAGTTTGAGTGGGATGAAGAATGTGACCGTGCCCTAGAAAGTTTGAAAGAATACATGTCTTCTCCACCATTGCTAGTGACCCCAACAACTGGAGAAGAACTACTTTTGTACCTGGCAGTTTCACAGTACGCAATTAGCGCAGTGTTGGTCCGAGCGGAAGGAATCCAACATCTGCCCATCTTTTATGTCAGCAAGACATTGCTGGGCACAGAAACCAGGTACTTACCACTGGAAAAACTGGCCTTAGCCTTGATGATGGCCTCAAGGAAGTTGTCAGATTACTTTCACGCCACACCATAATCGTCCTCAGCTTTTCCATTAAAAGCTTTGTTTGAGAGGGCGAACTTTTCTTAGCGAATCTTGAAGTGGGCAGTAGAGTTGGGACAGTTTGACATCAAGTTTCAGCCCCGAACCGCAATAAAAGCCCAAGCTTTGGCAAACTTTGTGGCAGAATTTTCACCAGGAAGTCATCACATCTGCCCAGTCGACTTAACTAGTACAACCGATATAGGGATGGAAAGTGACGCCGGAATAGCGCAACCTCTAATACAGGATACCCAGCCACATCCCAGGACAGACCAGAGTGAACGAAGGGAGGAAGAAGCAAACCATGCTACACCAAGCAAAGACTCACCAACAAATAAAGACTTGGTATTACAATCAGATAGTAAGGGGCAAACAGTAAGGGTGGACTTTGAAGAAAACACCAGCAACACTCAGGACCCCAACGCATCATCCGATCCCTCTACCTGCTGGAAGTTATTCGTTGGAGAGATGTGGAAACTCTTTGTGGATGGAGCATCCAATAGGCACGGTGCAGGACTTGGCATAGTTCTCATCTCGCCAGATGGCCTAGTAGTGGAACAAGCAGTCAACCTTGGCTTCCCATCATCAAACAACGAGGCGGAGTATGAAGCACTTTTAGCAAGACTGAAATCAGCATTCTACATGAAGGCAACCGAGCTAATGGTTTACAGTGACTCCCAACTAGTTAGAAACCAAATTTCAGGCGACTACGAGGCAAAGGATGAAAGGATGGCTAAGTACCAAGAGTTAGTCAGAAAGGAGATCATGAAGTTCGAAGTAGTACGGATAGAGCAGATCGGTCGTGAAGAAAACAACAGAGCGGATGAACTAGCGAGCTTTGCCTCGATGGCAGACACATCCATCCCACATCCATTACTGATCGACTTCCTACCAAGACCAAGCATTGAAGAAGCTGAAGCAGCAGAGGTATGTTTGTGCTGAACTAGGCCCTTTATGGATAGATCCCATTATAGTGTTCCTAAAAGACTGCATTTTGCCCAGAAGAGAAGAAGGAGGCCAATAAAATAAGAGCAAAGTCACAACGATTTTGGCTCTCTCCATCAATGGCCTTGTACAAGAAATCCTTCACCGGACCTTACCTGAAGTGTGTCCATCCCAGCAAGGTCGAAGCATTCCTGTTCGAGATTCACGTAGGCGTATGCGGCAGCCACCTAGGAGGAAGATCTTTAGCCTATAGAGCAATTTCACAAGGATATTGGTGGCCTTACATGCAAGCAGATTCAGAGAAGTATGTCAAGAAGTGCGAGAAATGTCAAAAGTTCGCACACCAAATACATCAACTGGCCAGAGAGCTTCTACCATTAACTAGCCCATGGCCCTTCACAATGTGGGGCTTGGACATAGTAGGACCACTTCCCGACGGCCCCGGTAACAGAAAGTTCTTCTTACAACAACAGACTACTTCACAAAGTGGGTGGAGAAGTAGAAGCACTAGCATCAATAAAGGAGAAAGATGTGAAGAAGTTCGTCTGGCAGAATATCATCACTCGGTTCGGCATACCCAAGGCGCTAATATCAGACAACGGTACTCAGTTCGACGGCAAAATTTTTAGAGGCTTTTGTGAGGAGTACAAGATAGAATTCTATAACTCTACACCGGCATACCCCCAAGCAAATGGCCAAGCGGAAGCATCAAACAAGGTCGTCTTAGATGGATTGAAGAAAAGGTTAGAGAAAGCAAAAGGCAAGTGGGCTGAGGAACCTCATGTTTTATGGGCTTACCGTACCATACCTCGGCGATCAACCGGAGAAATGCCATTCTCTTTAGCCTATGGCATGGAAGCAGTAATCCCACTAGAAGTCGGCCTCCCCACAATTAGAAACGAAAATTTCGATCCAGACTTAAATGGAGAAGCCATCGCATTGGAGCTCGACCTTGCAGAAGAAAGAAGAGAAAAAGCACTGGTTCACATTGCCTTATACCAACAAGAGTTATCCAGAAAATACAACAAGACAGTACATCCCAAGCAATTCAAGGTTGGAGATTGGGTACTGCGCAAAGTAATGGGAAACACCCTGGTACCCGGAGACGGCAAGTTAGGGCCCAATTGGGAAGGACCTTACAAAGTGGTTGGGTTAGCAAGAAAAGGGGCATACCACTTGGAAGACGAGGACAACAAAGCCATTCCCAGGCCATGGAATACTGTCAATCTCAAACTATTTTATTTTTAGCTTCTCTTTAAAGTACTTGTAATTTTTCTTTTTCTCAATAAAACAAGTAGTTTTCTTTTCAGCATAATTGTTTTATTCTGTAAAAGTTGTTTTAGTGAGCTAGGGGCAACAAGAGCAAAGTTGGCTGGAATAACCAACTTTGAGTTCTCTTCAGCCAAGATAAGGATCTGAGCTGAAGAGGTTGGCTGGAAAAACCAACACTTTTTGCTCTTTAGCCAAGATAAGGATCCAGGCTGAAGAGTGGTTGGCTGGAATAACCAAACACTTTACTCTAGGTTGGCAGGAATAACCAACTTAGAGGTTGGCTAGAAAAACCAACACTTCTCCTAAACCCAGGATAAGGATCCAGGCTGCAGGACGTTTGGTCGGAATAACCAAACACTTTACTCTAAGTTGGCAGGAATAACCAACCTCGAGCTCTCTTTAGCTAGGATTAGGATCTAGGCTGAAGAGGTTGGCTGGAAAAACTAACACTTAGTACTCCTCAGCCGAGATAAGGATCAAGGCTAAAGAGTGGTTGGCTGGAAAAACCAACACTTAGTACTCTTCAGCCGAGGTAAAGACCCAGACTGAAGAGTGGTTGGCTTGAAAAACCAACACTTATTGTTCTTCAGCCGAGATAAGAATCTAAACTGAAGAGGTTGGCAGGTATGGCCAGTTAGATTGCAAAGTTAAGACCGGGATAAAGTATCTCGGCCAAAGAATGTTACACTATATTCAGATTACATTTGGAAGGTAAATACAAACAGGGAAAGAAACCGAAAAACGGTTGGAACAAAAGAAGATTTCATTGATAAGCGCAAATCAAAAGTACAAAAGGTAGGCCTTAGCCCGGTTACAAATTCTTTCGCTAAACAAAAAAGAAAAATCAGGAGAAAAGGTCGTCTAGGTCGACGTCCAAAACACACTCGGTCTTCACCCAGAGGTAGCTCGGTTGTTGCAAGCACCTCCTGGTTCAGCTCGGTTGGAGGCACCGCATCAGACACAGCAGGCAAAGGTGGGATGGAGACCACTAGAGTTGGGGAGATAGACTGGCGACCGGGCTGGGTGTTGTCTTCTGGAGCAGCATCTTCGTCCTCCTCTTGCAAAAATTTTTGCTGAATGGCAGCAGCGTACTCCGCCATAGATCTCGGTATGAAATACGGAGGAGGGTTGAGGAAGACCTTGGTCTTTGGGCTATGACCGAGCTGCGCCATAGCCGCCGTCCATCCACACTTGAAGAAAAGATCTTTTGCAACTTCACATTGCTTGATGTAAGTGGCCTCCCCCTCCTTGTAACCGTGGTCTTCCGCATCCTCAACCTTCTTCTCTAGCTCGGTTATCTCGGCGTTCTTTTTTCCCTCGAACTTAGCCAGCTCGCACAAGTATTTATCTTTCACCACAGCTGCAGCCTTCTTCTTATCGGCTTCGGCTGAATTGACTAGGCCAGTGAGCCGAGCTACTTCAGCCTGTAGCTCGGCCATCTTTTGCTGAGATTCTTTTAGTTCGGCCGTTTTTTCATTGGCCTCTGCCATGGCCTGCCTTGTAGTTTTTCGAAGTTCCAGCACGCATTTGTGAGCAATGTGGTTCTTCTGTAAGGCCTGTAAGGGGAAGGAGGCAGTAGTGAGTAGGAACCGAGCTAAAAGATGTTAAAATTTGGAGAATGAAAAAGAGAACTTACCAACACCATTGACTTTGAAGCCGAGCGAATGGCCTTCAGCTCGGTAAGGTGATCATGATGATTCATGTCGGCTAGAAGGCAGACGCTCTTGGCCAGATTGAAGGCCAACAAATGATCTTTTTCCGCGACCACTGAATCGGAGTCAGTGATAGCGCGGTTCTTGAAGGTGACCTTTGGCACCCACTTGGAGGAGCTAGCTCGGTCTGAGCGCTCCGGTTGTGGGCTTGGTGGAGTGGATTGTGGGAGAATGGTGTCTTCTTCATCAACAAGGCGTGGCTCGGTTGTGGAAATCCGAGCATGCTTGCTTGCCTGAGATGTTGAAGGCTGATGGGTTGGCAGGGCTACCACGGTCTCTTGAGTTTGGCTGGCTGGTGGTACCTCGATCTGGTTTGTTTCGGTTAGAAAGGCCCTTACTACTCTTTTCTTGGCCATCTCTTGCTCCGCAGTCAATGGGATCAAGTTGACTTGTGGAAGGGAAGGATCAGGTTCTGGGGATGGCTCTAAGAGGAAATCGGTCACCTTGGTCTTCCTACGGCTACTATAACAGTAGGTCGGTTCAAAATTCAGTAGCTCGGCCCAGCTCCTGTTTGGATATCGGAGTGCGGCGCGAAGTGTGTTTAAGTTGGGGTAGCTGTACTGGGACTTGAGAAAGTTCAAATCTGCATGAAGAAAGGACACAACAGTTAGTACGGTTAAAAATAAGTACCGAAGTAAAAGAAAAGAACATGAAATTGGGCGAGGTAGTATAGTTATACCGGCGACTCCTTTATTCCAATTAATTCGGTCGCCCGGGATTTGGGCTTCGTGTCTTCGAAGTTCCCAGAAACCCAAAAGAATTATCATCGTTTACATCCTTGTCCGGGGTGGTATTCTTTATTATCTTTTCACGCCGTCGCCTATTCTTAGATAGTAAACCCAGCTATCTTCATTGTGATCCTATGGAATATTGGTAGAAGAGCTCGGCTAAACCGAGATTAAGGCCAGCCCGGCGGTTTAGCTCGACGATACATTATTATGCGGTAAGAATTGGTGGAAGCTGGGTAGGGCAAAGGTTGTTTGTCTGGAATTCACAGAGAAGGGGTTGTACAAGGAATCATAGTCCGGTTTCTACAATGGAAAGAAAAGTGAATGGGAACGAAGCCTTGGTTTCCCAGGGTGTGATATCTAGGTCGGCTAAGGTAAGATGGACTCATCAGGGATATGGTAGTCCCTTCGGAACTCGGCCATGGCCCCTGGTGAGTTTACTAAAAAACCTATATTTACCCATTTGCTATTAAATTATGAATAAATTAGCTTAAGTATTAGCTCGGTCAAGAAATGACGCTGAGTAGCTCGGTTGAGCGCTCAAAGGAGTGCCTGGCCAACCTAAGTCTGCAAAGTAAAAGAGAAAGGTGTTAAGCACTGATCGTTGGACCATGCTAAAAGCACAAAGGCAAGATAAATGAAGTCCTAGCTCGGCTACGCAGGATGCTATCCAGTCTTAGCTCGGTTTGAGCAAAGGGCTTTAGCCCGGTTGAGCCTTTGGGGTAGCATTCTTAGTTCGGTTTGGACTAAGGAAGCTGGTTTAGCCCCAAGTCGTAGCTCAGTCAGTGGGTGAGGCTTTCTAGCGCGGTATTGCGCGAACCTAAGACAGTTCGATTAGCCCAGCTAAAGTATAGCGAAAGGTACTCAGGATTATTGTTACTACGAGTTCTAGTTCGGTTGTTTAGTTTCGTTAAGCTTACACCTAACACAAACAGTATCCTAGTTCGGTTGAAGTAAGATTTTGGATCAAAGGGAAAATAGTTCAAATTGTTCATATATACAGTGGTCACATTACAAGGTTTTTTTTTTCAGAAAACACAAGGCTAAGCAAAAATGGAACATATGTTTTGAAAAACATACAACTAAGCATGCTATGTATTACAAAACATGGACGATATCAGCAAAAAGGAAACAGATTTGAGTTACTTACCAGTTCAAGATGGGGGGACTGAAGATGGAAGCAATCTTAGCAAAGAATACGAGCTTTTGCAGAAGCAGTATTGAAGCAAAATAAAAACTCAGAGGGTAGAGAGAGAAAGAGAAGATGAACAGGGGTATTGTGATATGAAGAAATGGGGTTTTTTGTATAAACCTTGGTTTTTGGCGGGACTGTTCAAAAGTCGCGAGGTACGAAGGCGGCGTGACAACTGCATTGGGCCAATAAGAGTCTGCCACGTGTGCAAGGAATGGAAATCGATTCAGTTACAGAGACTGAAGAGACATTTTGACCGGACAGATTGATAGCACGGTGTGAATCTAGCTCGGTTGGAAGGTTAAAGTTTTTTAGCTCGGCTTGTAACAGGTAATCCCTATCATGCTGCGCAGATGGAATTAAGGGGCAATTGAGAGGGTAATTTATATGTAAATTGGGCCGAGCTGGGTAATGGGCCGTTCTGTGGGCCACAGTAGGAAAAACCTTGTATTTAGCCCGATCCAAAGGAGCTTTACAGTTAAGCTCGGTCACCACGGTCAAAGTGGCAATAGTTAGCTCGGTCATACCATGCTGAGCCGAGGTATTTGGCTTTCCTGAGGACCTTGCTCATTGATTAGCTCGGTCCAAGCTTGCCATGGGATAGCACGGTCTCTATGGAAGAAACCGAGGTAAAAGCAGTAAAGGAAGAGCCGAGCTATTTGTAGCTCGGTTATTCTGCCAGTTTAGCATGGCCGTGTGTTATCAGTGTTTTGCCATGCTACCGAGGTAAAACCATCTCACTTGGTTTAACAGTGAGGGGGATGTTAAAGGATAGCATTATCTTTCAAGATATGATTCCTAGGAGGACTCTACATAAGAGGGGTAAGAGTCCTACTAGGATTATGCCATGCGAAACCTATAAAAGCTCACAACAATAACCTATGGAAGAGGTAACACAACTTTGATCTCGAATACATAGAGCTTTTTGCCTATTTGTCTATTTTGCTGACTTAGGCATTGGAGAGGTATCCAGCACACACCCGCTGGCTAGCTCACGTTTGTGTTTTTAGGGAGTAAAAGCGACGACGTACGGAGGAGCGCAGACTTGATCAACAGGATTATACGAGGACAATATTTCGTGCTCGTACACCTATGTACCAAACTGTTACTCTTTATGGTCCTAAATTGAATCTTTTGGATTGGCAAGTCCTATTTTGCACATTTGGTAGACTACCAAGTCCCGTTTCAAATTTTGTGAGGTATAGGTAGACTGATTTGCCCTTTTCTCTTATTGGCATGTACGTGTATTGTGGGGTTGATTGAATATTTTGTGGGATACGTTGCTCTGTCACGTTTGGCAAGTTGGATCCTATGTTTTTGGGTGTGACAAATTTGTGGGTCGGGCTGAAGATTTATTGTGAGTTAGCAAAGTAGGGTTTCGTTGTTCTCTTGCTGGTGGTGAGAGCTGCAGTTGTCAACATTGGTTATCATTGCAGGTACGTAATACGTTTATATCTTTTTCATAGTTAACACGCCATTGCCCTGCAGAGGACGTGTGTCCATGATCACGTTTGTACGTCCTTCACACTGTCCACAATTGTTCTACTTATGTTGTCATCTTGATGTATCTACCTGTGCTTTTTCCCCTCCCCCCACCGTCTTAAGTTCGTTAGTGTGTTGATTTTGTTTGGTACATTTTTTGTTTTTTTGACATGTATAACATGTGTTTCACCCATGTCAGTGTCTGTGCTCGTAGGTATGGAAGGGACTTTGCTGTTGCTGTGTTCTTATCAGAACATTAACGCAGCCTACAATCTCCGGAATCATGGCACGTTTGCCGAATTAGTTGATTTTCTGTGTTCCAAGTTCAGCGGGATAGGTCCCCATAATGTGGGATTGTCGTACAAGATTCCAGGTTTAAACAGTTTTACGTTACAAGATGATGTGGATTTGGAAAACCTTGTTAGTCTTGCCCGATCGTTCGGGTTGCAACACGTTTGTGTGTTGGTTGATCAACATGGAAGGTTGGATAGCGTAAGTGCGTACAGCGAACAACATAATATGCAACCCAACCCGGTATTCGGAATAATCGTTAATAACCAAGAAGAAACTGATGACGAGGTCGATTTGTTGCCTGATTTCTGCCCGCACAATAATAAAGTATTACTAACTGAATCATGGGCGCGGGGGTTAACCCACGTCGGGCAATGCTTTGAGGGGGGTGCACAAGAATTTCGTACGGTTTTGTGCAAGTATGCCGTGGAGTTTGGGTTCAATTTCAGGTATGTTAAGAACGATTATGTACGGGTAACAACAATGTGCTCCATGGTGGATGATAAAGGATGCACGTGGTCTGTACATGCTCGGGTGTTGAAAGCGAATCAATTTTTCTACCTTTCGCAAATGGAACAGTGTGCATAGTTGCCGTGTATCCGCCTGGACATCAAATCATCCAAGGGTTGGATCTGATATGGTTGCTGATATTATGGCAGCTCGTGTTCGGGACAGACCACTCACACGTCCAACTGATGTCGTCTTAGATTTGAAAGATGATTATGGGTTGGACGTCAACTACCGGGTTGCGTGGTTAGGGGTTGAAAAGGCAAGGGGGGAATTGTTTGGCGCCCATTCCGTATCATTCGATCAATTGCGTTGGTATCGTGAAGCCGTCATGCAATACAATCCTGGGAGTTATGTTGACATCGATTACGATGAACACAACTACCGGTTCCGCCATTTTTTTATTTCATTCAAAGCATGTATTGATGGGTTTCGTCATTGTTGTCCATTACTTTTCCTGGACGGAACCTTCTTGAAAGGCAGGTTCAAAGGGTTTTTGCTAGCTGCCACCGCGAAGGACGATAATCAAGGTGTGCCCTATTTTCATTTGAAAACATTGTATTTTTATGGTTTGATATATTGCACACGCTAATCATGTTGTCATCATTTATAATAGGGTTGTTCCCGCTTGCTTATGCCAATGTGGACTCTGAAAACAACACGAATTGGGGTTGGTTCTTACAACATCTTGCCAACGTGGTACCCAGTGATAGGACACTGATGTTTGTGTCTGACCGAAACGTGGGACTTATGGAAACAATGCCTACATTTTTCCCCACATCTCACCATGCATTCTACCTCCAACATTTACAGAGAAATATGCAGGACAAACTACGATATGTGAATAGCATGCATCGGATTGGGCTTGTCAGCAAATTACGTAAGTGTGCATACGCACCCACCATAACAACATTTAATCAAAAGGCCGACGAATTTCAACAATCTGGAAAAGCCATTGCTACGAAATTCCTTGCGGATGCACATCCACAACACTGGGCGAACGCATTTTTCAGGTACGGATATTTCCGTTACGCAACGTAAACATCAACATACCGAACAAAAAACGAGCATGCTTTATTGTTTATGTTTTTTTTCCCCTTGGGTTTTGCAGAGGTAGACGATACGGCGAAATGAGCTCCAACGCCGTCGAGTCATTCAACTCTTGGATTCGCGAAGCACGAAATCTACCAATCACCGGAATGGTTGACAACATTAGAGGTCGAATTATGCGACAAATGGCGAAGCGGAGGGTGTCGGCCCACACATGGACTGGCGCTATTTGTCTCAAAATGGAATCTCGGCTGGAAGAAGCTTACAACAAAAGTCGGGCATGGAAAGTGAGTCAGGCGAATAACGACGTGTACGAGGTCCATTCATTCCCATCTATTATGGTTGACATCGGCAGACGTACATGTTCGTGTTTCCAGTGGCCAATAAATGAGTTTCCATGTGCGCATGCTATTGTTGCACTGCGAAAAAGCAGGAAAAACCTTGACGACATAGTCGTACCTTGGTACCATGTGTCCGAATACCGTTTGACGTATGTGCCCACCATCTACCCAATACCAACAGTTGAAAAACCACCATTCAACCCCACTGACTACGTCATTTACCCACCAAACGTCAAACGTCTGCCCGGGAGGCCGAAGAAGAAGAGAATACCGTCTAAATGTGAGAATGTGCAACAAATACGGTGTGGAAGGTGTGGTCGGATGGGGAACCACAACAGGAAGACCTGCAAAGAACCTATTTAGACGTAATCCCAATACGTCGATATCCCAATTTATATTAGTACGTTTTCAAGTGGTAGTGTACTTCGTGCATACCATTAAATAAGAATGTGATAATTACATACAGTTCAGTATTTAGATAAGTTATTATATCAATGTTTTTGTTCACCTATAAGTACAATTGGCTTAGAAATTTTGTTATGTTCTATCCGTTACAGAAATATATTTGCGTACCTTTGCTTAAGCCGTATTTTAATTTTATCATAGTTTTGTTTTGAACACATGAATGCAGACCGTGCCTACTTGTACTCTGCATGTACGTTCAATACAGCTATTCGCGCACTCTGTTAGTTTACTGACGTATAACCGTACACACAATGACAAAAGAATGAAAATTGTGGAAAACCTCCTTCATTTACAATTACAACAATTACACTGTGACATGCAAATGCACACATACAATACACACCTCACATCTCACGATTTTTCATACACTGGTAGACCTTCGCATCACACTCAACTTTGTGTATCGTACATGACCCGCCATAATGCAAAAAACACACAACTGTGTACCTTACATACAACGTACGTATGAAACATAAAAACGCTGCCTCCCTAACTTAACTTAACAGTTACTAAAACACCATTTTACACCACACTCCCCCACGTCACCATCACTACCGTCTCAAAAAGTTCATTACAATTTACCAACCACATACTCAACGTCGAATTACATACATACTGACGCAAAAAACAACATCCCACATCACACTAAAACACTTTCACGCATATTGTCACCCCCTTTCACACATTCACACCTAACTGTTGTTCATGGACCACAATAGGTTGCAACGTGTGCCTTATTTTAGGTAGTAAACCAATGTCTGTCTGATTGGGTTGACACATTATCCATCAACCATTAACATTACACATGAATGAATGTCCCAATGCATAACTAAGGAAAAACAAACAGACAACATACTTGCAAACAACCACATCGGTCATCACAATACGTACACATTCCACAGACTTGCAACCAAAACATATCATAATATTTTCCAAAAAAAATGACAGCTAACTGTAGTCATAGTGCTGTACACGCCCGTGACGCGTTAATTCAAGACAAACCATCCAACACACTAACCTAACAATATGAACAAACCATAATCTGTGCTAATAATACAATGGGCATAACCAAAAAGGTAAACATTTCCGCATCATAGCGCACACAATCTGTAAAACCCATATTCGATGCTAATATTATAACTATATATTAGTATGTGCACCCCTACACACCCTCAACGTTACCCACAACACGTCAGATGTGCGTACCTTCAATCACTCCAGATCGTTCTTCAATCCCCGCAGTGGGTCATTCACAAAAGACTTCACCATGATCGCCCGCAACACAATGCAGTTGCCCCCATGCAGCGATCTCCTAACTTCCATATGGCACACATACTGGCGCATCACAGCATACACAATGATAGCACAATCAAGCCTGTCCAATAATATCACATCGTATGTTATTAATGTCGTAAGTATAAATTAAGACAGTTCATGTTCTGTACCAGGTTATGTTGTTGGGAAAATAAAAATGTGCTTACGATTCAGGACGTTGTTGGGGACAGTCCACCACTGATTCTAACGACGGGTCATACTCTTGAGTATCAATTGCGTCATTTCCCATGGTCTGCCTCTGCACCTCTGACACAACGTTTTTCTACAACAACGCATACATACGTCAGCCAACACAGTTTCCATGTGGACATATACACCCATACATTTCAACATGTACAAATCTTACCAGGGAAAGTGCCTCCATGTAGTGTATGTCCACAATTCTGCTCCTCGTCCTCATCGAGTTAAAATGCTTCCAACTCCCATCCTCAGTGTCATACACGACCAGCGTCCAGTGTGACGCTTTGCAAAGTGGGAAATGTACGTAACGAAAGAGCTTTGCTGCATGCAGGTTGTCCAGCACATACCTATTCCTTGACCGTACGTTGTTGTTCTTCATCATGTCCTGCATCACCATGCAAACAAGTTACACATTGTGCCATCCCATAACCAAACATAACATTTACAGCCACAAACTTACTAGACATATACTACTGAAGAAATAAGATTTGTCTGCAGCATCAACACCCTCATTTATCCTCTCCTGCTCAGCATTAAGCAGCACAGCATACGCATCGATCACCTGTGACATTTTTACATGTTGGATTCTTGCATCGTTGGAAAAAAAAAACAAAAAAAAAAAACACATTGCATAATATACCCATCTACGCAACTTACATTTCCCCCGATCATTCAGATTGGCACGCACAAGTGATTTTCACATCGGTGAAATACACAGCAACACCATGACCCTGCCGTCCCACATCACAGCACTGCATACAACACACAACCCACGTCATCCAACAAACATATGACAATAACAACGGAACCTAAACACTTGTTTGTACATACTATCACCATCCCTGTTATACGCGTCAGTGATCTTCTTTTCTCCGTAGTTGTCATAATTTTCCCACACCGCGTGTTGTGTTAATGTCAAGCCCGACTTTTTCTTCGCTTGTACGTCAACATCGTCCACATCAATTACATCTGTGCACCCACTATTTTGGCATTGCAGTCTACATTGCTCGTGAATGCAGGAACATGCACCACGTTCGATTGCTCGTCTGCCCACTTCCATCCAGGCACTCAACCCCGTCAGTGTTAACCCCTTTCTCACTTTACATTTGACATCCACACAAATGAAGTTTTCCCAACAGTCAACCTACCACCTTCTGCCATGTTTGGACTGATAACCACCACCTCTGTTCCAGCCATTACACCATGCTACATTTCACTGACACTGTTTGTTTGGTCCCGTACCGGCGTGACATCCCATACCAGAACTGCATCCCCAGTTACTGCAAACACTCTGTTAGGGGTGGTATTGATTGTTAGGTCTGTGACATGTTCGTTCCCACTCAACCCCATGTTTCACACCTTCTATATTCATGTCTACACCACGGAATGCTTGTGTCACGTTATGGACTTCGCGCTCAGCAAGTTGATCCTCCAAAACATTGACTGCCCTCTGCAATTCAGCATTTGTCAGTGGTGAGTTTCTTCACCTCATCATCCTTAGCTTGCATCAAGCTACCAAAACCTCCAACAAGATGCAACGTTTGAACCTCATTCGCCTGCCTTAGTCGGTCCACTTCTGCACGTAACTCTGAAATCACTCTGTCTTTCTCGTTGATTTGCAGTTCAAACTCCATAATTTTCTCTGTAGCGTAGCAAACATGTGGACCAACGTCCACTATGTACTTTCCTGCATTTCGTGGAACATTCCTGCTTGGTGTCCGAAAATGGACCGAAGTTGAACGTTCCACATTTTTACCACAAATTCCTCCGTCCCCATCTGTTACATTACCATCCACTCCCATATCAACAAAATCATCCTCATGCACACTACCACCAAATTCCTCAATTGCATTTCCCGCACTCCTAGCACAGTTTACCCCATTCACCTCAAAAATCTTAACCTCATAGTCTTTCGTAATCAATCGTCCAGCTGTCACCTGTAAACGCACATAACAAATGCATGAACAATTTTCAAACGATGTCCCATATAATACAATCATAAACCATTTACTATTACCTCAAAATCCACATGCCCTGATAGATTGACCCCACGTGCAGCTGTTACTAATGTGCAACATCCCACTTCAGAAAACCTGGGAAATGCGACTGCAGACACGGGCGATATGAATCGTTGAATGTTCACAGAGCCAATACTGTACCCCACATCACACACAACAAAAATAACGTCCAAATTAGCTACATGATTACACCACATACAACATAAATAAATCACTTGCAATTAATGGCACACCCAAAATAAAATATTACAAATACCATCAATGCGACGACACATCCGGTGACTTTTTCAGGTGTTCGATAGAAGTCCCTCACCGAACTCATCAACGAGGTACGGATTGCCCCCGTCCAATCGTACGTTTTCATTGCATCCAAATTATCCACATATCAAATTAGAGCCCAGCTGATTGTTTCCCCAGAATTTGAGAAGAATAATTTCCCACAAGCATATAAGCATAGCAACTTCACAGTGTCTTCCACATCACGAGCAGTACTGCCCTCTGCAGCTTCGATTAGTAGGGTCCGTATCAGTTTCGAGGTTATGCGACTAGTGTTAAGACACCTACGTTGTACGAAGTCAGACGGTGGCTTAGGTCGGGAGGTCAAATCAAGGCAACCAAACCCACATTGTATCCCAAAGATTAACTTGATGTCATCATCGCTTACGCACACGCTTCGTCCTCCAACGCGAAACGTCCCGTCCCATGCATTGTATGCTCGGATGATATTTACCACCAAGTCGTCCCCTTTACGGAACTCCGCGTGGTCGAGTTGATTTATCAAAATCGCTTCAAACATCAACCATAACGGTGTTTTTTTAAGGTGAACAAGGTGTTCGTCTCGCAGATTCAGCATGTACACCAACTTCACAATGCCTGCAATGTTCGAACGGAAGTTGAGTCTCGTACGGTTAAGCTTCGGTGTGACACTTGGACGATTAACAATTTTTGTCTGTTTGAACAAGATCCATCCTTGCCTACATACCCCAAGTTCGTTTGTCATTTTTTTGCTGGCTGCATCTTGACGTTTACGCTCACATGAACGCGTCCATGGACTGTTTGTCCTCCTAACCCCTGCATTTCGAACATCAAATCAAATATCAGTTTCATAAGCGTATCGTTACAAACACAATCTCTTCCAAAATACATTACAATATTATAACATGTCAACACCACACACACACACGGTTTACAACAGTAAGACTCTTCACAGTAGCACATACTTATTAAAACACAATTGTAGTAACCACGTCCCACCAGCAACAAGAACAACATTACGATATTGCACATAACATTTTATATTAAAGTTTGACTTTTTAATGAACGCAAAGTACATATCACACAGTTATAACGGACATACCAACATCCATCTAACGTAACACAACGTAATTTAAAGATGCCCATGCAAACCATGTCGGAACCCCACAAAAAAAAATCTATTCACATCACTACGAATTTAAATGCGTGACAACACTCGTGTACCGTTCCACCCAACGTAACATTGACAGCCACACAACGCAATAGATTGATGCCCCACACACATCTCACAGACAAGTTAACAATTTAATGTCGCCCACATCAAACAACATGGATGCCCCACAAACACACACACAATACATTATTAACACACCCCACCACACTCTACGTATTAATAGGAGAATCAGTTGGTCTTTATGATAGCGACACCACACACCAACCCATCAAAACAACCACACACTACAACCTACTGATTCGCCCAACATAATAAGCACTTACACATGTCATACGCAACCAATATCAACAACCACACCGCTGGAATCCAGACATCGTCGATTAATGTCAATAAGTTTTGTAAACAAGAATCGAATCATATGTTCTGTAAACAAAATCAGGTAATTAAGTTTACCAGTCATCGTTGACGAGTGTGAATAAGATATTCCTCCAACGTAATCTTCCCGTACACGTCGTACCGTCGTCACGTCGCACCACTCTTTAGGGTTTATCCCAAACCAAAAGTGCAGAAACACCACAGGGAATCCAGAAGCAACGTTTTGAATCACCAAATCTTTGTAAAGTCACACCAAATATCTACCGTGGGGAATGATTGAATGAATTTGAATTTTGAACCACCGATTATCACCCCTTACTTTTGGCGCAACATTCATTTATATACCAATTATGTGGTGTTTCCAATTTGGGGATTTCAAAGGTTAACGGGTCGGGGCTCTGTGGGTGTCGTTCCCATATTTCAAAGTCCATCAACGTGACACAAAACCACATTCATCCGTTACATTTGTCAAACCCCCATACGGTTTTACACTCAATGGCATTATAGTCATTCAATGTACATGAGGACCAAGTGGTGCATAAGAAACATTTGGGACTATCCAGACCATAAGTTCAAAAAAGGGGATTTACCAGTCAATTCCCCTTAATTTAAACCATGGTATGAACATAATAACTTAGATACAAGAAATAAACCATAATTACACACATGCACGAATTTTTGATTTACAAAATTAGACTAGCACAATATTAAATAAATCATAGCACACCCATACATGGATTACTAATTTATAATAGTTGATGATTAGACCAACACAAGATTGAAGTGATGATTTTATCCTGTCCAGAAAATTCCAGATTGTAACGTAGGTATTAAAATTTATAAATAAATTATTTACACAACCCTAAAATTTGTGCAATTGAACAGAATACTCAATAGGGCTGTTTAGGTCATTTTTCAAAAAGAATTTCAAAAAAAGAAGATGTAAATAATCCTGTAAAATTTTCAGTAATTTTTATGACACAGATTTGTCACATTTCCTTACATTAATTCCATGCTTAAATTTATAGATCAAATCCATAATCTAAAAATTTATTATGAAACTAGACTTCTCAAATTTCATCTTTTAGTTAGAAATTACCAGATTTGGCTTAGTATAGAATTTTAAATAAATTTTCAAATACATAATTCCTAGATGAACTAGACATCATTCTCAACAACTTTGTAGAAGAAATCACCTCGAAATTTCGAGTATAAAATTGTCTAAAAATTCGGACAAACATTCTGGCAGATTCAAGGATAAACAGATTATTTTCAATCTTCTCTTTAAAGGTATAAACTACACATGCAAGCTTATTTTTACAATAATAAGATGATTTTAAGACTATCAATATCTTCAAACATTTGATATACACATCACAAAATTCCTACACATATATATAAAATTTCTATCTATGAGTAGTCATTTTAATCACAAGAACATAATCTGAAAACTTCATTAATAAAAAGAAATGAGAGGGTTGAGAGGGTTTTCTTACTTAATAGTAGGATTGAAATGGGTGATGAAATGATAGAAAATTTTGCTTCCTAACCTTCCTCTCTTCTTCTCCTTCTGCTGAATTCTTCTTCCTTATTTTCTCTTCACCCGTCCAAAGGAGCAGACATGCATGTGTATACTAGCCTAAGCCTTCTTTTTTTGCATATCTATCAGATTATGCTCAGCCTTCCTTGTATATATATATATAAAATCATGCTGAGCCTCCCCCTTCCACTCTCTCTCTCTCTCTCTTTTCATTATTCCTAGCAAACATATCTCCTCAACCGAAGAACTATGATGAGGTGAAGGTTTCTATGGTTACATTCAAGCTAGCATGTGGCACTACTCTGCCACCAAGAATCTGATGCTTTTTTTTTTTTCACTAAGGTTTTTTAGTATGATTTAATCCTAATTAAAATAATTTATAAATAATAAATATTGAACATCCACAAAATTATTATTCTTAATAAGGTCTTTGTTAGTGATTGAATTGGGTTAATTTAAAACTAATTTTTACACTATTATATATTTTAGGTAGATTCTGAATAAAATGAATTAATTTATTTATTTATTTATTTTCTTTTAAGAATAATTAAATATGGATTTTCACATATGAAATGTTTTTAATTTTGGATTTTTTTGATTTAATGGATTGGTATAATAATGATATTAAAGTTGTCGTCATATTTGACTTTTGAAAAAATAAAAACTAATTTAATAAAAATAAAAACAATCACCCATTACATAATCATCATCCAAACACATAATAAAAATTGATTTGATAAAAAAAAATGTCTAGAAGATTTATCAATTTTACATAATTTTATCTTTGGTGGGTAGAAATAATTTTTAAAAATTTAAAAATATTTTTTTGACATTTATTTTTGTCAAATTAGTTTATATTTTATCAAATTGACGATTTTGCTCTTAAAATTAAGCAATGATATCTTCAATTATTTTTATTTGGAACAAATTCAAAATTTATGATCAAATGTGTAATAATTGAAAAGTCAAGGACCAAAATGACACAAGCTCCCAAATTATAAAGACCGTTAGTGTAATTCGATCTAACATAAATAATATCAAACTCCACTTAATATGATTTAAACTTACAATATTACATTACAAAATGATACTTCTTGATTATATCATTTTGATATTAAGAAGTAATTTTTGTAAGTCAAGTATATGTCCTATTTAGGACTGTGCACAATACTGCTAAAATCGTATTGAATCGCACCGAGTCGTGCATTTTTCCAACTTTACGTGGGCGGTTTGGGCAGGTGGGAGTTCTAGGAGTGATGGGTCGGCGCGAATGGCGATTTGAAAATGCCAACCCATCTAATAAACCAACCCAACCCTATTAACTAAAAAGAGAACTTACCAATAAGTCTCATATACAAAGTTCAAAACCCATCCAATCCCAAAACAAGACACTTACACCAATTAGTCTTATATATTTTCAATTATTACCAAAAAATTCTTTTTTTATTTATTTTTAATTTACAGACGCTATTACATTCCATTACCGTCGGACTTTCATCAGACAGGCACTGGAGACTCGCCGGAATGTTCAACATCACGGGGAAGTCGTCGGAGTGTCGCCGGAAGTTCACTGGAGTGTTATGAACGTCAATGAAAGTCGCCGAAATGTACAGAACGTTCACTCGACGTTAAGAACATCATTGGAGACTTATCGGAATGTCCATAATATTGCTAAAAAAAAAGGAATAAAATGAGAAATTAGAGCAAAAAAACATAGGAAAATGTGCTGAATATTGATAAATTAAAAGAAAAATATATATAATGACAAAAAACAGCAACAATGGGAAAAAAACATATTTATTTTTCAATTTTTGTAGCGTTTAAGCAAATGATCTCCAATATTAATCAAACTGAAAAGCAAGCTTTGAAACTATAATATGTTACAATTTCAAAGCAAAAAAACTATTAAGCATTTATCCTTATTAATTAAACTGGAAAACATGTTATGAAACTGCAAAATCTTACGGTTCTAAAGAATGTTATAAAACTGTAAAATTTTACAGTTTTAAAGAATATTTATGAAACTACAAAATTTTGCAGTTTTAAACCATGATTCATTCCAGCACAAAAAAAAATTGAAACTGCAAAGTTTTACAATTTTCACTGCCTATAACTAAAACTCAAAAACAACTTGTTCAGAACTTGAAAATTTTCTTCATTAAAATAGAAAAAGAGAAATGTATAGCAGAGAAAATGTAGAAAAATTAAGAGATCGAAGAGGATTGTACTCTGGTAACTATTTTTTGTTTAGATATAATTGGATTTGATGTAGATCTACATCAGATCTAAGTACATCTTATAGCGATCCCAGTTTTGCCACTTCGCTGAATATGTCGGGGATCGAGCTACCTAGTCAGCTCGCGGGGGTCCAGGGGGCAGCGCCCCTTGGCGGGTCCTAGGGCAACGCCCTGGCGGGGTTGAGGGGCAGCGCTCCCGAAGCAAAAATGCAAAATACATTAGAAGTTGTTTGTCCGCTCGAGCGGCCGTTTATACGCTCGAGCGGAGAATGTTTGGTTCTAGAAGTTTGACCTGACTACAAAAGTACTGAGAAAGTGTATTCGACGCTCAAGCGGGGCTTTCCACGCTCGAGCAGACCATGTTACATCAGTTCATGAATCTGATATTTCAGATCACTTTTGTATATCTCTCTCTCTAAAAACATTTCCTCTCCATTCTCTCTACATTTCTCTACACAAACTAGATCAAAAACCTTGATTTCTCAAGATCCATTTGAGTTTTGCCATTGCTTCTTCATCAAAGTGGGTTATCATCTTGAGGGCTTCGTGGTGTGCGGTGAAGATCGAGTTTCGACACCGTTAATTTTTGGGGTTTCATCTCATTTCTTCTTCAAAACTTGAGGTAGAGATTTTCTTAGAGTTATATATATATTTTTGCAAGATCTATATGATTTTCGAAATCATCTTTCGATAGCTTTGAAAATTGATTGTTGATTCAAGAAGTTAAGCGATTTTGAAAGTGGGTTTGTCTCTTGTTCTTTTAAAATGATCTTATGGGTTTTGATCTTCGTTGATTGAAGAAAAGATGATTTTGGAAAGTTTTCTTTCAAAAGATTTGAGTTGTATAGTTTTGGTGAGAAAATCTAGAATTTGGGGATTTTTTTTAAAAGAGACTGAAAATCCATGAATGATATTGTTATATTTATTTTGTGTGTCAAAATAAATGGATGTTTGGAAAAATTTCTTATTTATATTTTATATAAATGATGAATCTCAGGGAATATAAAAATTGTTGTTCATTTTGGAAATTATTGTTCAAAACGTTAAAATAGTCTTAAAATAACTAATTGTTGAGGATACTTGAGAAGAGGGAATTGTGTTATTCCTTGGATGATGAATTGGAATAAAAGTATTTATATTCATCTTGTGAAATTGTCATATCAATTCATTTGATTACATTAAACTTTGAAAGTTGATTTGAAAACTTGCATTGAGAAAAGAATGTTGAGAAACAAGTTTTCATGGAATGGTTTTGGGGTAAATACTTTAGTAAGTCTTGATAGGTGGTGTAGATGACATTGAACAAGTTGGCCTGAGAGTCTGGGGTGAAAGACCGAAAACCCATGCGGATAGGTGTCGAGCCTTCCGGTTAATACCAGTAAAAATGACAATTTGGTAGTACTTGTACAATCTACTTGTAGACACCGACCTAGGAATTACTAGAGTCGTATTTACCGCCCTTTAAATAAATTGTTAAGTTTTGAATAATTGAAATTGCATGATATCATTGAGTATGATGGTTTTCAAAAGATGAAAATGTGATTTATCTTCAAAAAGGGCATAGCATGGCATGTGCATTTCATCTCTGGAGACTTGTATAAAATGTATATACTTTGTTAAGAATTTCCTACTGGGCTTTATGCTCACCCTACGGGATTTTTGTGCAGGAAAAGATGTGGTGATCCCACCCAACTAGGGGCGTGGAAGTATGTGTGTTGGGAGTACAATGCTTTCATTTTGCTATGACTCTGTGTGTAAGCCAAGGGCTGTGTTTGTGTGGGTTTGAATAACCGTTTTGTGTAACCAAGTTTAAGCCTTAGAAACTTGTAAACCCTTGGGGGTATTTATTTGTTTATTTACTTGTTGTTGGATTAATCAATACAACAAAAAAAGCCTTTGGTGACAGACTGATTTTGTCTCCAAATATCAAATTTTCGTCACTAAAGTGATCTGTGACGAAAAAAATTTGTCATCACATTTGTCGCCTATACGTTGTCGTTGAAAGTACCTAGTGACAAACAACAGTTTCGTTGTCTATTTTTTATTTTTGGCGACAAAATGTTTGGTCTCCAAATGTTGCATTTTTCGTCCTCTATAACATCAATTTCGTTACCAAAACTAAATAATATTTTATTTTAATTGTTTTTGGCGACAAAATATTTTGTCATCAAATAACTTTTAGTGACGAAAGTTTTCCTCACCAATGATATGGATTAGGGTGACAAAAAAATTCGTCACTAAAATGAATAGAAAAGAAAATTCTTCAATGACAAAAAAGATTTTGTCACCAAATATTTCAATTTAGTGACGAAATATTCAGCAAATGTGACGAAATTATTTGTTTGGTACTATATCATTAGTGACAAAATTATTCGTCATGTTTTTTGAAAACTAATAGCAACATTTTTTATTTCGTCACTAATGAAAATTAAAAAATTTTATAATTCGGGTTCTATTTTCTTCCGAAATTTTTTCTTTTCAGTAAAAATTCTCTGCGCATTTCAATAACCTGTTCAATAAAATATCTATCACAAATCAATACAAAAATCTGTTCATTTTCATAAACATCACAATCGAATTTCAACACTATCCACAAAAATACAATATGAACTGCATGCGGATTATAAATATGTCTCCTAATATCCACAAAAAACATGTCTACTAATATCCACAAAAATATAATATCAACTGCATGCGGATTACCAAACACGTCTCCTAATATCCACAAAAAAACATGTCTACTAATATCAATAAAAATAAAATATCAAGTGTGGATTACCAAACATGCCCTGTAATACCAACAAAAATATAAAATTTACAACGCAAACAAAATACATGTAAGGTAATAAGAACAAAAACACAAAATGCGCTAGCTTTTGCCCTCCAAATTACCAAACATGTCCATATCAAATCTCGAATCTGCAAAAAAATGAAACACAAAAAAAAAAAAAAAAAAGAATGCAAGTTAGACAATTATTATCTTATCCATAAAATATACAATTTAACATGCATTTTTCGACTTAGTTTTCAAATCGGGAGTCTGGTGCTAATTCCGTAAGTTTCCACAACTTACATTGGTCTCTCCCGAGGTGTCTGAGATGTTCCCCGGGCCGTCTCGTGGCTGTTACACGATTTTGGCTCCTGAAGGCCTATTTTTCAAGTTTAAGTGTGAAAAAGTGCATTTTTTGACTTAGTTTTCGAACCGGGAGTCCCGTGCTAGTTCCGTAAGTTTCCACGACTCACATTGGTCCCTCTCGAGGTGTTTGAGGTGT
Organism: Camellia japonica; assembly: GCA_030407325.1. NCBI lineage: Eukaryota > Viridiplantae > Streptophyta > Magnoliopsida > Ericales > Theaceae > Camellia > Camellia japonica. Next base: position 160,047,739 of record JAPPVO010000032.1, read on the forward strand.
TCCCCGGGCCGTCTCATAGCTGTTGAACGATTTTGGCCCCCGAAGGCCTATTTTTCAAACTTAAGTGTGAAAAAATGCATTTTTGGACTTAGTTTTTGAACCGGGAGTCCCGTGCTAGTTTCGTAAGTTTCCACAACTCATATTGGACCCCCCGAGGTGTTTGAGTGTTCTCCAGGCCGTCTCATGGCTGTTGCACGATTTTGGCCTCTAATGGCCTATTTTGAAACTTAAGTGTGAAAAAGTGCAATTTTAAACTTAGTTTTCAAACCGGGAATCCCGTGCTAGTTTCGTAAGTTTCCACAACTCACATTGGTCCCTCCCGAGGTGTTTGAGGTGTTCCATGAGTCGTCTCGGGGCTGTTACACAATTTTCGCCCCCGAAGGCCTATTTTTCAAGCTTAAGTGTGAAAAAGTGCATTTTTGGACTTAATTTTCAAACTGGGAGTCCCATGCTAGTTCCGTAAGTTTCCACAACTCACATTGGTCCCTCCCGAGGTGTTTGAGGTGTTCCCCGGGCTGTCTCATGGCTGTTGCACGATTTTGGCCCCCGAAGGCCTATTTTTCAAGCTTAAGTGTAAAAAAGTGCCTTTTTGGACTTAGTTTTCGAACCGAGAGTCCCGTGCTAGTTTTGTAAGTTTTCACAACTCACAGTGGTCCCCCCGAGGTATTTGAGGTGTTCCCTAGGCCGTCTCGTGGCTGTTGCACGATTTTGGCCTCCAATGGCCTATTTTGAAGCTTAAGTGTGAAAAAGTGCAATTTTAGACTTAGTTTTCAAACCGGGAATCCCGTGCTTGTTCTGTAAGTTTTCACAACTCACACTGGTCCCTCCCGAGGTGTTTGAGGTGTTCCATGCGCCATCTTGGGGCTGTTACACGATTTTCGCCCCCGAAGGCTTATTTTTCAAGCTTAAGTGTGAAAAAGTGCATTTTTTGACTTAGTTTTCGAACCAGGAGTCCCGTGCTAGTTCTGTAAGTTTCCACAACTCACATTGGTCCCCCCGAGGTGTTTGAGGTGTTCCCCAGGCCGTCTCGTGACTGTTACACGATTTTGGCCTCCGAATGCCTATTTTTCAAGCTTAAGTATGAAAAAGTGCATTTTTAGACTTAGTTTTTGAATCGGGAGTCCCGTGCTAGTTTCGTAAGTTTCCACAACTCACATTGGTCCCTCTCAAGGTGTTTAAGGAGTTCCCCGGGCCGTCTCATGGCTGTTGCACAATTTTGGCCCCCGAAGGCCTATTTTGAAGCTTAAGTGTGAAAAAGTGCAATTTTCGAATTAGTTTTCAAACCGGGAGTCCCATGCCAGTTCCGTAAGTTTCCACAACTCACATTGGTCCCTCCCGAGGTGTTTGAGGTGTTTCTCGGGCCGTCTCTTGGCTGTTGCACGATTTTGGCCTCTGATGGCCTATTTTGTAGCTTAAGTGTGAAAAAACTCAATTTTAGACTTAGTTTTCAAACCGGGAATCCCGTGGAGTTTCGTAAGTTTCCACAACTCACATTGGTCCCTCCCGAGGTGTTTGAGGTGTTCCACGGTGTAGACCGCCGGGAGAACTCTCCAGGCTCCGCGCTATGAAGGGCACGAATTCCGTCTTGTTCTCTAGCTACTACAGTTTGGACTCGTGTCACGGTTCTGAATCTAATCTCACAAAGTGCAATGCGAGACCGATAAATCACCAAAGAGTCCAAATCTGGCAAATCGTTTTGGAAAACTGATTTTTATAAAGAAGTGCCAAACATGGACTGCTTTGCCAGATACAGAGTCGCCACCTAAATATTTTATTTTGGGGAAATTTAGGAAACCCTGACTCGTGCCTAAGGCCACGTGTCCGTCATCACCAAAGTTGTCTCGGCTCGGAAACTTGGGTACGAGAGAGGAAGGTCATGCAATGAGCACCCCCGCTCGCCCGATCAAAGATCGGCCTGTACTAAGCATGATATTTTGTTTTTGAAAACACATGTGTTCTTATTCCGATTATTAACCTAGAATTACTATGTGATGCACACAACATACAAGTATAGACTAGATCGCCTAAGTTGGAACAAAACATTGCATGTTCATTTGTTTGAAAATGGTTTAGAGGTGCTACTCGCAAGTAGGCTAAATCGCGGATTTTAATGAATTGTTCTAATTCAAGCAATCCAACCTTCATCCACAAGCATTCAAGCAGTTAATCACATAAGCAGTTAGCCTCATGGCAAGTATGCTTTCATGGCAATCAATAACACACATGCAGTATGCTAAAGCATAAACACTCACAGTATACTCCGAGCTAAAACAGAGAACTAGTTAGAAATCATACATGATCCTAGTTCATGTTAAGATGGCTAATGCAACACATGCAAGAATGCAACTAAAATAGGCTCGGCTATCCTAAGATGTCATGTGAAATGCAACTTGATACATGTATTCAAATAAATGTATTAAAATACAATGCAGTTAGTATGATGCGCCGAGCCCGGTGCATGCAAGACAGATGAATGGATGCACGCATGCAAGCATAAGGTATGCTAATCGAAAGATGCCCTAAAACTAACCATCGTAAGCGGTTAAGTAAAAGGGAGAAAGAAACGGAGGTTGGAAGACATGCATCATACACACGCACGCTTATTACAACAATTGGCCCTATCGACGGAGGGTCCGAATAAGAAGCTAACTAGCTAATCTAAGTTAATTAAACTAATTATTACATCACAAAACTAATTAACTAACAAGCTAATTAATTAAGCTATTACAAATCAAATAAGCAGCTAAACGCATTAACTACTTAAATACAGAACCAAAGCATAAACTAGCTAAGGAAAGCAGTAAAGTAATGTCCTCAGAGGGAGAAGAGTATGCATGCTCGGTTGCTTCGCTCGGAAATCCGTCGCGATGCCCCAACTTGCCTCTGTTTGCAATTGTTCTCAGAACCTTGCACCAAGCTCCAGAAAGCTTCTAGCACACCTTGGGAACCTGTGGGAGGGCTGTCGACCAATTGTTGATGTTGCAGACCACTGGCCGACCACCTATCTTTGTTGCAGACCAGAAAAAGTGGTCGGCCAGCTAGTTTTTCTGGCTGGCCGATCAGTTGTTGCTGCACTTCTCCAGTTTGCTGCAACAGAGAGCAAAAAAGGGCATGGCAATGTATTTGCAAGATATGTATGCACAACCACCCTCCCTATCATTTCATGAGCTCAATGGAGTGTGGTTCTCAACCCTCGGCCACCAATCACACATCTCGATGCATGATGGCCGAGAAGCCAAATTGTACAATTCAATATGAAATGAATGCACACATAAACACATAAAGCTTAGAACTCTATCATATATGATCAAGAGCGTCGGCGACCGAGAATTGAGGCACGTTTCATCACTTTAAGTATGAAATGTCCCTCGTTTCTCGTGTTTGGACTTACACCTAATCCAAACACAATGCAACAAATAACATGCAAACATGTAATGTGACTCAAGCATGCAAACATGCAATGCAAAGGACAAGTATGCAACAACATGCAATGCAAAGGACAAGTATGCAACAACATGCAATGCAACATGGCATACTCAATGCAATGAATATCATGGCATACTCAATGCAATGTGATTATGGCATACACAATGCAAACAAGAACATAGCATGCACAATGCAAACAACAACATAACATGCACAATGCGATGTAACATGGCATACACAATGCTCAATGGACTTAAACCGAATGTGGGCAGACCTCAGCCATACCCAAAACAGTGGCCATAATGATGAACATAGCATGCACAATGCAAACAACAACATAACATGCACAATGCGATGTAACATGGCATACACAATGCTCAATGGACTTAAACTGAATGTGGGCAGACCTCAGCCATACCCAAAACAGTGGCCATAATGATGAAACTAAGGCATGAAGATCAAGACAAAACATGCACATGCATTGGCCCATCAATTAGGCATAAGAGCACAACTCTCAAGAATGCTCAAAAAATGATAAATATGGGAGTGTAACCACATTATATACACTGAAATTAAGTAAGAAATGATGCCAAACCATCCAAACAAAACAAGCAAAGCATGCAAGGGTCCTTAAGCATTAAAGCTAGCAAAGAGGACTACAAAGGGGGCATGCAATACATGGCACAAATGCATGAACCAACCACGGACAGAGCTGGAATAAGTCTAAACAAGGACTAAAACATGCTGAGATGAGGGCTCAAAGGCCTAGGCATGCATGCATACAAGCTAAGCCACAAACAAGGCAACAATGCACAACATTCAAAGGCATCTAAAGAGTGAATGAAATAGGAACATGGCAGTCCTATATGCTTTGAAATGTCATGTGAAATGATGCCAAATCATATACACAACACAAATGAAGCATGCTATGAAGCTCAAAGCTTGAAACTAGCATAGGCACTTGTACTACAACTATGCAAAACATGAAGCATGTGGCAAAGGCAACCCAAAACAGTCCTAGAACATGTCAAAATGAGTCTAAAACATGTATGGAAGGAAGCCAAAACAAGCTAGCATGAAGGGCATAAGGTATGGATCATGCAAGGCCAAAAAGGAGGGTTACACTACACCTACCAAGACCAAGCATGGGATGGCTTCGCCAATAAAAATCAGAGTTATATCATGGCAAAATAACCCTAGAAACACATTGAAATGATAGCTCGCAAGCTTAGGCATGAAGGCATACACAATGGTTCATGTTAAGGCATAAAAGGCAAACCTTCCAACGCATTGAATAAGTGAAAGATGTGAGTGCATGAACATGAAACATGAACTGAAATCACATAACAAATGATGTCAAATCATTCAAAGAGGCCAAGCAATGCATGCTAATGGACTTGATACACAATGCTAACAAGCTAGAATGCACTATAGCTATACAAAGCATGGCATGTATGACCAAAACAACATAAATCAGAGCTTAAGCATGCTAAAACATGGACAAAAGATTCTTGAAGTTAAGCCAAAAGCATGCTAGAATGACATGTTAAAGCATGGTACACATTAGGCTACTTCATGGAATTGCACTACAAGTGCATGGAGCATGCAAGGGCCAACCAAACCAAACCTTAACAGAGGTATGACATGGTAAAACAACACTAAAAACATGCTAAAATGGACTCAAAATAAGCTAGAATGACATGTACTTCATGAAGCATACAAGACTAGTTTATGAGGATTACACTACAAGTGTATTATGCATGCAAGGGATGATCAAGACAACCAAAAATAGTGGCATGCCATCTCAAAATAACCCCAAATACATGCTAAGAACAAGCCAACACAAGCTTAATAAACATGCTCAAACATGAGGCATTCAAAGCAAGCATTCAAAATACAAGGAGAAGGGATGACCCCCTCCTATTTAGGACCCCAAAACCACCTTTCCACCACTAAAAATCCTCTGGATTTCAGTGGTAGAAAGGTCATGCAAAGGCTAGAACAAGAGCCAAAAGGGATAGCTCAAAACAAGGCCTAAGAGGGGGTAGACCACCCCCAACAAAAAGTGACCTTAAACAAACATTTTAAGGACTGAAAAATAGAACTTTTTACAGTAGGAAGTTAAGCTTAAATCAGCATGCAAATAGGTCCAAAAGCTTAAGCAAAATCAAGGGATTTAAAGAAGCTCACCCTTAATGAACACTTTCAAAACCACAACTCCAGCAGGTTTTCCAAGCTCAAACCAATCCAACAACACCAAAACCAGCTCCTAAGCACCTCAGCGACAAAAGGATGGTGTTTGAGTGTGTGTTTGTGTGTTAAAGTATGATAAAACTACACTTTAAGGCACAAAAATGAAGAACAAGAGCAAGATAGATACAAAGATGTGTATGTATAGCTTAAGGCACAAAATCTGAACCTAGAGAAGGGAGGAGGAGGTTCTCTCTTATAGAGAACCAATGCTCAAGCTTGTTGGGCAAGCTTAGGGTTCAAGGCTATCCCTCCATACACGTGTACGGATGATGGTTTTAGTGCCTTCCAGTTGTACCAGCTGGATGAAAATATCTCCAAAAAGGTGACAAAAAGCAGCCAACCACTTGAAGTGGTCAGCCAGCTACTTGAAGTGGTCGGCCATGGTGGGAGAAGGTCTAGAGCATGAAAACAATGCAGTGGTGTGGTGGCCGACCAGAAAATGTGACCCAAAGACCAAGAAAACCAGTTGGCCGACCAGAAAACTGGCTGGCAGGGAGGAAAGTGGTCTCCAAGGGGAAGAACTGGTCTCCCACCCTTATACCACCTTCCAAACAAGGAAAACAAGGTTTGTACCAAAAACAAACCAAAACGGATGCAAGACGAAAGTTCGGAAGGCAAAGCGCGCAGCCGAAAGCCTCGAAAACTAGTCTACGAGCATCAAAAGTGGTCTACGACCCCAAAAGTGGTCTCCCGGACCACAGTGTCCCTCTAGGCAGAGGCAACAAGGTGTGGTTCAAAAACCACGCCAAACGGAGAACGTTAAGCGGTCCCGAGTCAAGGCGCGAGGCCGAAGGCTCCGAAAATCGGAAACTAGTCTCCAAGCAAGAAAAGTGGTCTACGACCATGAAAAGTGGTCTACGACCACAAAGAGGTGGTCTAAAAGACCTCTCCCTCCCTCCAGGGAAGAGAAACAATGTTCGGTCCACAAACCGAGCCAAAGCACAAAGAGTTCAGAGGCCCGGAGGCGAGGCTCTCAGCCAAAACTCCAAAACCATCAAAACGAGCACGACATGCACTATCACCGAGCGCTCAATCGATGACGTCTGAGTCTTAAGGTCGATCAAAAATGGGATGTCTACACATGGGCCGTCTCGGGGCTGTTACACGATTTTCGCCCCCGAATGCCTATTTTTTAAGCTTAAGTGTGAAAAAGTGCATTTTTTGAGTTAGTTTTCGAACCGGGAGTCCCGTGCTAGTTCCGTAAGTTTTCACAACTCACATTGGTCCCTCCCGAGGTGTTTGAGGTGTTCCTTGGGCCGTCTCGTTGCTGTTACACGATTTTGGCATCCGAAGGCCTATTTTTCAAGCTTAAGTATGAAAAAGTGCCTTTTTGGACTTAGTTTTCGAACCGGGAATTCCGTACTAGTTCCGTAAGTTTCCACAACTTACTTTGGTCCCTCCCGAGGTTTTTGAGGTGTTACTGGGGCCGTCTCGTGGTTGTTACACGATTTTGGCCCCCAAAAGCCTATCTTGAAGCATAAGTGTGAAAAAGTGCAATTTTGGACTTAGTTTTCAAACCGGGAGTCCCGTGCTAGTTTTGTAAACTTTCACAACTCACATTGATCCCTCCTGAGGTGTTTGAAGTGTTCCTCGGGCCGTCTCATGGCTGTTGCACGATTTCGGCCTCCGATGGCCTATATTCAAGCTTAAGTGTGAAAAAGTGTAATTTTAGACTTAGTTTTCAAACCGGGAGTCCCATGCTAGTTCTGTAAGTTTCCACAACTCACATTGGTCCCTTCCGAGGTGTTTGAGGTGATCCCTGAGCCTTCTTGTGACTGTTACACGATTTTCGCCCTCGAAGGCCTATTTTTCAAGCATAAGTGTGAAAAAATGCATTTTTGGAGTTAGTTTTCGAACCGGGAGTCCCGTGCTAGTTCCGTAAGTTTCCACAACTCACATTGGTCCCTCCCGAGGTGTTTGAGGTGTTCACTGGGCCGTCTCGTGGCTGTTACATGATTTTGGCCCCCGAAGGCCTATTTTTCAAGCTTAAGTGTGAAAAAGTGCCTTTTTGGACTTAGTTTTCGAATCGGGAGTCCCGTGCTAGTTCCGTAAGTTTTCACAACTTACTTTGGTCCCTCCCGAGGTGTTTGAGGTGTTCCCCGGGCCGTCTCATGGCTATTACACGATTTTGGCCCCCGAAGGCCTATTTTGAAGTTTAAGTGTGAAAAAGTGCAATTTTGGACTTAGTTTTCAAACCGGGAGTCTCGTGCTAGCTCTGTAAGTTTTCATAACTCACATTGGTCCATCCTGAGGTGTTTTAGGTGTTCCTTGGGCCATCTCGTGGCTGTTGCACGATTTTGGCCCCCAAATGCCTATTTTTCAAGCTTTAGTGTGAAAAAAGTGCATTATTGGACTTAGTTTTCGAACCGGGAGTCTCGTGCTAGTTTTGTAAGTTTTCACAACTCACATTGGTACCTCCTGAGGTGTTTGAAGTGTTCCCCGGGCCGTCGCGTGGCTGTTACACGATTTTCGCCCCCGAAGGCCTATTTTTCAAGCTTAAGTGTGAAAAAGTGCATTTTTGGACTTAGTTTTCGAATCGAGAGTCCCGTGCTAGTTCCGTAAGTTTCCACAACTCACATTGGTCCCTCCCGAGGTGTTTGAGGTGTTCCCCAGGCCGTCTCCTGGCTGTTACAAGATTTTGGCCGCCGAATGCCTATTTCTAAAGCTTAAGTGTGAAAAAGTGCATTTTTGGACTTAGTTTTCAAACCGGGAGTCCCGTGCTAGTTCCGTAAGTTTCTACAACTCACATTGGTCCCTCCCGAGGTGTTTGAGGTGTTTCCAAGGCCGTCTCGTGGCTGTTGCAAGATTTCGGCCTCCGATGGTCTATATTCAAGCTTAAGTGTGAAAAAGTGCAATTTTAGACTTAGTTTTCAAATCGGGAGTCCCGTGCTAGTTCCGTAAGTTTCCAAAACTCACATTGGTCCCTCCCGAGGTGTTTGAGGTGTTCCCCAGGCCGTCTTGTGGCTGTTACACGATTTTGGCCGCCGAAGGCCTATTTTTGAAGCTTAAGTGTGAAAAAGTGCATTTTTTGACTTAGTTTTCGAACTGGGAGTCCCGTGCTAGTTTCGTAAGTTTCAACAACTCACATTGGTCTCTCTCGAGGTGTTTGAGGTGTTCACTGGGCCGTCTCATGACTGTTACATGATTTTGGCCCTCGAAGGCCTATTTTTCAAGCTTAAGTGTGAAAAAGTGCCTTTTTGGACTTAGTTTTGGAACCGAGAGTCCCGTGCTATTTCCATAAGTTTTCACAACTTACTTTGGTCCCTATCGAGGTGTTTGAGGTGTTACCTGGGCCGTCTCGTGGCTTTTACACGATTTTGGCCCCCGAATGCCTATTTTGAAGCTTAAGTGTGAAAAAGTGCAATTTTGGACTTAATTTTCAAACCGGGAGTCCCATGCTAGTTCCGTAAGTTTCCACAACTCACATTGGTCCCTCCCGAGGTGTTTGAGGTGTTCCCTAGGCCGTCTCGTGGCTGTTGCACGATTTTGGCCTCCGATGGCCTATTTTGAAGCTTAAGTGTGAAAAAGTGCAATTTTAGACTTAGTTTGCAAACTGGGAGTCCCGTGCTAGTTCTGTAAGTTTCCACAACTCACATTGGTCCCTCCCGAGGTGTTTGAGGTGTTCCTCGGGCCGTCGCGTGGCTGTTACATGATTTTGGCCGCCGAAGGCCTATTTTTGAAGCTTAAGTGTGAAAAAGTGCATTTTTGGACTTAGTTTTGGAACCGAGAGTCCCGTGCTAGTTCCATAAGTTTCTACAACTCACATTGGTCCCTCCCGAGGTGTTTGAGGTGTTCCCCAGGCCGTCTCGTGGCTGTTGCAAGATTTCAACCTCCGATGGTCTATATTCAAGCTTAAGTGTAAAAAAGTGCAATTTTAGACTTAGTTTTCGAACCGGGAGTCCCGTGCTAGTTCCGTAAGTTTGCACATCTCACATTGGTCCCTCCCGAGGTGTTTGAGATATTCCCCGGGCTGTCTCGTGGCTGTTACACGATTTTGGCCCCTGAAGGCCTATTTTGAAACTTAAGTGTGAAAAGGTGCAATTTTGGACTTAGTTTCCGAATCGGGAGTCCCGTGCTAGTTCCGTAAGTTTTCACAACTCACATTGGTCCCTCCCGAGGTGTTCCCCGCGCCGTCTCGTAGCAGTTACACGATTTTGGCCTTCGAAGGCCTATTTTTCAAGCTTAAGTGTGAAAAAGTGCCTTTTTGGAATTAGTTTTCAAACTGGGAATCCCGTGCTAGTTCCGTAAGTTTCCACAACTTACTTTGGTCCCTCCTGAGGTGTTTGAGGTGTTACCGGGGCCGTCTCATGGCTGTTACACAATTTTGGCCCCCGAAAGCTTATTTTGAAGCTTAAGTGTGAAAAAGTGCAATTTTGGACTTAGTTTTCAAACCGGGAGTCCCGTACTAGTTCCGTAAGTTTCCACAACTCACATTGGTCCCTCCCGAGGTGTTTGAGGTTTTCCCGGGTCGTCTCGTGGCTGTTGCACGATTTCGGCGTCCGATGGTTTATATTCAAGCTTAAGTGTGAAAAAGTGAAATTTTAGACTTAGTTTTCAAACTGGGAGTCCCGTGGTAGTTCTGTAAGTTTCCACAACTCACATTGGTCCTTCCCGAGGTTTTATTTAGGTGTTCCCCTAGCCGTCGCATGGCTGTTACACAATTTTGGCCTCCGAAGGCTTATTTTTCAAGCTTAAGCGTGAAAAAGTGTAATTTTGGACTTAGTTTTCAAACCGAGAGTCCCGTGCTAGTTCCGTATGTTTCCACAACTCACATTGGTCTCTCCCGACGTGTTTGAGGTGTTCTCCGCGCCATCTCGTGGCTGTTGCACAATTTTGGCCTCTAATGGCCTATTTTTCAAGCTTAAGTGTGAAAAAATGCATTTTTGGACTTAGTTTTCAAACCGGGAGTCCCGTGCTAGTTCCGTAAGTTTCCACAACTCACATTGGTCCCTCCCAAGGTGTTTGAAGTGTTACCCGGGGCCTATTTTTGTTGTGTGAAAAATGTGAGGCACGATTTTGGCCTCCGATGGCCTATTTTTCAAGCCTAAGTGTTGAAAAAGTGCATTTTTCTACCCGGGAGTTCTGTGCTAGTTTCGTAAGTTTCTACAACTTACATTGGTCCCTCCCGTGTTGTTATCACGATAATTTCTCATTGTCGAGTGTGAAGTAAGTTTCTCAAGGAAGTGCAAAAATATCAATAACAACAAAGACGTAGATAGATAGTTTATTTTAGATGTTTACAACATCATTGATTTCAAGTTAGGATACTTCCCCATCTCACTGTTATAAATATATTAGTGAATTACAAATTTTTGTAGAGCTATATTTGGATGGAGGCTTTGAACCACAACATGCAAGTTCGGTATAACTTGATTCAGATCATGGTCATAAGAACTCAAAAATGAAACAAAAACAACAAAGAAAAACTTGTTTTGACTTGTATTAACCAAATGCGGCATAGACATAGAATAGTCATCTATTGTTTAATTTATGATAAAAAGTTAGATATCAGCATTAACCTCATGGTACAATAGAGTATAACTGGCATATAACTCTAAAAGGTACATTGAAGGAAATATGATAAAAGTTAAATCCCAATTAGCAGTAATTACTGTAGAAGCTGGAAATTTGGTCAAATCAACAAGCCTAAACCCCTTTAAGACAAAGGTCTTGAGTACAGCACAATTAATATTTCAAGAATTGTCTAGTAAAAAGCTAATAGCCTCACTACTCTACTCTAGGATCCTAACTCTTGTAAGATGCATGGACACAATTAAAAAAACGACAGATTCAAAATTTCTTAAATTAAAAGCCAACTGATATTTTCATGAAATCTGCCAAATACTAGTCGTGCTAATTGTTTGAAATAATTCCAAATCTAACATAACACATGGGCCAAATAAACTAACAATAAAAAGGACACACACTTGTGGCGTCAGAGATGGAGGAGCCACATCAATGGGAGAAAGAGTCGTGGCTTTGTTAGCCAACTTGTACAAGGCTATAGAACCATCAAGTTGCTACTTTAGGTTCGTCTCCTGCACACTGTGATATAAGCAATTGAAATCAATAGGGACAACTGTGGGAGCCGAATTTATTGACAAAAGCAGAAGGCACGCGCAATACAAGACTGATAATAATCAACTGTATCCGGCGAGAATAGGGGTGCCAAATATATTATTTGGGCCGAATAAATATGTAGTATTGGAGCCGGATAATGTAAAGGACAATGATCAAAAAGTAGGCCCTGGCCCCGAGGATCGAGAGAAACAGGTATAAATACAGGAACAACATATTTAGTAGGTATGTAAGAATCACTTCACTTAACTTAGTAAGAAAGCTATCCTGAGTGTCTGAACTGACTTGTCCGTCGGAGTGCTAATTCCGACACCCCCGACCGGAGTGTTTGTATCTTTTCAGGTGACTAGCTGAGGATCACTAGCGTCTCCCAGGATTTGAAGAGTATTTCCAAACCACTTCTCCACAATTGGCGCCGTCTGTGGGAATACTCAAATACATCCATGGCAGGCGTGACTGAAGATCCTCGGTAGCCATTGACGAGACCGCACAGGGAGATGACCTCACTCCAGCAAATATGCTCGGAAAAGAAACCATCGCTGCAAGACGCGCCTTGAACTTCGATTCATCACCAACGACTTCAGCGCAAGAGACAATGCAGGCGATCATGGAACAAGCGAAGCAGAACGAACAAAGGCTGGAGAACATGATCGCTGAAAATGAAAGTCTCCGTCAAGATTTGGCCCTCGAAGTCGCAAAATCGAAAGAAGCCATGCGCTAAGATCCCGAACGACCTCCGAAGGCCGGTGGACAACGACCTCGAGCCCGACCAAAGGATACCAATAGCGACTCCAACTCATTATCCACGGAGCTCACCAAGAAGGGACGATCCGAAACTTCCAGCTCCTCCGAAAAGAGTCTACATACGAGGAACAAGCGCAAACGGAGCAGTTCAGACGAAGAAGACCAGCACGATCCTTTTGTCCGACGGATTGCAAGGGCGACCCTGCCCAAGAAGTTCAAAGCTCCGTCATTCACTCTTTACGATGGCAAATCAGACCCCACTAATCATATCCGTCATTACAAGCAGGCCATGACACTGCATGCAGACAATGAAGCCCTCATGTGCCGAATATTCCCCAACAGCCTAGGGCCATTAGCTGTCAGGTGGTATTACAAGCTGGAGCCGGCCTCCATCAAAAGCTTCCATCAATTACAGAAGTCCTTCAGGGCCAGGTTCATCACCAACGAGGTACAGCCGAAACAGGCCGACTCTCTCTGGGCTATGCAGATTCAGTCAGGAGAAACGCTCAGAGCGTATTCGGCGCGTTATTGGGAGTGCTTCAACCTCGTCGACGACGCTTGCAATGACTCCATGGCCATCACCGCCTTCAAAATGGGACTGCATGCTGATAGTCCTCTTCGCAGTTCCCTGACCAGAAGACCCCCCAAAACAATCTGGGCATTGATGAAAAAAGTTGAGGAGTATTGCAAAGTGGAAGATGATGCCTTGAGAATAAAAGCTGGCCAAATGTCCAATAAAACGGCCCTCCCTGAAATTGCTCAACCAATAAGTTTCGTGCCACCTCCTAGCCCAGAGCCTCGGCAACGTGCTAGACGAGACAAAAGGTGGGATACTCGCCGAACAAGCGATCAATGTCCCCACTGGACGAATGAGCAACTGCAAGTCGACAGCAGATGTTTGAGGTGTGCCGACAAAAATACACAGAGTTGTCAGAACCAATCGCTGCAATAATGACCAAAGTCCAACACCTTCCATTCTTCAAATGGCCGTTAAAGATGGTGGGGCCGCCCGACACGTGAAGAAGGGATAGGCAGTGCGAATATCACAAGGATCACGGCCACGAAACAGAGAGTTGCTATGCATTAAAAGATCACCTGGAAGAACTGGTGCAAGACGGCCGACTGCAACAGTACGTAAGAAAGGGAAAGCCAACCACGGCAGTAGCCTTGAGGCAGGACTCTTCTCCACTTGGCGTGATCCATGTGATCTATAGCCTGCCTGCACCCCCAACCGTGCACACAATTCAATCGCATCCAATCCCCCAGAAGCAACGTATTCCGACTGAATGGCCCAAAGAAGCTCCGACAATTACTTTCAATGACTCCGACCTTAGTGGCACAACAGCTTCCCACATTGATCCGTTGGTCATTAGATTGCGCATAAATCGGTTCACCATTGAACGCATTCTCATAGACCCAGGGAGTACTTCAGAGGTTATATATTACCAAACTTTCATCAAACTCGGCCTCAACGAGTCAGATCTGTCTCCGGCGCCTCATCCATTGTTCGGCTTTAATATGAATCCTGAGTACCCGTTAGGGAAGATCATACTACCTGTCTGAGCGGGCTCCAAAACGGTCGAAGTAGAATTCCTGGTCGTAAAGCTTCCTTCGCCGTATAATGTCATCATGGGGCGAACCTGGATACATATCATGAAGGCCGTTCCAAGCACTTATCATCAGCTTGTGCGCTTCCCGACAGCCCATGGCATTGAAGAGATCCGTGGCTCCCCCCAATCGACACAAGCAGCGATTTTATGAAAACCCTATCACTGACCCGACCTGTGGGCTTTGATACTTGTATATATTTCACTTCTGCAATGCAAACCATCTTTATTTGTCGTTCAATTCATTTCGCAAACCCCATTGTGCCGCTCGTCATGATGACAATTCGGAGCCCCCTTTGGTGCATAACACCTTAAGGCCGATTAAGTCTCCGGATTCGGAGCCCCCTTTGGTGCATGACACCTTAGGGCCGATTAAGTCTCCGGATTCGGAGCGCCCTTCGTGGATATCACGATTGGCCACATTAAGTCTTCGGATTCGGAGCCCCCTTTGGTGCATGACACCTTAGGGCCGATTAAGTCTCCGGATTCGGAGCGCCCTTCGTGGATGTCACGATTGGCCACATTAAGTCTCCGGATTCGGAGCCTCCTTTTGGTGCATGACACCTTAGGGCGATTAAGTCTCCGGATCGGAGCACCCTTCGTGGATATCAGATTGGCCACATTAAGTCTCCGGATTCGGAGCCCCTTTGGTGCATGACACCTTAGGGCCGACTAAGTCTCCGGATTCGGAGCGCGCTTCGTGGATATCACAATTGGCCACATTAAGTCTCCGGATTCGGAGCCCCCTTTGGTGCATGACACCTTAGGGCCGATCAAGTCTCCGGATTCGGAGCGCCCTTCGTGGATGTCACGATTGGCCACATTAAGTCTCTGGATTCGGAGCCCCCTTTTGGTTGCATGACACCTTAGGGCCGATTAAGTCTCCGGATTCGGAGCGCCCTTCGGTGGATATCACGATTGGCCATATTAAGTCTCCGGATTCGGAGCCCCCTTTGGTGTATGACACCTTAGGGCCGATTAAGTCTCCGGATTCGGAGCGCCCTTCGTGGATATCACGATTGGCCCATTAAGTCTCCGGATTCAGAGCCCCCTTTGGTAACATGACACCTTAGGGCCGATCAAGTCTCCGGATTCGGAGCGCCCTTCGTGGATGTCACGATTGGCCACATTAAGTCTCCGGATTCGGAGCCCCCTTTGGTGCATGACACCTTAGGGCCGATTAAGTCTCCGGATTCGAAGCCCCCTTTGGTGCATGACACCTTAGGGCCGATTAAACCGCCGGATTCGGAATACTCTATGGCACGAACAAAACAAAACTTTGCAATCACTGACAATGTCAAGGCAAGACGCAAATAAGGTCCTTAACTGAGCATATCAAAAATTCAGAATAAGACGCAAATGTTGAAATACAAATTTTTATTCGATCAAACAATTGTCACATAAACGTAACTCGCATTTGAGCATTACAATTTTTATTTAATCAGACAGTGTTACATAAACGCAACTTGCATTTGAGCACTACAATACCCATTTCCAATCTCAAAAGCTAAAAAGGGGAGAAGACACATTGGTAAAGTGGCAGCGCCGAATCAACTCCCGTCACCCGGAAGTCCTCCGCGGTTTGCAATGCCTGAGCCAACTGTGCCCAAGTCCTCCCTGATACCATTGACAATGTCAAGGCAAAGATCCAGGACAAGGAGGGATAAATCCAACGGTCGTTGCCTTTCCTTTCGGGGTGATCTGCTTCGACGACTTGAAGGTTCATGCCAACTTTCGGACGCCCTACTTCCCATACGGATGGCTCCTTGCCACGATCCATGGCAACACCAAGGTCGGCTGAACTCCAGCCTCTAACTAACATCCCACTTATCCCACCTCACATAAGCGATTGTTTATCTGCGCAAAGCGCCCACTCCTTTTATTTTCAATACTGGCAACGATCTCGAGGCCCCAATCCCGAGGCGATTTCACTAACACTAAACTCCATGAGAAAAACGTCGGTTGACATTCGCCACGGCGTAGTTATCCAAATGAATTTTTGAAGCACGTGCACTGGCCAAAAATCTAGGCCCTGAGCCGAGTTGAATTTGCCAAAGCCACTCTACCCACCGGCTTTCGGCTTCAGGTTACAATAGCCTGTCAGGAGTAAACGGCTATCAAGTATGGATTGACCCTACTGATCAACGCTTATATATTCATTCAAACACAATAAAACGAAACACATACATGCCGAATACGAACTGCAATAAAATATTTGTAACAGAACGTTTTTTATTCAACAAAACAAGAAATAAATTACATAGTTTTGAACGTGATCTGCGTTTCAGCCTTACAATAAATATAATTATATGGCGTCACCCTCATCATCACTCTTTTCGACTTCAAAAGTAGAAAACGGAAAATGTTCACTGCGGTAGAGTGGTGATGCCGAATCAATGTCTGCTGCTCGAAGAGCTTCTGCAGCTTGAGATGCCTTGATCCAACCGTGCCTAAATCCACGATTCTCACATCGGCAAACTTCTTCGGCAAGTTTTTCCTTGGTCTTCTCGATTCCAACTTTCGGCCTTCATGGAAACCTTTCTCATAGGCCCTTCCCTTCGCGTTCTCCATTGCGAACATACTCGCCGTCTCACGATCGGCAAGCGCGGAACTGATGAGCCGCTGGTAACCCTCTCTTCCACGATTGGGTTTCCCTGCCCGGCGGGTTGTGCCTGGGCCGCCTGGTCTTCCTCAACTCGCGCTCAGCCGCCTCCGCGCGGCCTCCAAACTTCGAATACGTTCATCTTCTTCTCCATTTCTCGGCGGGCAGCGCGCAACCGCATGCCGATTTCATAGGCAGTGTACAGCCCCTTCACCGCCCCGTGAACGCCTTCGCGAAACACTTCGTAGTCCTGGCGAACCTACCATCGCTTGCTGAACCTCAGGGGAAAAATTTGTCGAGCAAACTCGACCGCTACATTTGGGTCTCGAACGATCGAGTCGCCTCGTCATGGGTCTATTCCCCACAAATACCGCGAAGCTTAATGGGCGCGGATTCGCCTCAGGCCCTCTCGACTCGAGGTTGAGAAGTTCTGCCCTGCGACTGCTTGTCCCGCCTGGGCGACCTGCTTCGACGTCGAGGAGACTGACGCCTCTCTCGATCCCTGGAACTCCTGCTCCCTGTGCGCGAGGGTCATTACCTCGATTCATGTCTCCACCCAGCTCAGCCAGCGTCTTCGCTTCCCCTCTGCTGTTAAAGAAGAGTCTGTTCGACATTCACTCGATACCTCAAACGCTGGAGTCAGTTGTCTGCTATGCTCATAAAAGTTTTACCTTTAATCATTTATCCTTTACAGAGGCAGCACCCTCGAGGTCATCTCATTAATTGTAAAAACTTCAATCGCCCGAATGATCATGCACCGCCTGGGGCAAAGGCAGATTCATAAATCTATTCGGCTTATGTACCCCAGCCAGCTCACGAATCGATCCTTCACAAATCTTAAGGTCGTTTCCTCCGGCGCCCGAATGATCATGCACCGCCTGGGGCAAGGGCAGATTCATAAATCTATTCGGCTTATGTACTCCAGTCGGCTCATGAATCGATCCTTCACAAATCTCAAGGTCATCTCCTCCGGCGCCCGAATGATCATGCACCGCCTAGGGCAAGGGCAGATTCATAAATCTATTCGGCTTATGTACCCCAGCCGGCTCACGAATCGATCCTTCACAAATCTTAGGGTCGTCTCCTCCGGCGCCCGAATGATCATACACCGCCTGGGGCAAGGGCAGATTCATAAATCTATTCGGCTTATGTACACCAGCCGGCTCATGTACACCAGCCGGCTCATGAATCGATCCTTCACAAATCTTAGGGTCGTCTCCTCCGACGCCCGAATGATCATGCACCGCCTGGGGCAAGGGCAGATTCATAAATCTATTCGGCTTATGTACCCTAGCTGGCTCATGAATCGATTCTTCACAAATCTTAGGGTCGTCTCCTCCGGCGCCCGAATGATCATGCACCGCCTGGGGCAAGGGCAGATTCATCAATCTATTCGGCTCAGTACCCACTACGCGGCACATAATTGATAATTCAATATTGTCGTAGAATATTCAATTTCTGATTCGGCACACGAATTTCTAATTCAATTCCTGATTTTATCCAAATTCGTGAAAGGCAACGTATCCTCCATTAACATAACTTCACAAACCATGGACAAGTAGTAGAGAAATACCAAGGCAGTTTTCATTAATAAATTGAGCGCAAATAGTAACCAATTTATACATGAAAATTACTGAGCCAACAAAAGTCTACCGAATAAAAACTTACATCAAAATCAAAAGTCTACCGAACAAAAACTTATATCAAAATCAAAAGTCTACCGAACAAAAACTTACATCAAAATCAAAAGCACTTAATAAAATCAAGATGACTCCCAGATCAATCCTCGGGGTCAGATTCAAGTGGCTCAACATCCACTTGCTCGTAGGGAATTGGCAAGGCCAATGTAACTCCAGCGGCAGCAGGGCTTTGAGCCATCCATGTTTGAACCCTGATTCTCGAATTTGGGGACTTCATCTACATATTCCGTGAAGGCGGCGCTTTTTCCTGCCTTAAATGCCGCAGAAGCTTCAGAATCGGCTTTCTCCTTGGCGGCCTTGAGCTCCGCTGACTGGACCTCCGCCTCGGCAAGCGCCTCCTTAGCTAACTTGAGCGATTCTTCGCTCACATTTGCCCTACTCTCAGCGTCAGAGCGGAACTGTTCAGCTGAGCGAGCCCTCTCTTTCTCTGCTTCAGCTCGCGCCCTCCATCGCGGCTCCCATACTTTCAAATTCGGCCCTATCTTTTGACCGTCCGCTTCCGCTTGCAAACAATCAACTCTGCGAGGGCATCATGGAGGCGGCGGCCTAGGTCCGCGATCCTGCCAACAGTCTACAAAACAAGTTGGGATCGTCAGATATCTTTAAATAAAAACAAAGTCGAGAATTTGAGGTGGTCACTGACCAAAAACGTCGACTGCGCAGATAGGGCTACGGCTATAATATCCGGCACGGCGCGAAAGGTTGCGACGTCAGTTGGCAAGGAAATTGAAGCCGCCAGGCTCAACGCCACGGCTAGATCCTCAATGGCTGAAGCATCGGAGGAGATCGGTGTATCTTTGATCTTAGGCCGAACAATAAAAGGCGTAGCCACGTCCGACTCTTCTAAACGAGGCCGTTTGGAAGAAAGGCTAATTTCCGACCCAGCCTCTCCCTTGGCACTACGCCTTTCGCCCCGCTCCTCCAGAATCAGCCGTTCATCAATGACCTGTTCCTCAACCTCTTCCCCCATTTTGGCCTCAGCGACCTGAATCGTCTCTTCAATAGCGGGTACAAAAGTTTTAATCGAGGTGGGCTTAGAATGGGCGGCCTCGGCCTTCTTTCGAGCAGCCATTCACTCGGCATTTTTCTTGCGCGCCATTTGCGTAAGGCTTTCCCCAGCCATAGCTTCAAAAATATCGCTGGGTAGGTCCCCCAAATTTGCAAAAATATCTCCAGACGAAAACTCCGCCCGACCCGAAGTGAACGGTGAAGGCTGGTTAAGTCTGGCAGCCTCAAACGCCGAGCGTATCGCTTCGTCGACCTCTTCGGCCTCCTCAGCAACCTCTCTAGTTGGTTCGGCAATTACCTCTACCACTGGCTCAGCCTCTACCCTCAAATCCGAATCTTCAAGGCCAATTTGCCTAAGGCTCTTGAAGTTGGGAAAGATAAGAGCCGAAAGCTGTTGATCGCCGGATGGAATTGGAATGCCTTCCGCAGCCGAGAACGTAGTATAAGTAGGTTCGTATCGGAGGAGTATGTGAGCCGCTCTCCCTTACTTTGTACGTTTGGACGGCCGAAGTATCTGACGCAGACTTGATCTCCTCAAGGACTGCCTCGTCGGTTGAGGGAATAATCTTCTTCAATCTGTTACCTGCAAAGAACAAGGGGTGATTAAAGGAAAAAAGCCGAGTAAAGGGTAAGTCAACAAACACAAGGCGTTACGCGGCAACCTGGATCACCCTTCCATCTGGGAATAGGATCTAGGCGGTCTTCGCCTTCACTGAACTCCCAATTACCTTGGACATTGACCATTACGTCATCAACCCTCTTACCAGAACTGGCAAGCATGGTTATCAAGTGATGATCAGTGTCCTTGGCCCTGAGAAAGTATCGCCCCAGCCGACCAGAAGATTTGGCCAAAGCGTAACAGTGCCGAATCGCTGGAACGCCAAGGTTGATCCTAAGACGTCGGTTCAACTCAATCACCCCCATGATGATTCGAAAGAAATTTACGTTGGGTTGGAAGGAATAGACTCCAATAGCGAAGGACGGCCCTAAGCAATGGGTGTAGGGGAAAACGGACTCCGCCCTCCGCTATGGATAATAGAGGGAAGACGATCGTGTCCTGATCCTCTCTCTCCATATCAAGGGTACTGTCCGTTACAAGAGATAAGTGGACGTTGTCGGGAATAGAAAAATGTCTCTAGAATCCGGAAATACGACCCTCAAAAGGAGGTCTTTCAAGTGTTTAGCCATGTTCGCAGGGATTCAAGTTTTCGCCGAAATCAAAACGACAAACAGAAAATAGGATCGTAAAGAAGGGAGAAGAAGACTACGAAGATTAGACGGAGAAAGAGTTGCAGAAAACGCGAGTCAGAGAAAGGATATCCGCTGGCGGTCTAAGAGTCTCAAATACTCGACGAACTGTGCAATCGAAAGGACTGAAATTTCAAATCACAATAAATGCGAAGCGCACGATTGAGGCGGGAAAGCGCAATGATGAGCGAAAAGGCGTGTGCATCCAGACATCTATATTGGGGTACGTGAAGCCGCTGACCTATTTTAACTTTTTCCAATTCAAGACCAAACACGCCGATTAACTACCGTCAATAGGAGTTCGGGGGGCAATTGTAGGAGCCGAATTTATTGACAAAGGCAGAAGGCACGCGCAATACAAGACTGATAATAATCGGTTGTATCCGGCGAGAATAGGGGTGCCGAATATATTATTTGGGCCGAATAAATGTGTAGTATTGGAGCCGAATAATGTAAAGGACAATGATCAAAAAGTAGGCCCTGGCCCCGAGGATCGAGAGAAACAGGTATAAATACAAGAACAACATATTTAGTAGGTATGTAAGAATCACTTCACTTAACTTAGTAAGAAAGCTATCCTGAGTGTCTGAACTGACTTGTCCGTCGGAGTGCTAATTCCAGCACCCCCGACCGGAGTGTTTGTATCTTTTCAGGTGACTAGCTGAGGATCACTAGCGTCTCCCAGGATTTGAAGAGTATTTCCAAACCACTTCTCCACAACAACAGTTTCAATTATGTCAAATGTCAGCCTAGAAAATGGCATACCATTGTTATCTATGAATATTGTTCTCTGATCCTCTGCAGAACAAAGGTTGGCAAGAGCCAAAGCAACTCGTCTTTGAACAGTCTTCTCTGCTATACGCATCAGATATAACAAATGGCTCAAACCTACAAGGGAGAAATTAAGGATTAGATTCAAGAATGTACATAAAAAAGCACTAGAACTAAACCATAATCATATAATTTAACATCTACACAAAAAAATGCTCACCTGTCCCTAAATTTCCTCAAATCTTTTCAGTGTCTGGCTACATAATGTACTCAATAAAGTTTATAATTATATAAACTACAAATTTCAAGACAACGTATCATATAAGAGGAACTAACAAAAACAATAAGGAAATTTTGGTATATGATAATAATGGGAAGGCACAAATATAAACCACACTCTGGGAACCTTCAGTAGTTTGGCCATCTTGTTGTTCAATATAGGCACCTATCTAAGAACAACTTTGGCCCACTTAACATGACTAGACATCAAATTTAAAACCATGCACCTACATAGATGCTGTTTTCTTTTCTTTTTCTCTTCTGTCACCTTGCCACGCAAGGAAGGTATCGTCATAGCATGGAACCACTCAAACATTTGAACCAGAATATGGTGTCATTTTCATTTCAAAAAAGAATCTAACCAGAATACAAAGTTTGTTTTGCTTTGTTCTTTTCACAAAAAGAATTTTAAAGCAATTATAACAAAAAATATTCCCCATCTTTTTTTTTGGTTAGTATCCCCTATCATTGAAAATAACTTCCATCTCCTCAGTTATGACCTACACAACCGAAGTTTTGAAAAGTTCAGAAATTCAATGGATGCATTAACTTAGACTCTAACAAGTGTGAATCCCACAACAAAGAATATATTACAAATGTGAACCCACAACAAGACATATATACAACACACATCAATGAGAACAATTGAGACTAACTACTTCAGACTTCAATGAGAATAGCTCACAAATACAAACCATAGTTATAGATGTTCATCATAACTGCAATCAATTTACCATTTTCCTTTTGTCAATTTACCATCATAACTACCATTTGAAAACAAAAACTATCGAAATTCATCATACAACAAAGATAACATATCCGGGTTTTCCAGTAGGTTCACTCTCAAACCTCTTAAGACCTTATGGGTTTTCAGTAGTTCACCCTTAACCTCATCCATGTGTGTGATTGTGTACAATGCGTGTATATATACATATATATATATTATATATATCAATGTGTAGAAGATACCTGCTCGTCAATTCCTATCATTCCTGTCTATGGCCTTGGATAAGAGTCACCTTAAGATCAAAACTCGATTACAAGATTACACAAAATTGAGGCCAAAACATTCAAAGAAAAACACAGCATAACTAATAAGTTGTTTCAAAGAAAAATATTCACCTAAACTTAATTATATTTAACATAAAGATTACACAAAAGTTATAGCTGTAACAAATCATAAGCAAGCGGTAGAAAAAAAACTATTTTAATATCAAATTACATAATTTGTTTGCCAGAATTAATGTGCTGTTGTTGGAGGATATCCACATGACTCCTGCAAATGTTGCAGAAAAACTAATAAGTGTTGCAAAAAGGAATCACAATAGCAAAGCTTCTACAGAGGTGAAAGAACACTGCAATCAGCATGGGCTGCAGCCAGTAGAGAAATAAACCAGCCAGCATAACAACAGAACAATAAAGGGGACACAGTCAACATAATAGCAGGAGGAAATCATCACAACAGATTCGAACACAACAAAATCAGTTGCAAACAACCAGAAGTAGATGTTCACAGGCCTAAAAGAAATCTGTTCAACCACCACATATTAGACCTATAGGAAGGTTGAACAGATTCAATATACTGTTTGTTCAGGTTCCAGCAAACCCCAATGACAAATTTACATTTTATAAAACAAAGTTGGGTAAAAACTGCGCACAAACTTTAGTCCTCATTCACTCAACCCTCAATATGCAACACAAAACACTCCAAACAATTTATGAGAGCTAGCCAAACACTCAACCCTCAACAAAAAAACTCCCTTACAATTAGGACCAGCTTGACAACCTACAGAAGAAGAGTTAGATAAACCATGTGGCTCACCATCACTCAACCCACAAAACTGAGCCTAGTTATAGGGACTCACCATCTCAACCCTCCTCCATACATGAGACCAGCTTGACAACCTGCAAAGCAAGATAATGAACAAGAATACATGAATATGGAGGTCTCACATCTCTCAACACTCATATATGGGCTCAAATTCCCTCATAAACAGAACACTCTCAACTCTCAAGAATCTGAATCAATACTCCTAACTGAAGTGGCTCACAATCACTCAACCTACAACATCCCTAAGTAAGTACCAGCATAGCACTGCAGACAAAGGAAAAATGGGGAAAATGAGAAAATCTTATAGTTTCTCTCCTGCCAGATACAGTAGACAACACAAGTAAACATCAATTTCTTCACAGTAGTAGCCAAGGAGTGGCCAGAAATTTTCCCAAATAACCAGTCCACACAACTGCCCCAATTCACAGCAGGCCAGTGCATGTTACATTTTGTTGATTACAGTCTAACACTAGTACCTTAAACAAAATTGTAATGTTTACAAAAATACCTTCACTACAGCTCATCTTTTCCAGGTTCCTGCTGCTCATCTTTTCCAGGTTCCTACTGGGCAAGTTTATCCCGATTGTTTTAAATAAAGTCAATTGTATCCTTTTTGGTAAGTTCCCCATTGTACTGCAATAGATTTCCACCTGCTGACCTGACGTACAATGTTGGATAACCTTTCACGTCGAAAATATCAATTGGTACATCATTTGCAGTGGTATCCTACAAAGTGCAAAATGGTGAGAGCAATTCAGGAATAAATTTTGTAACAAATAAAAGGATCAACATCTACGCAGATGAAACTAGTAAGTTGTAATCAAACCAATACTTTCAATGCGGTAAAGAAATCTCATGGTATGGGTGCAGAAAAAATCATAACCGAAGATACAAATAAGAAAATCATGTCAATAATCAAAAAGTATAATGTAGATTAATGGATGAGAAATAAACCAACATAGATGAGCCAAAATATCAAGCTAGGATTAATTAAAAATAATTTTTTATATATTGTTGTAAAAGCCAGAAGGAAAAGAATTGTACTCTTCAGTTTTAGAAGCCATAGATGAACAGTACATGAACCTGTAACCTAGAAATGACGGAAGAAAATGATTTCAATTTGCAAGGCAGAAATAACATTAAAGGAAAGGTACTTTGAGAGTAATATTGAAACATAATTCAAGTGCACAATATTTGTAGAAAATAGCCGTCTATACTGATAAAGCAACAAATCTCTTCAAGTAGTCTTTAGCTAATTTGGGTTATAGATCTTACAATCTTTGCAATGACAACATCAGCATCACTTTCAAATGAAACACCAACTTCATCCAAGATTGGAGCCAAGTTTTTGCAATGACCGCACCAGGGTGCATAAAATTCCAACGAAGCTGTGTAACAAAACCTAACCACGTGTCAGCATGAATTGACTGATAACTTGACAATCATTAAGATCTAATAAAAATTTCTTGGTTTCTGAACTCTAAATCAATTATACAAAAACAATCAATGTATTCATCAAAATTACACTTTATGATATCATTACTCGTTGTCATGTTAGGGAAAAAGAAGCAAAAAAATGAAGAGACTGTCTGCATCCCAGAATAAGAAAGTTCGACTCCCTCCCCCCTCCCCGAAAAAGAGAAAAAAAAATACACACACACACACTCACATTTACAGAATATCATGACAGATTGACAATAAACTTCTGAAGAGGCATGATCTTTAACATAGAACAGGTCAATCCAGAATTCTAATTAACATAAGGACCACATAAAAAGCCAAACACCAATCCCAAGTTACTAATATGGATATGAACAAATAAAATGTTGAAAAAACTACAGTTAATAAATACCATTTTCCCCAGAGTTGAAAACATTGTCCTAAAGGCTATCAGCAACAATAAATTAATCATTATTTATAACCATATAGTAGTTGAAAAAGATTTATTATTAAGAAAATTAAAATAAATTCAATAATATATACAACCTATATGGAAAGTCATATTCATTTAAAAGGATTTAATTAACACAACACTGACATACCGAAATTTGGGTTGAAGTAATTTACTACCACAAGCCACAAACTCCATGGGAGAGATCTAAGATTGAATTAGTTTAGCCAACAAAAAAAGGAACAAAAACAAAAAAAAAACAAAAACAAAAACACAAAAAATAAAACAAAACAATAAAGAAAAAAAACTAGCCATTGTGGCATTTTATCAAACACCTAGCAAACACAATAGAATATCATGAGACTTTACAATGTGTAGAATCAACAATAATCCATTCAATTCAATGATTATATTGATTATAATATGAATATCATAATCAAAATATAGAACATGTTAATCATTATATTTTCAATATTTTTTTCCCAAATTAAAATCATTCAAATTGTTCATGGAATCCTTTAAAGTAGAAAGTTATAAAAATGTTAGAAGCAATGAATGGAATGGCTTTAATCTCATCTTGACCCAAA
The DNA here is from genome assembly GCA_030407325.1 of Camellia japonica. Taxonomy (NCBI): domain Eukaryota; kingdom Viridiplantae; phylum Streptophyta; class Magnoliopsida; order Ericales; family Theaceae; genus Camellia; species Camellia japonica. The sequence goes on from JAPPVO010000032.1 coordinate 160,073,764, forward strand.
CGCGTCTGAAGACAGAGTAAGGGTAGAGAATGAGAAACGAGAGACCCGAATAGAGAAAGGGGTAGAGAAAGAGAAACAGAGACTACAACTAACTGTAGACGTCCCCGAACGTCTCGGGAGGGAAATCCCGTTCTATTCATTTGGGCTCACTACGGTTCAAGGACTCAATGTCACGGTCTGTATCTAATCTCGCAGAGTGCAATGCAAGACCGATGAAATCATCAAAGAGTCCAAATCCGGCAAATCGTTTTTGAAAACAGATTTTTGAAAGAAGTGCCAAACATGGACTGCTTTGCCAGATACAAAGTCGGCCACCTAAATTTTTATTTTGGGGAATTTAGGAAACCTGACTCGTTTGCCTAAGGCCACGTGTCCGTCATCACCAAAGTTGCCTCCGCTCGAGAACTTGGGTTCGCCCGATCTAAGATCGGCCTCTACTAACTATGATATCTAGTTTTGAAAACATTATGCGTTCTTGTTCCGGTTATTAGCCTAGATTTACTACGTGATGCGCACAGCATACAAGTATAGACCGGGTCGCCTGAATTGAAACAAAACATTTCATGTTTGTTTTTGAAAGATGGTTTGCTACTCGCAAGTAGGCTTAAAAATGCAGATTTTGCCACCCTCGGTGGGCTTAGAAAAAGATGGTTTTGCCACTATCTAGTGGGCTTAAAACTCACAGTCGATGATTTGTTCCAATCCAAATAACCCAACCTTCACCCACAGGCATTCAGGCAGTATATCACATAAGCATATAGCCTCATGGTAAGCATGCTATCATGGCAGTCACTCACACATGCAAGGATGCTAAAGCATAAAACTTACCGAGTACTCCAAGCCAAAACAGAAGCTATGTTAGAAATCCATGCATGATCCTAACTATACAGAAATGCCTAATGCAACACATGCAAAAATGCAACTTATAGCAGGCTCGGCTATTCTAAAGATGGCATGTGAAATGCTACAACTAACAAGTATTCAACTCGGAATTGAAATACAATGCAGTTAGTATGATGCGCCGAGCCCGGTGCATGCGAAACAGATGAATGAATGCAAACATGCTATCATACTGTATGCTAATTGAAACATGCCCTAAACTAACCATCATAAGCTGGTAAATAAAAGGGAGAAAGACGTGGGGTTGGAAGACATACATCACACGCACGCACACTTATTACAGTTGTGCCCTCTCTCGGAGGGTCCGAATAAATAATACAGTCCGAATAAATAATTACAGTCCGAATAAGTACAAAACCCTAATTAATTAACAAATTAACTAGGAAAGCAGTAAATTAGCATGCAAGCCCATGGACCGCCTCAGCTCTGTTCCGAATGATGAATGATGCATGCTTGAGTTGCCTTGCGCGGAAATCCATTGCGATGCCCTGATTAGCCTCTGTTTACAATTACGCCGGAATTGCGCGAAGCTCCTGAAGGTGTTGATTCTTGATTTGCTGCAACAGAGAGCAAGAAAGGGGCATGGCAAAGTATTTTCACATATGTATGCATGTCTCGATCTCGTGCCACAATCACGCATCTCGATGCATGATGGCCGAGGGTCGAATTGCACGACTCAATATGAAATGAATGCACATATAAACATAACAAGACCTAAACTCCATCATGGGTAATCCAGAGTGTCGGTGACTGGGAATTGAGACACGTTCCGTCACTTGGGTACGAAACGTCCCTCGTTTCCCGTGCTTGGGCTAACTCCTATCCCAAACACAATGTAATATGCATGACATGTATGAATGCAATTCTAACATGCAACCTAGCATACACAATGCTATGAAATGGCATACACAATGCTCGATGTAACGTGGCATACACAATACTCTAACATACAACCTAGCATGCGCAATGCTATGGACTAAGATGGCATACACAATGCTGTATGGGCTTACACCAATATGAGTGGACCTCAGCCACACTCACATCAGTGGCCATGTGATGGAAATGAGACAACCGAAATGCGTGCACACATGCGCGAATACCAGGACCGAACCTAAGGCATGAAATGCTACTTACAAGCATGGCAAGGATGAAAGATGGCATACAAACATGTAATTTCCACTGAAACATGATGCTAAATGGTCCCGAATCATGGAAATATGGCACTCAATGCATGGAATAAGCCCCGAAACTCAAAACTAGGCACATGTATTGAACTATAACTATGCAAAGCAAGCATTATTTGACTATGAAGCACAAAGACAGAGCCAAGGCAGTCCCAAAACATGCACATTACTAGTTTAAAGCATGGCCAAAAAATGCTAACATGACGGACTAAAATAGCATGCAACATTGGCTAGTAAGTATGGTTGTATTACAACTATATGATGCGCATGAGATCTTATCAAACCAGCCAAAAAGTGAACAAAACATGTCAAAATATGCCCAAATAACCACTGAAATGCAGCCAATGCATACAAAAATGATGAGCTCCTTTGGAGGGCCATGCAAAGGTTACTCAACACATACAAGATAGACACTTAGCATGGCAAAACCAACTCTGGAAATGGATTATGACAGCCCTAAAACTCACCAAATAGGCCCTGGAATTGGTCTAAGAAACATGCAAATGAAGGCCCTTTGAAAGGCCTTGAATAGGATTGCTCTATACATGCATCATAGACATAAAATATGACCAAAGGGGCACCGGACAGAGTCAAGGCAGACCTTAGAACTCACAAAATAGAGCCTGGAATGTGACTTCACAACATACAAAATAGAGCCCCTTTGGAAGGCCAATCATGCTAGTAAAGAGAATGGGGTGAGAGGGTCACCCCTCTATGATTTCAAAGCTCAAAACCTCATCAAAGCCACTGAAAATCCACTGGATTTCAGTGGCTAAGAGGCCAAAACAAGGCCAATGCAAATGCTCAAATGCATGGCTCAAAGCATGTGGAAATGAAGCATGCAAGGAAGGAGATGACTCCAAACAGAAAAGTGACCTCAAACAAACTTAAAGAGGAGGTCAAAACAAGACTTTTTCCAGTTTATAACAAATCTCGAAAATGTTCACAAGTAAGGCTAAAATAGGATGCAAAAATAGCCCTAAAAGAGAGATTGGGCAAACAAGGAAGTAGATGGCCCCAAACAGCAAAGTGTCCTTAAACAAAGTTGAAGAGGGGCTCAAAATAAGACACTTCACAGTTTAGGTCGAAGCCCAGAAATGCTAGCAAAAGGGGCTAAAGTATGAAGCAAAAGAATGCAAGAAAAGGGGAAATGAGGACTTACCCTTGTAGCACAACAATGCAGCAACTTCTGGACCAAGAAGGTGAGCTCTCAACCTCTGCAAATGACCTCCAAGGTGCTGGAATGGGTGGTGGAGGTGGAGGCTATGAGGTGTAGTGTAAAATGGCCAAGAAAAGGGTGTTTGGAGGCTTGAAGTGAGAGATGGAGGGTTGTATGTATATATCTCAGCCAAAGCTTCTAACCCTTGCAAATGAGGTGGAGGGTTGGTTATAGAGGGAGAAGGCCATGGCTTCTTGGAGAAGCCTCAAAGGGGGGTCAAAGCTTCTAAAAGAAGCTTGACCAAAAGGGTCAAGCTTCTTGAGGAAGCTAAACCAAAAGGGTCAAGCTTCCTCAAGAAGCTTGACCAAAGGGTCAAACTTCCTTTGGAAGCTAAGCAAAGGGTGCAAAACCACCTTTAAAAGGATCAAAACAAGGACAAAACCTCGGACAGTGGGTCAAGTGCAAAACAGCTGGCACAGCTAGAACACACTCAAGAGGCAAGACTGGCCGACCAGCTCAAAAGGTTCAAGGTGGTCGGCCGACCACCTCCCCTGGTCGGCCGACCAAGGGTCAAAAGGTTCAAGGAGAATTGCTGGTCGGCCACCCAGAAAGGTGGCCTCCCAGATGAGTAGAATACAACTGTATGGAGAAAAACCAGAAAATGTGACCCAGAGGAGAAAAACCAGCTTTTTAGAGGGTTCAAAAGGGTCAAGAAGAATTACTGGTCGGCCTACCCATATTGGTGGCCTCCCAGATGAGTAGACACAATGGTGGTGTGAAAAACCAGAAATTGTGGCTCAAAAGTAAGAAAAACCAGCTTTCTGTCAGAAAAACCGGCTTTAGGAGAGAAAAATGAGAAAACTGGTTTTTCAGGGAAAAGGTGGCCTCCCACCATCCACCACCTTCATAACATGAAAATAGGGCCCCTACCAAAAATGAACCAACGATGCAAAACGAGGTTCGGGGGCCAAAACGCGCGGCCGGGGCCCCGAAAACTGACTTAAGCACCGAGGTGGCGTTCGACCACGAAGTGGTCTCTCGGGCCACAGTGTCCCTCAAGAGGGGAAACAAGGTGTGTGCCAAAAACGGAGCAAACGGAGGTAGTTAAGCGGTCCCGAACCGAGGCACACGGCCGACGGCTCCGAAAACCGAAAACCGGCTCCAAACGGGAAAAATGGCCTACGACCACGAAACGTAGCCTACGGCCACTGAGAGATGGTCTACAAGACCTCTCCCTCCCTCGGGAAGAGAAAAAGGAGAAAACGGGACCCGGTTCGAAAACCGAGGCAAAGCACAAAAGAGTCCGGAAGTCCGGAGGCAAGGCTCGCAGCCGAGACTCTAAACCTCAGAACGAGCAAATATGCAACATCACCGAGCGCTCAGTTGGTGACGTCTGAGTCTTAAGGTCGGTCAAAAATGGGGTGTCTACAGTTGCCCCTCTTTGACAGAACTCGAAAGTCATAAGTGACGGGAGTGAATGTCAAAGCCCAGAGACGACCCATTTTTGACAAGGCCGAAGACTTAGACAAACAGGCGAGATAAACAAAGATGTGCCCGCAGGCAGGGGCAAAATGCAACTGACAATGCAAGAAGCCGAACGTACCTCATGATCATGCAAATGCAGCAAGCTGTAATGAAGCAAGTATTCACAAATAGATGCAACAGTTTTAAGCAAGAATGCAAAGCAACAACTACATTTCATGCAGTTTAAGAATGCAGAGAATTATTCAATTCTCGCCACGTCTCACACGGAGAAGATACAATACCTGCGCGATTCGTCTGGTCGCACTAGCCTCAAATGAACCGTACATACAATATCGTGCCTGCAAAGAGAGAAACTTAACAAGCACAATAGTTAGCAACATATGTTCAACACTATATCGAATACAAAAAGCATGGTGCCGATGGAAAGGCACATCACAATGCGAGGAGAACATGCGTGACAACGCAGTCGAGCATGAGGCATGACAATACCAATGAAACGTACATAACAATGCAAGTGGTGTGCATGAGAATGCAAGTGATGTGCATGACAATGCAGGATAAGTGCAAACTCGAACGCATATTTGACACAAAACAACGAGTAAAGAAATGCGAGTTTCGACAGAACGACTCAATCGCGACCTTCGGTTTACCTCCCGGAGGGTCACACATATTCAAAAAGGATACACTCGCTCTTGATGAGTAACGATGAGACACGCATCGAAAGTTGGAGTTGAAGTTCCCGCGGAGGGATTTTGCGACGAAAAGTGCACTTTCCTTGTACTTTCTCAGGTGCCGGGGACTCCGATCATCACCAAAATTTGCAGAGACCTTGGAGACCATCTTGGAAACACCACCGACCAGGTTTTTGGAAAGGGGGTGGTCGGCCTACCAGAAAAGGTGGCGGCCGACCACCTAGCCAAATCCGGGGCAATTTTGTCCTTTCACTCTCATTTCTTTAAATGCACAAAGCCAAACACTTTTGCTCATAACTTCAGCTCCGAAATTGCCTCCTCCTCCTTCCTAGACCACTTTCTCTCTCAGATCTGCGCTCTATACGCGTTTTCCAACGCCCCATGCAAAGTTGTTTCGCGAAATCTTTCAGTTTTCGTCACTTTGAACCGATTAGATTTTGATTTCGGTGCTTCTTTCTTCATTTCCGCCACTTGAGGTGAGTTTGTCTCAATATTTGGAAGATTTTCTCGAGAGTTGACTTTTGTTGACTTTTTCATTTCCCGAGAGTTGACTTTTGTTGACTTTTTCTAATTTTGGCTCATTTTTGCTCCTTTTTGCAGATTTCTCGAAATGGCCGGTCACTTTCCTCAAAGTGGAGGTCCTCCAGGCACCGGAGATGATCCAGATATTATGGCTCTGCCTCCGAGGGTTCGACCATTTATTCCTGAGAGGTACGACCCTCCGACACATGTCCTCCCTCAGGCAGTTTTCTATCATTTCACTGATTTCGATGATCGAGCACCGGTGGATCTTTTATTGCGGGAGCCGGAGTCCCACCTCTCCCATCAGGCGCGGGAGGTATGTACTTTACTTTTTACATTTCCTGCCTTATATTCTGCATCTTCTGTGTATTTCATGCCATGTATGCTTATCTGCTCGTTCTGAACACTTGGTTTAAAACACAGTACTCTGTTTGCATCTTGAACACACAGCTCAATCACTTGAATTTCTGAACACGCAGCCCATAAATTGATTGTGAACACACAGCACACACTTGGTAGAAGGTTGAACACGCAGCCCGAACTCTGACTTTTTGAACACACAGCCCAAATTGAAGGTGAACACGCAGCACACACTTGTTGAGAGTTGAACATGCAGCCCAAACTTTGATGATGAACACACAGCCCAAATTGAAGGTGAACACGCAGCACACACTTGGTAGAAGGTTGAACACGCAGCCCAAACTCTGACTTTCTGAACACACAGCCCAAATTGAAGGTGAACACGCAGCACACACTTGGTAGAATTGAACACGCAGCCCAAACTTGATTGAACACACAGCCCAAATTGAAGGTGAACACGCAGCACACACTTGTAGAATTGAACACGCAGCCCAAACTTTGATGATGAACACACAGCCCAAATTGAAGGTGAACACGCAGCACACACTTGTAGAAGGTTGAACACGCAGCCCAAACTCTGATGATGAACACACAGCCCAATTGAGGTGAACACGCAGCACACTTGTAGAAGTTGAACACGCAGCCCAAACTTTGAATTTGAACACAGCCCATACTTTACTTTGAACACGCAGCTCACACATTCTGATTTTGAACACGCCTCATTCATTTCATTTGCACGCAGCTTATTCATTTCATTTGCACGCAGCTTATTCATTTCATTCTGAAATGAATACATGTGTTCATCCTGAATGCAGGTGACTTCCCGTGTTACGAGGATATGGCTCTATCGTGGCGAGAGAGTGGTATGCAGAGCTCCCGGAGGCTGTCCGGATTGGTTGACTTGGCAGGGTTTGGGCCCTTCTGCACTGGGATATCTCGCTATCCTGCTAGTAGGACGTGATGGGTGCCTTGGTAGAGAGATGGTGGGACACCACCAACTCCTTCCATTTCTCTGCTACCGGGGACATGACTATGACCCCGTTTGACTTCGCTATACTACAGGCCTTGATAGGCTGGGCGATCCCTATGACGAGGACATGGGCCAGTGGGAGGCCGCCTGGATTACTTATTGGGAGCTCGCCCACCAGTTGACAGATCTTCGGGCAGAGTCCGATATACCTGGTTTTCTTCATATTTCAGGAGAGGGAGCCTGAGACTCCTGAGGAGGTAGCACAGTACACCGCGGATTTTGATGTTCCTCTTCGGGACCACTCTGTTCGATAGGGGAACACTGTCGGGCTCTATCTGCTGAGCTCTGTGGACCTATCACAGGTCAGCCGATATGATGGGGTGGCGCCGCCTGGCTACCCTCTATTGCTATATGAGCGCGACCTCCCGCGGACGGGGAACATAGTTGGCGGCTATTGGAGGCCTGGGAGGTACTTTCTGCCCTCTTGATTTACATTTCTGCTTTCATTATCTGTACATTGCACACACGGACACTTTACATTCTGTACTTTGCACTTTGCTCTCAGCATTTTATATTTACATTCTGCACTCAGCATTCTGTATTCTGATGGTATTGCTCTGTTTCCACAGCTATGGGTTTGCGTACTTCCCGACGCTAGCCCCGAGCTTGAGGTGGAGGTGCCCCTCATGACCCCTTACTCACTTGTATTCGAGGGCCAGTACCGGCCGAGACCTCGGGAGTCTTTCCTCTACTACGGCAGTACTTTGACACAGTGCGGCACAGAGGTATTTCAGAACTCTCAGTTCTTCATGTTTCATCTTTGATTTATCTTGCACATTCCATATCTGATCGCTTATGCATTGGTCATCCGCAGATCACGTGGCAGCCCTGGGCGCCTTTAGGTAGAGACTCCGATTTCAGTTTGCCGGAGCATGGGGCCTCTCGGTATAGGATCCTATTCGAGGGGCCAGTTGGTAGGGCCTGGTTTTTGGGGGATCGCTTCTTGCGCCAGATATGGGCTACCCTACTCAGGACATCCCTCAGCACCTCCAGACGATATGCGGACCGCTGATAGGCTCTTCCCCAGGAGTCATACGCCATGCTGGGTACCGATGCATTACTACATTTGGAGCAGGGGAGTACGCGACCTACCGTCACACATACTTGATGCCTCCATTGACAGGTGTCCGTACTCCCACGAGGAGGTCTGCGGTATGCCTCATCGAGTCGGGCTCGGGCTGCAGATGTCCCTTCCACCAGCAGGGCTGGCACATCTAGAGGTGGGGTGGATTGGTTCCCCCGATTCCTCCGACTTATCATCATGCTGGATGGCCAGATATCCGACTGAGTTGACGGGATGGCGATATGGGACTTCCTACCCGATTCCGATAGAGCCTCCTATGCCTGATCACCGATATGTCAGACCCTGACTCACCACCGGTATGTTCACTGTTTTATTTATCACAGATACTTGGACATTTATTCATTATGATTTGAGCTTGTATCTGCAGCCACCAGGAGTACATGGAGAGGATGCTCGGGTTGGTGGCCTCACTCGAGGGCATGGTCCTGCGGAGAGAGACGCAGTTGTCCATCATGGGTGTCCAGGTACTCTTTAGTTTTCTTGCATTTATCATACTTCTGATGACATGCTGATCTTGAACATTTTACTGCATTGATAGGCTGCCTGTGTAGAGCACATCTGACACACACACATCACGTACTGTATCTGCATGCACCCATTCATGTAGTTTTCTTGTATCTGCATCTGATATACATATTTGGCTGATGTATTCAAATTGCACTCTTTCTTTTCAGATGCCTCCGATATATAGCCACAGGCCGGGCCACCTGGCCTTCCCGGGAGCTGGGCCATCTAGGCCTTCTCGAGGAGCTGGGAGAGGGAGTCGTCTCGCGACGAGGCGGCGCAGGGCACACATCATAGAGGAGGAGTCCAGCGAGGAGGAGGAGTCCGCGCATCCTCAGTCAGAGACATCTGCACAGAGAGGAGGACTCTGAGTCTGGTTCTAGGTGGAGGTGATGCCGAGGAGGGTTCCGAGGACGGCAGCTCTGATTCTGATGATGGTGCTGGTGGAGATGGTGCAGGGACTTCTCAGCCGAAGAGGACGAAGAGGGCCTCTTATTCTTGCACTTGAGAGCATTGATGCAGTGTTCCTGCTTTATTTCCTTTTTTACTAGTAGTTGTAGCACATTGTACATTATTAGGCAGTTTTATTTTCTGTAAAACTTGTACCCTTGTTGTAAAATGTTGTAACAAAGGAAACATGATGGAATGAAACAGCTTTTGAAAAAGTGTTGTATTTTATGTTCTTAGCATCGCATCGCATCATTTTGCACCAAAAATGAGATTGAATGGAATTGTGCATGGTGTATTTGCCAAGTCAGGTAGTGAACCGACGCAACAAACTAAACAACCTAACTTACTAAGAAAAAAACAACAAACCTTAGCAAGTTTACAACTCGATAAGCAAAACACAATGTTAATAAACAAAGAGTAACGACTCAATGCACAAACTTGATGACTCGATAAACAAGACTCGATAAACAAACAGCTCGACAAACAAAACAACAACTCGATAAGCAAAACAACAACTCGATAAGCAAGACTTAACAACAACTCTATAAACAAAGTGCATTTCGGACGATCTGGGTGACGGAACGCATCCGAAACTGAGGGAAATGGACCTTCACACTCCCGATGCATGGAAATGCTAGGAACTTCCTTCTAGAGGCTAGAACAGGACCAAAGCCCTTTGCAGCATGGCCGACCACCTTTGGGAGCTGGCCGACCAGCTTTTTCATTGGAGAAGGGGTGGTCGGCCTACCAGAAAAGGTGGCGGCCGACCACCTAGCTCAGCAACCACAGTTTTTCGACACGTGTCCCCCGAACAGTGCCTTATCCTCTTTAAAAGTCCTAGCTCGTGGTTGATTCATTTCATCTCAGTTTTGCACCAAAATGGAGGCGTTTCTCGTCGAAAATCTCGCAGCTTGGATTGCTCTAGATGGCTCGGAAAAGTTGAACTTCCGGGGCTTCGGCTTGAATGCACTATTCACGCTGAGCCGTACTCCGCTGCACCTTCCTTCCTTCATGCCGCGGCGAGGTTTTGGAACCCGGTAACACATGTTTTAGCTTCGGCGGGCAAGAGGTATGTCCAACTTTCGAAGATTTTCAAGTTTTGATGGAATCTGAATGCCATGAAGAGATTTTGCCTCAGTTTCGCTTTGGTCATGCCTAAGCTTTAGGGCGGATGTGTGGGCTCACCATGCATGACGCTCGGTCTCTGATCTGCAACGGGGAACTGGACATCCTCGGCTTGATTCATCGCTTTTCTGATGCCGGTGACCGCGGCAACCATCATTGGCAAGGTTTTCGGCAACACGCCCTTTGCTTGTGCATGCTATCTCACTTTTTGCTTGCCCCGGGCTTTAGTGGATCTAGCATTCGTCTGATTGAAGTTGCTCAAGGCTTGAAGGAAGGAAAGAGCTGCATCGCCATGACATTGGCCGAGACACTGATGGGCTTGATGCTTTCTATCGCCAGGAGACGACCAGATTTGCGGGAGTCCACTACTGCTGCAGGTAATGTTTCCCACCCAATCTCACATATGTATTGCTCACATCACTCGGCCCTCAGGCTCGGTTTTTCTCACAAAACCCTTTTCTTACTTTTCTCTCATCGTACATCTCTCTATTCTTTATTCTCTCATTTTTCATCCCTCCCCAGGTATGGTTGATGGATAAATTGCAGGTTGTGGACTCTTGCCCAGCCTACTCAGCTCGCGGCTACTTCTTTCGACAACGCCTAGTCGATGCCCTTGATGAGGGATGGTGGTTCGACTGGATGTGCAATTTGTCTGCAGATCGCATTGCTTGGCGCTGTCCTTGGCTCAATCTCCCGGCAATGAGCTATAGCATGTCCCGGCAGACCGGGATCCAGTTGATTGGTCTGACCCACTGTGTGTTCTACTTTCCGTTCCGGTTCCAACGCCAGTTCGGTCATGATCAGACTTGCCCGCCAGAGGGGATAGAGTATCCTGCCGCATTCCCGGTTCGAGGCGCACAGCTTGCCCGGTATGCCACAGCATGGAGGACTAGAGAGCTCCTGGCCCCCGCTCCCACTTTCAGTTGCACTTTGTCTGACGAGTGCTTAGATTGGCTCAATGAAGAGGCACAGATTGGGCCCAACTTGGCATCAGAGGCTTCGACCAGCTCTGGGAGGGGGCGCAGGAACACCTGACTTATCTATGCCCCGGATTTATTGCTTTATTAGTACTTTCAAGTTTTCTTTATGAATGTAATAAAAAGCAACTTCAATTTGTATGCAAGAGCAGGAGAACTCTATATTGAAATCAATGAAATTGAAGGTTGTGGGTACTGAAAATTTTCCGCTTTGGTCCAAAAATGGTCTAAGTTGTAAAAAGATTAATTTTGAACAAAGTCAACTTTTATTAAAACTTTTCAAAACCATTTTCGATATGGATCAGAACTGGACACACTTGAGATCTGTCACTGAGATGCACAACCCCTAGTCTGACTAGTATCGCGGCACTGTACAGCAACGGAAAGTTGCCCCTAGTCTGAAAAGCACTGTACCGGAGATCATAACCGAACTCTTGAATGCTGAATAGACAAAGATGGCCGAGATGATCAGATGGACAAAGTTGATCGGGGAAAAGTTTATGGCTGAACTTCAGGATGAAGTTGCCTACGTATCCCAAAGATGGGAATCAAGCCTTACGTAGTTCAGGCTCGGGTTCACTCGAGTATTTTCACTCTCCTTTTACGCTCTAACTTTTGCCAAGGCCGCCCTTTGCGGGTTTTCAACCTTGCGAGCTCAGTTTTTATAATTTCAAATTTTTTGTGCTCTGAGTTTTGCCTAGGTCGCCCTTTCGGGTTTTCGGCCTAGCGAGCCTCTCAAGGGTAATATTTCTTCAACTTGTCCATATTGATCGGCTGTGAGAACTCTAGGCCATCTAGATCCATCAGAACCACAGCTCCACCTGACCAGATAGACTTAATGATGTAGGGACCAGTCCAATTGGGTCTGAACTTGCCCCTTGGGTCGTGGATGGGAGCTCGGTTGTCCTTGAGCACCAAATCTCCTTCCTTTAGATTCCTGGACTTAACTTTCTTGTTGAAAGCCCGGGCAATTCTGCGCTGATAACCTTGAACATGGTACAGTGCTTTCAGTCTTCTCTCATCAAAGAGCATGAGTTCCTCAAACCTGCTCTGCTGCCAATCTGCTTCGGCTATTTGACACTCAGCCAGTACTCGCAATGACGGAACCTCAATTCATAGGTAGAACGGCCTCCATCCCATAAACCAATGAATACGGAGTCGCCCCAGTAGAAGTTCTGATTGAAGTCCGGTAGCCCCACAGAGCAAACGGCAGCTTATCTGGCCAATCCCGGTAGGTTCCACCATCTTCTGCAGTATGTGTTTGATGTTCTTGTTGGCGGCCTCAACTGCTCCATTGGTTGCGGCCGATAGGTGGATGACTTATGAAAGCCACGTTGTATTTTTCCAACAAGTCAATCACTTCCTTCTTGAAGTGGGAACCGTTATCTGAAATAATCTCGTTTGGGACTCCGTAGCGACAGATGATGTTGTTTCTGATAAACTTTGCAACGTGAAGCCTTCAACACCGCATAAGATTGGGCCTCGACCCACTTCGTGAAATAATCTATCGCGACCAGGATGAACTCATGCCCATTGACCCCTTCGGAGTGACAGCCCCGATCACATCAATTCCCCAGACTGAAAATGGCCATGGCGAAGTCATATTGTACAGCTTCGACGCGGAATGTTCATGCGATTTGCATGAATTTGACATTTGTGGCATCGCCGAACAAAACCGATACAATCCTCCTCCATGGTGGACCAGTAGTAACCCTGTCTGAGGATCTTCCGTGCTAGCATTACTCCGTTCATATGCGCACCGCATTCCCTCCATGGATGGCCTCCATTAAGCGCTTCGATTCTTCGGCATCGACACACAGCTTATGCATTCCCAGATGACCTTTCTTATACAGCTTACCCCCACAGATGATGAACTGAACGGCCATTCTTTTGATTGCCCTTTTATCCTTGGCATTTACCCCTGATGGATATGCTTCCTTCTCCAAGAAATTCCACATATCGTAATACCAAGGGTTTTCGTCTTGAACCTCATCTATAGCAGCAATCGTCTCGTAGGCTGGCGCAAACTTCTGGTCAATGATGACTGAACGCATCCGGACTTTGAACGGGATGTCTATCTGTAGACACCCCATTTTGACCGACCCTAAGACTTGGGCGCTTTCTTTTGATTACCCGATGATGACAATTAGAATGTGTTTCTCACAAAATTCTCAGTAAGAAAGATGGAATTTAAGTTTTAATCCCAACCTTCACCCATTTTTTGGCCAAACTATTTTAGACCTTAAAACACTCTTTTCAAAATATGTTTTTTTTTTTAAATGTTTCTACAATGTCCGAAGCCCCTATTTCGATTACAATGTTGCACTTTTCAATAAATCGAGTAAGGACAAAGTGGAAATAAATGGAAGGGAGGTGAACTTTTTTGAAAAATATTTAAAAACATCTTCTTTATAGGTTTGGAGTTAAAGGAAATAGGAGGGGATGAAAGAAAACTGGTTTAGGAAAAGAATGAGTATCAAATCATTAAGAAAGAAATGAGCAGCCTTCACTAAATTAGGCATTTCTCTTTGTACACTTGGAATTTAAATGTGAGGCCACCACCATTGGAAAGTAGACTTCTGGGGCTTCAATTTAGACCCAAGAACCACCTTAGACCAAGTCCAAATAAGGGAGATATGCCTATTTGAAGTTGGGCTTCAAAGCAGATTTTGTTGACCCAGCCCGAGACAGCCTTTACTAAATTAGGCATATCTCTTTGTACACTTGGAATTTAAATGTGAGGCCACCACCATTGGAAAGTAGACTTCTGGGGCTTCAATTTAGACCCAAGAACCACCTTAGACCAAGTCCAAATAAGGGAGATATGCCTATTTGAAGTTGGGCTTCAAAGCAGATTTTGTTGACCCAGCCCGAGACAGCCTTTACTAAATTAGGTATATCTCTTTATACACTTGGAATTTAAATGTGAGGCTACCACCATTGGAAAGTAGACTTCTGGGGCTTCAATTTGGACCCAAGAACCGCCTAAAACCAAGTCCATATGGGGGAGATATGCCCATTTGAAGTTGGACTTAAAAGCAGATTTTGTTGACTCGGCCCAAAACAACAATAGCCCATTTTTTCTTGGTTTTGGTTCGGTTGGGACAACCCATTTACCTATTTTCTGAGCCATTCAAGTGCATCCACTCATCCTCCATTATACCTACTCATCCCCCATTGTCAAAAAGAGGTTTTGTTTGCATTCATAAAGGAGTATCCCATGCAACCACCTTGAAAATTTGCCCTCCTATCACATTCTTGTCTCCCACCTTGTCTCCCACCTTCTTTTTGACCTTGACTCTCCCTCATTGCCTATATAGAATGATCATATTGTAAGAGAGAAGAAGAGGACCACGAAATTGAAGAGAAAGGAGTGAGAAAAGAGTGAAAAAAGAGAGAAAAATTGAGTTTTTGAGCCAAAAATATTCCTATCTTCCATATACACCCCATACCTTCCATAGCTACTGAAATTCCTCATTTCCATACACCAAAACCACTCTAAAAATTCTGATATAGCCAAAGATCAATTGCCTTGATCATAAGGAAGAGTGTTTAGTGATTGAAAGTGAAAAAAAACTAGAGAGTTAGCCACTTTTCATACCATAAACTCCATAAACTCCATAATTTCAAATTGAGGATTTGAGAGCACACTTCCTACACTTGAGGGTGATCAATAGGAAGTTTGGGAATCAAGAAGTTCAATCTTTCTTTGGAAGGTGAATTTTTAGTCTTTCATTTTCTTATATTTTATATCTCATATTTATTTTCTTGCTTCTTATTTCATAGTGTTTTGTTATAATCTAAGTGGTTTGTTTATCTCATATTTATTTTCGTACTTTATATTTCATAGTGTGTTGTTATAATCCTAGTGGTTTGTTTAGCTTATAATTATTTATTTATTTATTTTTATTCGCATGTTTTAATTTCATATTAGTTTTGTTGTAATCTTGCATGTTCTACCTCATATTTATTTTTTTCTTGTATTAGTCTCATATTAGTTTTGTTGTAATCTTGCCTGTTCTACCTCATATTTATTTTTATTTTTTGTATTAGTCTCATATTAGTTTTGTTATAATCTTGCATGTTCTATCTTATATTGTTTATTGTTTTAGGTTTATGTTGTAAGTTTGTACTTTTTATTTTATTTTATTTTATATTTGTTTTCTTATTTTTAATCTAATCGGTAGTGGTTAGTTGAGCCACCTACATATTTTTTGTTTGTGCCTTTTCTTGGCTTCGCAACAAGACAGGTTTTGCTTGGCCTAGTTGGCCGGCCGACCTATTTGGCCGGTCGGTTAGCTTCTTCCAAACAAGATGGCGTAATCTCTAAATGTTGACCAATTTCCGCCGGCGGTTCCAAAGAACATGAAGCTTTTATTTTATTTATTTTTATTTTGAGTGTTTTGCGAGGTTTTTATTTTGATGTAATATTCTCCTCATCCCTCTCTAATTTGGTTTGTAATTATTCTTTCGAGTGTTGTAATAATTCCCCACCCCGCTTCTTTCAATCCCGTTCTTTTACTTGCTTTCTTTATCTGTGAATATGCATCATATTTATTTTTCATCATATTCATGCTTTGCATCCATGATTCGTGCATCTTGATTCGGCTAAGTTTGCATTTGTGGATTTAATCAATTCCTATGTGGTTATGTGTGCTACTTCATGTTCTTGAGATGATTCACATGTCATATCTTAGAAGCCGAATCTTTAGTTGCATCTCATGAGTAAATTGCATTAGGATTTTGTATATAAGATCATGCATATTTTACTAACTTTGTTTTGTAGATGTTCACTGGACGTCGGTAAATATGTAAGTTTTTATGCTTTAGCATCCCTCTTGTGTGTGTTTTTTTTCTTATTATGTTTAAGCATTCTACCATGTGGCTACTTGCTTACTTGATATAACTGTATGAATGCCAGTGAATGGAGGTTGTGTCGCTTAATTTGGAATAATGTTGATTTTTCATGTTTGTAAACTCAATTTATTTGGGTTGTACATCTACAAAACTCTTTCAAAATACATGAAATCGAATTGTTCTAGAATGGGTGACATAGTCTATATTTGTATGCTTCATATAGTAAATTTTAGGATTTATTAAATAATCAGAACATAAACATATAAAGAAAATAAAAGTCATATTATGGTTTAGTAGAGGCCGATCTTTGATCGGGTGAGCGGGGGTGCTCATTTTTTACCTTCCCCTCTCATACCTAAGGTTCCGAGCCAAGCATCCTTGGTTACGACGAACAGTGGCCTTGGCACTGAGTCATGGGTTTCCTAATTTCCCAAAATATTAGGTGGCGACTCTGAGATCTGATGACGCAGTCCATTTTTTACAAAATTGCAATAAAAAGGATTTTCACTAAAAGTTGCCAAATCTAGATTCTCATCTATGTTTCACATTGCACTCGTGAGACTCGAGATCAAAAAGATCTCGGGAGTCCGAACTGTTTAACGCGCGCGGGTATCCCCCGGGCATGTTACACTATCATGGAAGATAGAGTTGCTAAAGAATCTGCGAACCTGTTGTTCTCTCTTAGTAGATAAGCAAAGTTTAGCTTCTCAAACCGAGGAATTAACAAATCCAAGGTCTGGTGATACATCATCATCTTTTCTTCTTTGACTTTTCAGTCTCCTTTGCTTGAGACAACAAGGTTCGAGTCCCCGATGACGTCCAACCGTCTTGCCCTAGTTCCAGGGCTGCTTCTAGACCGGCAATGCATGCCTCATATTCTGCTTCGTTGTTCGAGACTTTGAACCGAAGTTTGAAGGCTAGAGGGATACGGGACTTGTCAGGTGCTATCAGCAACACTCTTATCCCATACCCGTACTGGTTTGACGCTCCGTCAAAGTACATCGTCCAAAATTCGTCGTCGATATGCAAAATGGCCTCATTTGGGAATAAGTACTCAACTGCTTCCCCCTTCCACTGGATGATCGGCTAAGAATTCTGCTACTGCTCTTCCCTTGACTGACTTGCGCGTTACATATTTCAGATCGAATTCGGAGAGCAACAGCAACTAACGAGCTAGCCTACCGTAAGTGCTGGTTTCTCGAAAAGATATTTGATGGGATCAAGTCGTGAAACCAACATTACGGAGTGAGCTAACAGGTAGTGCCGCAGCTTCCTGGTAGCCCATAACCAAAGCTAAGCAAGCCTTCTCCAACGGTGTATAGCGAGTCTCATACTCTAGCATCTTCTTGCTCAGATAGTAGATGACTCTTTCCACTTTGTCTTCAGATTCTTGCGCGAACATGCAGCCCATTGTAGTCTCAGTTACTGAAAGATACAATATCAACGGTCTCCCCGACTCTGGAGGTGACAACACGGGTGGGTTTTGTAAATATTCCTTGATCTGTTCAAAAGCAGCTTGGCATCGGCCATCCCATTGGAATTTCTTTTCTTTTTTCAGGAGACCAAAAAGTGGTTCACAAGTCAAGGTTAATTTTGAGATAAACCGTCTTATGAATTGCATTTTACCCAGAAAGCCTCGCACCTCCTTTTCAGTCCTTGGTGGTGGCATTTCTAAGATGGCCTTTGATTTTGGAAGGGTCAACTTCGATACCTCTCTGTGTAATCAGAAAACCCCAGCATTTTTTTTCCCGCTGTAACACCGAACGTACACTTCTGAGGATTCAGCCGCAACCGAATTCTCTGATCCTTTGAAAGAACTTTTGCAAGGCGGTGTAGTGGCCCTCTCTTTCTTTGGACTTGACAATCATGTCGTCCACGTACACCTCAACCTCTTTGTGGATCATGTCATGCAATATTGTGGTCGCGGCCCATTGATAAGTAGCTCCAGCATTCTTCAACCCAAATGACATCACTCTGTAGCAGTATGTCCCCCACGGGGTGGTGAATGCAGTCTTTTCCCGGTCTTCCGGTGCCATCACTATCTGATTGTACCCTGAGAAGCCAAATGAAAGCAAAGCATGCCCCGCTGTGAAGTCCACTAACTCATCGATGTGCGGCAAGGGAAAGTCGTCCTTCGGACTGGCTCTGTTCAAATCCCTGAAATCCACGCATACTCGATCCTGCCATCCTTCTTCGGCACTGGAACATGTTGGCCAACCAAGTCGGGTATTCGGATACCAGCAGGAAGCCTGCGTCGATTTGCTTGGTGACCTCTTCCTTATCTTGAGAGCCCAGTCCGGGCGGATCCTCCTGAGTTTCTGCTTGACGGTCGGGCCTCGGGGTCAAGAGGGATCCGGTGCTGTACAATCTCAGGATCGATCCCAGGCATGTCTTCGTAGGACCACGCGAAAACATCTTTGAAATCTTTTAATAAAGCGACTAAGCGCTCGCGTTCCTCCGAAGACAACGTGGACCCGATCTGGACCAGCCGCGGGTCCTCCTCAGTACCAATATTCACAGTAGTGATTTCATCCATTAAGGGTTTAACAAATCTCTCCTGCTCTTGTTCAATTAAGCGTTGCAAAACCGGAGGAATTTCGTCCTCGTCGTTTTCATCAAAATTTTGAAAGTCTGAGTTAATGCAATAAATCAAGGGCACAGAAAAGTACTCAGAAACCACAGTACTTGATTCTCATTAAGCACATCCAAATCGTCCGATTCTCGGTTACAACAGACTCAAAAGAGAAAGAAAAAGACGACCTGGACAAACTGTGGCATCCGGGTTATCATCCCCAGGATTACCAGACTCAGTCGAGCTGGAACCTGATTCCGACTCACAAGACTCGGTGGAATCAGATTCCGGCTCACTACCTGACCCGGTGCTGCTGGACAAAAATCCCTCTTCGTATTGCCAAGTGAGAGAGGGTGCGATAGATGCATCCAAAATAGTTGCTGGTAGGCCCGCAGCCGTTTCATCCCCAATCATGGAAACCGAGAAGTTATCCCCCAAGCACTTCTGGTCGATCGGAGGATCTGAAAGTAGACATGCCAGCGCTACCCCCATTTCAATTTCAGCGCCCTCGAATCCACTTTTACACTGCTCAACCTCAGCATGGGTCTGTCTGCTCTTCGGCAACGTCATCCCGGATAACAGTCAAAGAAGATCTCGAAACCTGGCGCGCTTCTTCTCCGCGTTCAGCCACGGCTCTGGGAAGCCACAAAACGGAAAGTCCTCCCCCTCCCGGACGAAGCGTCCGTTTAGGGTACCCTGAATGGGCCTATGCATCAGCTCAAAAGGCTTCCCAGCCTGCTTCGCTCTGGCTCTCCAGCCATTTCCTTTCCCTTCCTTATCCAATCCTCTTTGGTGGGCAGATAACCCAAGCCAAAGGTATGAGGGTTGTGTGGCACTTCGGCCAATGCTGCGACGCCCTTCCGGCCGCTCCTTCCCAATCCCATCCCGGGGATGTGTTGTAGCTTGTTCATGAGGTATACAGATTGAGCACTGACATACACTCCCTCATTAACAGCCATGATGTTTGCACAACCCGAGCCTCAGCTAAGGTAAAACCTGACATAAACACATCCTCCATGCCGTGCTCAATTTCCAGGACTGGTGTAGACACCTCCGGCGGTGGATGGATCGATGAATTCCCAAAACAATGGCTACTCCCTTCCATGGGGTATTTCACCATCTGATGTAAGTGGACGACACTGCCTTTACCTGGTGCAGCCACGGCCGTCCCAAAAGCAGGTTGAAAGTTGCAGGAACCTCTAAGACATGGAAATCTATCTCATGCTGTCCTGGCCCAACTTTGGTCTGGATTTTACTGTCCCCATGACTTCTCGGCTCGTGTTGTCATATGCCCGAATTACCTGGGCAGTCGGCACAAAGTCCGCGGTCTTTAAACCGATTGCATACGCCGTCCTTGCCGGGCACACGTTGATGGCGGATCCGTGTCGATAAGAACCACGGTATCCATTTATTCTACACTCCACAGAGATGTAGAGTGGCTTTATGGTTCGCACCCTCAGGTGGCAGTTCTTTGTCAGAAAGTCAACATCGGGGTAGCTCCTCCCGGAAAGACTAATCCCCAGCTGCTTGGCGTGGTTCTATAGAGTTTAGCCTTGTCCATGGCAGATAGGACAGCCTGTCTGTGCACTCGTGATGCCATAAGCAGTCCCCAGATGGAGATGTCTGCTTGTATCTTTTTAATGCTTCAGTAACGCTCTTCTTCATTGCTTTCTTTCTGTCTCTCAGCTTCCTTATCCTTCCCAGATGCCTCTGGCTGGTCTAGGTGCGGGGGCTTGAAATACCGCCCGCTTCTTGTCATGTGATCAACCTCATCGAGATACCAGGTGTCGTCTGGTTGATTGCTCCCCCAATCCTCGTCTGTGTGGGCAAGACATAAATCATCGTCCTCCACCACATCCCTGGCAGCCAACAGACACCTGTCTGGCTCCGGCATGATTGTACTCTCAGTACTTTCAGCCCACATGCTCACAGCATCTTCTGTTCTTGTGCCCACAGCACTTTCAATCCCTTCATGGGTTTTGGCTTTCCGGACTCTCTCAGAATCCCAAATCTTTTCTTGTTCCACCTGCGTTAGCGCAGTTTGTTGTTCAGTTTTCCCTGCATCCACAATGTCCCAATTCCGAGCGAAATTCTTCGTACCGGCGCTCTCCGGCAATGCACTCCGACTTTCGGCCCTTCCGGCCACCACTGATACCCTCGCCCCTGCCGGGCCCTGTTCTGGTTGGAACTCTACAACATCCGGTTGATCATCCAGCCATCCGGTAGCCTCTGCCGATTCCTCGTACTCAAACCAGTTGACTGCCGCGTCCCCTGATTCTTGGTCATTGAAAAACTGGAGGTTGGCAAAGCCCTCTTCTACAGCCAAAATCATCTTGTCCCTGCTCAAATCTATCCCCCTGGATCACACACAGTTCTGCCTCTCTGGCAATTCTACACTTGGCTCAACTGGCCCCTGACAGAATGTAATCACTCGGATCGTAGGCTTCCCCAGCAAAATTCCCAGACTGCTCAAACCCTGACTCAACATTCCATCCTCCTCTGCAATCTCCCCTGCTGTCTTCACAGCCACCACCATTGGCTCAGGTTGGGTTGTGAGATGTCCAGCATGCACAAAAAGTCAGTGCAGTCAGGAAGGAGCACCTCCGGCTTAGGTAGATGGGAAGGAGTGATATAGATGCTAGGATCGTAAGACACGACCCCAGTCTGGATAAAGTTGATTCTTTTGGGAGGTGGAGCTTGGTTGTGTGTAGGGAGTGGGTTGGTTGTGACATTGGGTCTTTCTGGTGGCAAAATCACCTGTTTGTCAACGAGATCTTGAATCTCGTGACGCAATCTGAAACATTGGTCGGTGTCATGACCTGTGTTGGTGATATGCGCATATTTGGCTGGGTTGTGAGTGGGGGGAGTGGATTTGGCAACGGCCTCGGCTCCAGGGGTTTTAGATGCCCTTTTCTGATTAAGACCCCTAGAGCCTTGGACAGGGGCATGTACAATGGGGTGAAGGTTCTTTGGCCTCTGGGTTGGTATTTGGTGGTCTTGTATTGCTTCCGGATGCACCGGAGAAGGGTGTGGCTGCCATGGGCCTTGGAAGGGGAGGGGGAATGGTGGCGACCATGCTTACCTCCGAAGTTCTTGCAGTTGCAGCGCCACTCGGGCCTGCATTGTTGTTGCGGTTAAAGGTTCTCGGGGTTGCTCCCTGTCTTGGTCAATCAGACCCTGTTTCATTGCATCTTCAATTTGTACCCCCATCTCGTGCAGATCCGAAAAGGTGGGGAAGGGGAGCACAATCATTTTTTGCATCAGTTTTGGCTGGAGATTGCGCACAATCATCCTGATCTGGTCCTTATCGGTGGGCCTTAGTCATCATCGAGGCCTTCGCCCTCCACCGGGTCACGAAATCCGAGAAGCTCTCTTTGGGCTCTTGCCTTGTTGTTTCGAGATCACGGTTGTAATCTCGATTTGGGTGTTGTAAGAGTATTGCGCAACAAAGGCCTCGGCCATTTCATCCCAACTCGCTTGACATCATCCTCCAACTTCGCATACCAGATAGCGGCCACACCCGACAGGGTCCGGCCGAATAGTGAAAGCTTCTGGGTCTGGTGAGGCCCATTGGCCGTAGTATATCTGAGAATAGCCGGAGGTGGACCATGGGATCCCCAGATCCGTCGAAGCGATCGATCTGCGGCATTTTGAATCTATCCGGCAGCGTCACAGCCACATCGGTATATCCGTCCTCGATATCCGGGATAGCCTTTACCCCTGGGATTTTTGAATAGCTTCTCGAGCTTGCTCAATTTCAGTGCTGTAGGGTCTACTTCGAACTCGAAGGGAGAGTCCGGGTGGTTGATGGGTGTATGTACCTTGGATAATTGAGGTGGAAGCGGGGGCGGAGCCGGCCCCGTTGGAATGTCTGTGTCCTCCTGATGGTGGACATTTGGCAAATGTTCTGGCATTTGGCAGGACATTCTGGGTAGTTGGTGTCTGCTCGGGTAGGGGACCCCTGGTGGGGAGGAACTGGATGTGAGGCTGATGCTCCGGCTTGCTGCTGGCCGGGTAATTAGTTCCGCCTGTTGGGCCATGATTGTGGCCTGCTGTTTAGAGAACTCTGCTTGGCGGACAGCGTCCTCCTGCATTTGCTTCATACTCTCTTGGAGTGGCGCATCATTTCTTCCATTCCGGCCATGTTCTGCTGATCCTGCTGACTGACTGGTATGTGTATCTCTATGGCAGAAACTGAGACCTCAGCCCGACTGTTCACTGCTAGGGTAGACCACTGCTCTGGTAACCTCTGCTCAGACACACTGCGCTTTCTCGGCCTCCGTCTGACAACCGGGGGTAGAGAATGAAACACTGGTTGTCCGTCAACCAGATCCTCAGATCGATTGAGCGCGACCTCTTGTCCAGAGTGCTTGGGGAATATCTGCTGGTTTGAAGCAATTGTGCTAAAACTGCCTAGCAAAAAGATAAATAAAGCAATAAGGAAATAAATAACCAGATAAACGAACAGCATAGCAGCTTAAAATAAATACACAACACACAGCTGGGCATAACAACACACGGTCGATAAGCTGAATACACACTGTCCTCAAACACTGATCATTATCCCTGAATCACTGTCCCCGAAAACTGAATCCGATACCCGCAGATAACTGATTCTCAAACACTGACTGATGCCCGCAGGCCTGATGCCCAAACTTGCAAACTGATACATGCATTTCCCTGTAGAGACGCACTCTAAAAGCACATAACAGATAAGTGAGAGTCAAAACACCCCTATGTTGGGGTAGGGTTTCCCTGTCCTATTTTGTCAGGAGCTAGGGTTTCACTACGCACGCAGCGGTTTCAAACAACCTATCGGGTAAGCAACCTGTCCTAGTTTGGAATGGTCACTACGGATTCCGAATATGCACTAGGTCGAATGGTCAAAAGGGTGCCCCGGTAAAACCGGGGTTTGTGTTCCATACTGGCAGAGCCCGTAACCGGTAAGCCTTATGGCACGCAGCCTCTGGCAAACCGCTCAGGAATAGCAGATGGCAAACACGGTGTCCTAGGCGCACCAATGCACATGCAATGCAAAGAAACACATAAGTGTAATCAAAACAAGATATCATGAGTTCGAGTCAAGTCTCTAAATCCCCAGCAGAGTCGCCAGAAACTGTAGACGTCCCCGAACGCCCGGGGGATCCCGTTCTGTTCATTTGGGCTCACTACAGTTCAGGACTCAATGTCACGGTCTGTAATCTGCAACCATGAATCATCAAAGAGTCCAAATCCGGCAAATCGTTTTTGAAAGAAGTGCCAAACATGGACTGCTTTGCCAGATACAGAGTCGCCACCTAAATATTTTATTTTGGGAAATTTAGGAAACCCTGACTGGTTGCCTAAGGCCACGTGTCCGTCATCACCAAAGTTGCCTCGGCTCGGGAACTTGGGTACGATTGGGGAAGGTCACTTCGTGAGCACCCCCGCTCGCCCGATCAAAGATCGGCCTCTACTAACCATGATATCTAGTTTTGAAAACATTATGCGTTCTTATTCCGGTTATTAGCCTAGATTTACTATGTGATGCGCACAGCATACAAGTATAGACTGGGTCGCCTGAATTGGAACGAAACATTTCATGTTTGTTTTTGAAAGATGGTTTGCTACTCGCAAGTAGGCTTAAAATGTAGATTTTGCCACCCTCGGTGGGCTTAGAAAAGATGGTTTTGCCACTATCTAGTGGGCTTAAAACTCACAGTCAATGATTGTTCCAATCCAAATAACCCAACCTTCACCCACAGGCATTCAGGCAGTTATATCACATAAGCAATAGCCTCATGGTAAGCATGCTATCATGGCAGTCACTCACACACATGCAAGGATGCTAAAGCATAAAACTTACCGAGTACTCCAAGCCAAAACAGAAGCTATGTTAGAAATCCATGCATGATCCTAACTATACAGAAATGCCTAATGCAACACATGCAAAATGCAACTATAGCAGGCTCGGCTATTCTAAAGATGGCATGGAATGCTACAACTAACAAGTATTCAACTCGGAATTGAAATACAATGCAGTTAGTATGATGCGCCGAGCCCGGTGCATGCAAACAGATGAATGAATGCAAACATGCTATCATACTGTATGCTAATTGAAACATGCCCTAATCTAACCATCATAAGCTGGTAAATAAAAGGGAGAAAGACGTGGGGTTGGAAGACATACATCACACGCACGCACACTTATTACAATTGTGCCCTCGCTCGGAGGGTCCGAATAAATAATACAGTCCGAATAAATAATACAGTCCGAATAAGTACAAAACCCTAATTAATTAACAAATTAACTAGGAAAACAGTAAATTAGCATGCAAGCTATGGACCGCCTCAGCTCTGTTCCGAATGATGAATGATGCATGCTTGAGTTGCCTTGCGCGGAAATCCATTGCGATGCCCCGATTAGCCTCTGTTTACAATTAAGCCGGAATATTGCGCGAAGCTCCAAGGTGTTGATTCTGATTTGCTGCAACAGAGAGCAAGAAAGGGGCATGGCAAAGTATTTTCACATATGTATGCACCTCGATCCTCGTGCCACCAATCACGCATCTCGATGCATGATGGCCGAGGAGTCGAATTGCACGACTCAATATGAAATGAATGCACATATAAACAAACAAGACCTAGACTCCATCATGGTAATCCGGAGTGTCGGACTGGGAATTGAGACACGTTCCGTCACTCGGAGTACGAAACGTCCCTCGTTTCCCGTGCTTGGGCTAACTCCTATCCCAAACACAATGCAATATGCATGACATGCATGAATGCAACTAACATACAACCTAGCATACACAATGCTATGAAATGGCATACACAATGCTCGATATAACGGCATACACAATGCTCTAACATACAACCTAGCATACGCAATGCTATGACTAAGATGGCATACACAATGCATGATGGACTTACACCAATGAGTGGACCTCAGCCACACTCACATCAGTGGCCATGATGAAATGAGACAACCGAAATGCGTGCACACATGCGCGAAACCAGGACCGAACCTAAGGCACAAATGCACTCTAACAAAGCATGGCAAGAGATGAAGATGGCATACAAACATGTAAATTTCCAGCACTGAAACATGATGCTAAATGGTCCCGAATCATGGAAATATGGCACTCAATGCATGGAATAAGCCCGAAACTCAAAACTAGGCACATGTATTGAACTATAACTATGCAAAGCAAGCATTATTTGACTATGAAGTACAAAGACAGAGCCAAGGCAGTCCCAAAACATGCATATTACTAGTTTAAAGCATGGCCAAAAAATGCTAACATGACGGACTAAAATAGCATGCAACATTGGCTAGTAAGTATGGGTTGTATTACAACTATATGATGCGCATGAGATCTTATCAAACCAGCCAAAACAGTGAACAAAACATGTCAAAATACGCCCAATAACCACTGAAATGCAACCAACATACAAAAATGATGAGCTCCTTTGGAGGGGCCATGCAAAAGGTTACTCAACACATACAAGATAGACACTTAGCATGGCAAACCAACTCTGGAAATGGATTATGACAGCCCTAAAACTCACCAAATAGGCCCTGGAATTGGTCTAAGAACATGCAAATGGAAGGCCTTTGAAAGGCCTTGAATAGGATTGCTCTATACATGCATCATAGACATAAAATATGACCAAAGGGGCACCGGAGAGTCAAGGCAGACCTTAGAACTCACAAAATAGAGCCTGGAATGTGACTTCACAACATACAAAATAGAGCCCCTTTGGAAGGCCAATCATGCTAGTAAAGAGAATGAGGGGTGAGAGGGTCACCCCTCTATGATTTCAAAGCTCAAAACCTCATCAAAGCCACTGAAAATCCACTGGATTTTCAGTGGCTAAGAGGCCAAAACAAGGCCAATGCAAATGCTCAAATGCATGGCTCAAAGCATGTGGAAATGAAGCATGCAAGGAAGGAGATGACTCCAAACAGAAAAGTGACCTCAAACAAACTTAAAGAGGAGGTCAAAACAAGACTTTTTCCAGTTTATAACAAAATCTCGAAAAATGTCACAAGTAAGGCTAAATAGGATGCAAAAATAGCCTAAAAGAGAGATTGGGCAAACAAGGAAGTAGATGGCCCAAACAGCAAAGTGTCCTTAACAAAGTTGAAGAGGGGCTCAAAATAAGACACTTCACAGTTTAGGTCGAAGCCCAGAAATGCTAGCAAAAGGGGCTAAAGTATGAAGCAAAAGAATGCAAGAAAAGGGGAAATAGGACTTACCCTTGTAGCACAACAATGCAGCAACTTTGGACCAAGAAGTGAGCTCTCAACCTCTGCAAATGACCTCCAAGGTGCTGGAATGGGTGGTGGAGGTGGTAGGCTATGAGGTGTAGTGTAAAATGGCCAAGAACAAGGGTGTTTGGAGGCTTGAAGTAGAGAGATGGAGGGTTGTATGTATATATCTCAGCCCAAAGCTTCTAACCCTTGCAAATGGAGGTGGAGGTGTTGGTTATATAGAGGGAGAAGGTGGCTTCTTGAAGAAGCCTCAAAGGGGGGTCAAAGCTTCTAAAAGAAGCTTGACCAAAAGGGTCAAGCTTCTGAGGAAGCTAAACCAAAAGGGTCAAGCTTCCTCAAGAAGCTTGACCAAAGGGTCAAACTTCCTTTGGAAACTAAGCAAAGGGTGCAAAACCACCTTTAAAAGGATCAAAACAAGAACAAAACCCTCGGACAGTGGGTCAATGCAAAACAGCTGCACAGCTGGAACACACTCACAGAGGCAAGACTGGCCGACCAGCTCAAAAGGTTCAAGGTGGTCGACCGACCACCTCCCCTGGTCGGCCGACCAAGGGTCAAAAGGTTCAAGAAGAATTGCTGGTCAGCCTACCCAGAAAGGTGGCCTCCCAGATGAGTAGAATACAGCTGTATGGAGAAAAACCAGAAAATGTGACCCAGAAGGGAGAAAAAACCAGTTTTTAGAGGGGTTCAAAAGGGTCAAGAAGAATTACTGGTCGGCCTACCCATATTGGTGGCTCCCAGATGAGTAGAGCAAATGGTGGTGTGAAAAAAGAAATTGTGGCTCAAAGTGAGAAAAACCAGCTTTCTGTCAGAAAAACCAGCTGGAGGAGAGAGAAAAAGGAGAAAGCTGGTTTTTCAGGGGAAAAGGTGGTCTCCCACCATACCACCACCTTCATAACCATGAAAATAGGGCCCCTGCCAAAAATGGGCCAAGACGGATGCAAAACGGAGGTTCAGGGGCCGAAAGGCGCGGCTCGGGGCCCCGAAAACTGACTATAAGGCACTGGAGGTGGCGTTCGACCACGAAGTTGGTCTCTCGGGCCACAGTGTCCCTCAAAAGAGGGGAAACAAGGTGTGTGTCAAAAACCGGAGCAAACGGAGGTAGTTAAGCGGTCCCGAACCGAGGCACACGACCGACGACTCCGAAAATCGAAAACCAAGCTCCAAACGGGAAAAATGGCCTGCGACCATGAAACGTAGCCTACGGCCACTGAGAGATGGTCTACAAGACCTCTCCCTCCCCTCAGGAAGAGAAAACGGAGAAAACGGGACCCGGTTCGCAAACCGAGGCAAAGCACAAAAGAGTCTGGAAGTCCGAAGGCAAGGCTCGCAGTCGAGACTCTAAAACCTCAGAACAAGCACAATATGCAACATCACCGAGCGCTCAGTGGTGACGTCTGAGTCTTAAGGTCGGTAAAAAATGGGGTGTCTACACTAACCTGGAATTCATAGACGGTGTTGCGAGTTAGATGGTGTTCCTTTGCGAGTTGGACAATGGTGCGAGAGAGAGAAATGAAGAGCTTTGATGAAGCTATACAGTCTGCCTCTGTGTGTGAAATGAGAGCAATGGATTATTTGGGTCAAGAGAACGGATTTGGTGAGGAATAGAATTTGTCTCCAAAACACAAAACTACGTAGTTTTATATATTAAAATATTTGGTGACAAAATATTTATCCTCACTAATAATATTTTTAATGGAGACGGAAGTTTTTGTCACGAACTTGGCGGCATAATTCCCCCCAAATTTTTTAATAGCGGGAAAAAAATTTGGTGACGAAAAAAATAAAAATAATGATGAAAAATAATTTCGTCACCTAATTTTTTATTATGTTTGTAGATTGGTGACGAAATTTTATTTTTTCTCTAAAAATGGCACATTTGGAGACGAAATATTATTTTCTTCACTAAAAGGTAAGTCTTTTGTGACAAAATTTATTTTCGTCATTAGTTTTCGTCTCCAAAGACACTTTTTGTTGTAGTGAATGTATTGTTGCATGAAGAACTATTGTATCATGTAATGTAAGTTTGGAGATTTATATTCGGTTTTCCTTGAAAAAGTCATGATTGTTGTATTATCATTTGGGCTAGAAATTTGGGGCGTTACAACTTGGTATCAGAGCTACCGGGTTTAAATACTTAGAGCTCGTGGGAAGTGGTTGTTTAACCACAATGGGTTCATTTAGCATGCTTTGGTGTGTTATGCATTTTGTGACTATGTGATAACATGCTTATGTAACTAAATGGGTATGGGATTGGACTTTTGGGATGTTGTTTGCGCCTGTTAAATTCCTTGAGGTCTTATTAAAAGGGTACTTGATCAATACTCATTCTACTAAGAATTCTTGATTTTTCATGGGATGAATCTCATCATAAGAGTATAATCCGTATGTGTTTACATGACTAAGTGTTTATGTGGGGTGAAATTTAATTGTTATATGGTAGAGGAATATATAGCATTATTGTGATCAAACGTGTAAGGCAAGTTGCGGGCACGTGTGGGTTAGTGTGCTAAATTAATTCTATTGTCATTTATAGGATGTCAGGAAGAGGTCAAACATGTGGTGGTAGAGGCGGGAGGCGTGGTAGGGCTCGCCGAGGTGTGCATGAGGTACCGGTCCATAAGGTTCCGGTGCAAAAGGAAGAGTCCGGCCAAGCTAATATGGCCGAACAAGAGGGGCAGGCGAGAATCCCAGGACAAGCGGGTCAAACCGCAATGGAGGCCCTAGCTTGAGAAATGGCAGGGGCTTTAAGAGAGTCTACGAACTTGTTGAGGGTGGAGAATTAAGCCCGAGAGAACACCACGGAGTCAAGGGCGAGTTTCCTTACTAGAGAGTTCTTGCGGGCCAAACTGGATGAGTTCCATGGTGGCCCCGAGCCCAAGAAAGCGGATGAGTGGCTCGAACAAACTGTGAAGACATTTGAGATGCTTCACATTGAAGATAGTGAACTAAGAGTGACTCTAACGAATTACTACCTTAAAGGAGACGCGGGTCAATGGTGGAAATATGCCAAAGGTAGAGTGGAGTCGACATGGGAAGCCTTTGCAGTTGCTTTCCAAGATAAGTACATACCTCCCACTGTTAGGGAGAGATTGAGGCAAGAGTTGAAAGACCTCAAACAACTCGACATGCTCGTGGCTGAGTTTGAGGCGGTCTTCTCTAGTTTGTCCAGATTTACACCAAAGTTGGTGGCAACAGAAGAACGCCGTTGCATTGAATTTGAAAACAAAAATTATGTTCAAGCTTGTTGGAAATATAATTCAGGAATATGACCGTCTTGTGGAGACGGCAACACGTAGAAATTTCCATACAAGCCGAGGAAGAGAGGCTTCGGAGTTCGAGGTCTAGAAGCCAAGAGTCTCAAGAAGACTATAGGCAGAACAAGAAGAGCAGGAACATCTATCCATCCCAGTCCCAACCACAGCAGTCTAGATCCACTTTTCCTTTGCCTAGTGCGGGTCCAAGAAAAAGTGCATCGAGTAGCTTCTCGTGTTTCAAGTGTGGCCAACCGGGTCACAAAGTCTTCTCATGCCTACAGAAGGGAGGAGGGCAGTTAATAGTACCACCACCTAATCAATCTCAAAGTCAGTCTCAATCTCAGAATAAAGGTCAAGGGTTTAATTGTTATCAGTGTGGTTAGCCAGGGCATATGAAGAGAACTTGCCCACAGTTGGGGAGGCGCATCTGGCGCATCAAGGTCGAGGCAAACTCAGAGCCACCAGCAGGCTCAATCAGTCCAAGCTTCGCAAGTTAATCAGGGAGCCGCTTCGGCTTAGTCAGTACAACAGGCCTATGCTCCGAGAGGGGAGCAAGTCAATCAGGGGCCACAAGGGCGCGTGTATGCTGTTACCGTGCCAGAGCAGTTGCCAGAATCCTCAGTTGTGAAAGATATTTTTGTTGTGTGCAATTCTTTGGCTAATATATTGATAGACACGAGTGTGTCATTGGGGTTAGAGGTAGCACGGTTAGTGCCTCCACTCAGAGTAGAGTCACCTGTTGGGGGTACAGTTGATTTAGACCGAGGTTGTCATGATTGTGAAATAGAAGTTGCCGGGCGTTGATTTCCGTTTGCTTTTGTGTTGCTAGATATGTTAAGTTTTGATGTCATTTTAGGCATGGACTGGTTGTGTTCTTACCAAGCTGTGATTGATTGTTACCGTCAGAGAGTTACGGTGTGCACTTCGAGCGGTGATCGTTTCTATTTTCTGGGGAATCGAGTTAATAGAGCCTTGTCGCCAGTTGTTGAATCTCGTAGTAGGAGCAAACTTAGTGGCCTTCTTGCAACTCTCTTGGATAGTGAGAGTGACGGGGCTCGTGTTGAGTTACCGAGGGTAGTTTGTGAATACTTGGATGTCGTTCCAGAAGATCTTACTAGTTTACCATCTCACCGGGAGATCGAGTTCTCCATTGAATTAGTGCCTGACACGGTACCGATTTCCATGTCACCGTATAGATTTCACCTACCGAATTACATGAATTAAAGATTCAACTCCAAGAGCTTTTAAATAAGGGCTTCATTCGTCCTAGTACATCACCTTGGGGAGCACCGGCTCTCTTTACGAAGAAGAATGGTGGATCGTTGCGGTTGTGTATTGATTACCGCAAGTTGAATAGAGTTACAGTTAAGAACAAGTATCCTTTACCCAGAATAGATGATTTGTTTGACCAACTTAAAGGGTCTCGTTGCTTCTCAAAAATAGATTTGAGGTTGGGGTACCATCAGTTGAGAGAGCAGGAGGACATTCAGAAGACGGTCTTTCGTACTCATTATGGCCACTATGAATTCCTTGTGATGCCTTTTGGGTTGACTAATGCACCGACTTCCTTTATGGATTTGATGAACACAATTTTTCGCGAATACTTGGACTGCTTTGTGGTCGTCTTTGTGGACGACATCTTGATTTATTCAACCTCTGAAGAGGAACACGAGACTCACTTGTGGGTAGTGTTGGGTTTACTTAGTGAGCACCAATTGTATGCCAAATTTGAAAAATGCAAGTTTTGGTTAACTGAGGTGAAGTTTTTGGGGCATGTAGTGTTTAGAAAGGGAGTAACTGTGGACTCCTCAAAGATAGATGCCGTACAGGATTGGGAACAACCCAAGAATGTTTTTGAAATTCAGAGTTTCTTGAGATTAGTGGGGTATTATCGACGTTTTGTAATGGACTTCTCTAGACTAGCTGCACCTTTGACTAGGTTGACTAGAAAGGGTATCAAATTTGTGTAGAATGAGGCGTGTGAAAAGTCATTCCAAGAGCTTAAGACTAGATTGACTACCGCATCGGTTTTGATAATTCCGAAAAGGGGTTTGAATTACACTGTCTATTATGATGCGTCCGGGGATGGACTTGGTTGTGTCTTGATGCAAGAGGAAAAAGTTGTGGCCTACGGTTCACGACAATTGAAAACTCATGAGAAAAATTACCCCACCTATGATCTAGAATTAGCAGCGGTGATTTTTGCTTTGAAAATTTGGAGGCATTACTTGTATGGTGAGAAGTTTGAGGTTTTCTCCGATCATAAGAGTCTAAAGTATTTGTTTTCTCAAAAAGACTTGAATTTACGACAACGGAGGTGGATGGAATTTATGAAAGATTATGACTTTGAGTTACACTATCATTCGGGGAAGGCCAATGTGGTAGCCGATGCTTTGAGTCGGAAATCTATGAGTAGTTTGGCAAGTGTGGCCATTCGGGAATGGGTTATGCTAGGTGAAATTGGCAAGTTTGATTTGCACTTGGGTGAGTCCAGTGAGAGTGTTACCTTGTTTACTTTGATTGCTCAACCTACCTTGGTTAGTAAGGTCATAAAGGCACAACGAGGAGACTATGATGTAGAATCAATCCATGTTAAGATTTTTAATGGAAATGAAGAGAAAGGTTTGAATGTTCACTCGGATCTGAGTGTACGTTACCTAGACGTTTGTTTTACCAAAATCTTGTAGAGAGGAAGTACTTCGGGAGTTCCATCACTCACGCCTTGCGGTACACCCGAGAGGCATTAAAATGTATCATGATCTTGGTCGTCAGTTTTGGTGGAGGGGTATGAAACGGGATGTCGCTTTATTTGTATCGAAGTGCCTTACTTGTCAACAAGTGAAGGCCGAACACCAAAGACCAGCGGGTTTGTTACAACCCTTACCGATAGCCAAGTGGAAATGAAAGCGTGTTACCATGGATTTTGTAGTTGGGCTTCCTAGAACACAACGAGGCAATGACGTCGTTTGGGTGATTGTTGATAGGTTGACTAAATCTACCCATTTCATTCTGATGTGCACTAGCGACTCAGTTAAACGCTTAGCAGAGTTGTACATTAGAGAGATAGTTCGACTTCATGGAGTCCCTGTGACTATTGTGTCGGATAGGGATCCTCGTTTTACTGCCCGGTTATGGCAAAGCCTTCAAGAAGCGTTGAGAACTAAGTTGACTCTTAGCACCACTTATCATTCTCAAATTGATGGACAGTCAGAACGTACCATTCAGATTTTGGAAGACATACTTAGAGATTGTGTCCTTGATTTTAAGGGGCCTTGGGAAAGGCATTTACCATTGATTGAATTTGTTTACAACAATAGTTACCAAGCTAGTATTGGGATGGCACCATTTGAGGCCTTGTATCGCCGACCTTGTAGATCACCGGTTTGTTGGGCCGAAGTGGGTGATGCACCGTTACTGGGTCCGAAAATTATTAGAGAGACAACCGAGAAAGTTGTTCTCATTTAGAAGAGGTTAGCTACGGCCCAAAGCCGACAAAAGAGTTATGCCGATAAGAGGAGACGACCTTTATCTTTTGAAGTTGATGACCATGTGTTTTTAAAAATCTGACCAAGGCGGGGTTTGGTGAGATTTGGTAAGAATGGGAAATTATCTCCAAGGTTCATTGGGCCTTTTGAGATCTTAGAGCGAATTGGGGAAGTGACATACCGGTTAGCTTTACCGCTATAACTTTTAGGAGTTCACAACGTATTTCATGTAGCTATGCTTAGGAAGTATAAACCCGACCCTTCTCATGTGCTTGATTGGACTGACTTGGAGGTAGATGATGATGCCTCTTACAAAGAACAATCGGTTCAAATATTAGATACCTGGGAGCAAGTGCTACGGAGTAAAACTATACCGTTGGTAAAGGTATTGTGGAGACACCATGGGGTTGAAGAAGCGACGTGGGAACGGGAGGCAGAAGTCTGCTCCAAATATCCGGATTTGTTTGAAAATGCTTAAGTTGCTTTTCGTTGTAATATTCCATAGTGTTGAGGGAAACGTATTTAAAGTTGTTAACTACATGTTGATATGTGCGTTGTTGTTTTAAGCATAAGGTTATTTAGAGTTGCCATTACTTTTTGGGAAATTTCATATTTATGTGCATTTGGGGGGTTGTTGTTAATGAGATAACCATGGTGGAAATGGTGAAATTTGGTTGAGAGTTAGTATTGTGATTTGAAAATGAAATAGCGTGGTTTTGATCGCTAGAAACCCATTTGTTTGGGTAATTTGATTTGAAATTTCGAAGACAAAATTCTTTAAGGGGAGAAGGTTGTAGCGATCCCAGTTTTGCCACTTCGCTGAGTATGTCGGGGATCGAGCTACTCGATCAGCTCGCGGGGGTCCAGGAGGCAGCGCCCCTTAGCGGGTCCTAGGGCAACGCCCTGGCGGGGTTGAGGGGCAGCGCCCCCGAAACAAAAATGCAAAATGCATTAGAAGTTGCTTGTCCGCTCGAGTGGCCGTTTATGCGCTCAAGCGGAGAATGTTTGGTCCCTGAAGTTTGACCTGTCTGCAAAAGTATTGAAAAGTGTATTCAACGCTCGAGCGGGGCTTTCGACGCTCGAGCGAACCATGTTATATCAGTTCATGAATCTGATATTTCAGATCACTTTTGTATAGATCTCTCTCTAAAAACATTTTCTCACCCTTCTCTCTACATTTCTCTACACAAACTAGATCAAAAACCTTGATTTCTCAAGATCCATTTGAGTTTTGCCATTGCTTCTTCATCAAAGTGGGTTATCATCTCGAGGGCTTCGTTGTGTACGGTGAAGATCGAGTTTCGACACCGTTAATTTTTAGAGTTTCATCTCATTTCTTCTTCAAAACTTGAGGTAGAGATTTTCTTAGAGTTATATATATATTTTTTGCAATATCTATATGATTTTCGAAATCATCTTTCGATAGCTTTGAAAATTGATTGTTGATTCAAGAAGTTGAGCGATTTTGAAAGCGGGTTTGTCTCTTGTTCTTTTAAAATGATCTTATGGGTTTTGATCTTCGTTGATTGAAGAAAATATGATTTTGGAAAGTTTTCTTTCAAAAGATTTGAGTTGTATAGTTTTGGTAAGAAAACCTAGAATTTGGGGATTTTTTTTAAAAGAGACTGAAAATCCATGAATGATATTGTTATATTTATTTTATGTGTCAAAATAAATGGATGTTTGGAAAATTTCTTATTTATATTTTATATAAATGATGAATAAAGCACAACAAGTACCTCTTCTCTTATTTCTAGAGTTTAAATTAAAATATTTTTTAAATAATTATATTTATTTTAAATTAAATAATTATTTAAATAATTTAATAATCCTTAAAAAAAAATTAATAGCTTATATTTATTAGATTCAATGAAAAGATTTGAAATTTATACATTCTCTTAGAGTAGAATTTGAAATGGCTAAGTTAATTCGATGTCAAGCTAGATCGAGCCTATGGGGGTGTTTGGGAACCCCAATGTTGGCTAAAATATGTTGTGTTTGGAAAGTTGGAATAGGCTAAAATAATCAATAAAGATAAAATAGATCAAAATAGTCGATAAGATAAAATGTCACATCTAAACCATAATTATTTTACTTTTTCTCTTACAGTTATCAAATTAATTACAAAAAAAGCTAACACACCAAAAATAAATACTAAACTATGCCAAATTTCTTAGAATAACGGTAAGACAAACGGAAAATTAAACTAATTTAATGGTTAAATTTCTAAATTAATTTTGATAAAAAGATTGAGGGATATCATGACTAAACGAGAATTAAATGAAATTAAGAAATTGAATTGACAATTAAAAGTAGGGTTTGAGATACTGATTTTTAAAAAAATCTTAGGGCAAAGAATTCACTACCAATTGCATAAATAAGACTTAACATTGGCAATCAATTGCAATCCGGTTTGAACTACCCAATATTTCACAACTACAAGTTTGAAACATTGATCAAGAGGATTGTTGCATTCAACGTACATATACGAATCATCCCAAATAGCATAAGTCGTTTGTTCTAAATTATAGTAGCAACACGACCCGTCTCTTGTAGTATGACTTTGTCTCATACTTTGAATACAAACACAAAGAAAACTAATGCATGAAAATCATTAAACTATTACAAACAATAAAATACTTGAAAAGATGAAAAGAAAAATTATTATAAACTTTTAAAATATCCATACATTTATTCAAACCGTTTCACAATCAAAGCCTAAGAAAAATTTCTTTTCATGGTTAGAGTTTCATCAAAACCCTAAAATTGGAAGACCATCCACTCATGGAGGAGTAAGAAAAGGTGGAAGAGGAAGAAGTCCCCATGAAAGTTGCCCTTGAAGTTTGAGAAATCCTTCTCTTCAAACCCTAGCCTCTCTTTTCCTTAGAATATTTTCGAACTTGGTTACAGCCTCTTTTTGTTCCTTTTATTCTCAATAGAAGAGCTTTAAATTTTCATGCACGCAACCTTAGGTGGGTCGAGCGGTAGTGGGCTGTACGTGCGGTGGAGCTTGGCCACATATGTGGTGAGGTGGTAGGTCGAGATTTTTTACTAATCGCACGGAAAATTTGCTTTTGTGCCACTTTTTGCTTGAATTTGCGTGTTGCTTACCAAATTTGTACAAGTGCACAAAACACATCATCTCCATTAAATAAACAAAATTCAAAGACTATAAATATAACTTAAGCGACCTCAATATGACACTTTTCAGCCTATATTAATCCCAAACATAACTTTTTTAACTAAATCAAATAGTTAAAAAATTAACTAAAATAATCTATTCCAAACAGGATATACTTTCACAATAGGAAAATGTCTCGTAGCTCAAATTTTGTGGCTCAAAAGTGGCTCAAATGGCCAAAACAACGTCGTTTTGGCCATTTTTATGTTGTTCTGTACTCAAAACGACGTCGTTTTGGTCATTTGAGCCACTTTTGAACCACAAAATTTGAGCTACGTAGCATTGCCGTTCACAATAATGCTAGGTAGCTCAAAATTTTGTAACTCAAATGGCTCAAAACGATGTCGTTTTGAATATAAATGAGTGTAAAACGACATCGTTTTAACAAATTTGAACAACTTAAACCACAAAATTTTAGACTACCAAACATTTTCCATACTTTCACTAGTACGTAGGGTGGCCCAACTCGAGCCCAGCCCAATGATTGTTGACCCGAACCCATATGCTAAAAGCAAAAGACGGTTGACACGTCAAGTTTATCCAGTTTGGCTAACTTCAGCGGGATGCGTAAAGTACGCCTATCCGGCGCCAGATTTTCATCCTCACCCACGCGCGCACATACGCACCACGGAATTGTAAGTTTATGTTTTTGTCCTCTGCGAACCCTAAAATTCCCCACAACAACGCTTTCGGGTTTCGTTTCATCACTCAGGTAATCTCATCCATTCTCCAGTCTCTGATTTCACTCTCTCCACTTTTGCCCTAATTTCTTATGTTTTCTCGATTCGAATCGTATCTGATTATCACGACTTCCAATTGACGAGTGAATCGTTCTTTTGTTTCTTGAAACTGAATTTATGCATCGATTTCTTGTTTTAGATATATACATGTACTTGTCAAACGATATTTCTTTGTATTTTGAAGCGTTCAGTCGATTGCGCTAGGTTTTTATTGAACACAGACTTTTGCATCAGTTTATTCAAAATAAAAATGTGTTAATCGTAGTAATGGGTTTTGATTCTTTCTCTTGCGAATATATTTTTTTTGTGGTTCTAGCTATGTGACCGCGGAGGTGAAGTAGAGCATTGATCAGAAATTTAGAGTTTTAATTGGGTAGATGTAGCATCACTAGAAAAAATGCGGAAATTTAAACCAAGATGAAAAAAAAAATAGGAAAAAGGAATGCTCAAATGAGAAAATGGTCAACGCCCCGAATATAACTGCCATGCCAGTTAAAATCATAATATACTAGTGTTAAGTTTACATTATATTATATATACTACTGACTAGAAAAAATGGAGAAATTTAGACCAACTGGAAAGAAAGTCAGGGAAAAGGAAGGCTCAAATGAGGAAATGGTCGACATCCCGAATATAACTTCCAGTAGTTAAAATCATAATATAGTAGTGTTTTAAGTTTTACATTATGATATTATATACTACTTAGTGTTGGTAAATTTTGTAAAAATGGGTAATACACATGGAATATAAGTTACTACTAAGTGCTAACTAGTACATTGAGGCATGTTGATCATTCTTCATTTTATCTCAATCATATTCCATTAAAAATCTAGCCATTTACTATTTTTTTCCCATTTGTTTAAATGATACTAGTTTTTCTCTTTCCATTTCTGTATTCTTACATTACCCTTTTTCAAATTAAATTCTCATCATTGCCTAAACCCTAGTTGTCCCAATTTAATTTGTTAAATGTGTCATGTGCATAAAATTGTCATGTTTTTTCTAACACAAGCAAGGAATGTGACGTGAATAGGAATTCAAATGGGCCAGATAAATACCTAATTAATTTTATTATGGTCATGAAACCCAAAATTGTTAGAAATTATATTTACAGATTTGGGATGGTGTGCCTAATTATGAAATGGGTTTCCATTTTTGGTTTAATGGCTTCATATCTTTATTGTGTGTCTCACAGGTTAGAGTTATAGCATAGGATGGCATCTGTGTCTAGTCAGCCACAGTTCCGCTACACACAACCCCCATCCAAAGTTCTCCATTTGAGAAACTTGCCATGGGAGTGCATAGAGGAGGAGCTGATTGAACTTGGGAAGCCATTTGGTAAAGTTGTCAACACAAAATGTAATGTTGGTGCAAACCGAAATCAAGCTTTTATAGAGTTTGTAAGTATACATTTATTTTTCCACTTATGTTACTCCATTCTTTTGGTAATGTGTCATGGTTCACATTTACATTGCATATCTCTTAACCTTTTTCCAGGCAGAACTAAATCAAGCTATTGCAATGATATCATATTATGCTTCTTCCTCAGAACCGGCTCAGGTACGAGGGAAAACCGTCTACCTACAATATTCCAACAGGCAAGAAATAGTGAACAACAAAACCACTGCAGATGTTGCTGGGAATGTACTGTTGGTAACAATTGAGGGTACTGATGCACGCCTTGTCAGCATTGATGTTTTACACTTGGTAAGTTGTTACATGCCTTCCCCACTGCTAGAAGAGGTAAATTTGTTGCTAAGTGAATGTTGTCTATGTTTTTTTGTGGTTAGGTTGTAAAGTTGTTGTAGGTCATGCTTTGTAAAACTTTTGTTTGACATAAATATGCATGGATCAGCAGGCCCATGTCAAGGATATACCTTCGATGGCAGCTTATTGCATTGGAAGAAAGAGCGCATGTGTGTTTGTCTCCTTTCTCCTTTGCTTAGCACTGGCTCTTTCTTCCCTTCTTCTTCATTTTCCCATCCTACCATTCTAAGAGTTTCAGATGCTTTTATTTTCTTTTGTTTTTGCATCTGATTTCCTTTCATTTCTGCATGTTCTGTGCTGAATGTCAGGTTTCGTAGGATAATTGTTTGTGCTGCAGTTTTAATACTGTTTCATTGTATTACCTTATGCAATGATTCAACCCTGCCATATTGTCATATTCTGGTTCTTATTGTTTATTAGGGTCAGAGTATCACAAATCAGGAAAGTGTGCTCGTATTAAAACACATGGGAACACATGGTAGACTTTGAGTTGGGGGGCGGGGATTAGGGACTCACTAAACTCATTTTTTTTCGTAGCAGTTTTAATTCTTCCTGCCTTTACTGAAGTTAAAGATCGGTATGGTGGTTAAGCTTTGGTTAGGATTATTGAGTATTGGTATCCAAATTGAAATTAAAGGTAACTTATTTCTCTTTTTATTATATCACAAGAACAAGGCCAAGCCCAACACAATTGTGTATCTTTTGAAAGAAGAATATTTTTTAAAGCTTAAATACCTAATCCGCTTTGGCAATGTTCTTGAATTCAGAACATTAAACAGGTTAAGGCTCATCAAATTTTTTATGTTGTGTTTTGTGAAGAATCTTCTGGCAAAGGGTATTTCTCATTTGTTTATAAAATTATTATTATACATGTCTTGAATAAAGAAGAGGGTATTATTAACGTGTGCCCTTAGGGCACAAGTTAAAAGGCTTGAAAAGATTGTACATTCTTTATTGGACTTAATTTCATGCATAATGTATAATCTTTTCAAGTATCTTAGCAACTAACCTAAGAGCACACGTTAACAAAATCCTAAAGAAAATAATATCCCAAATGCTGCATTGACTATCTTTCAGTACAATTCAGAATTCCCCCTAGCTATGGACAAACTATTGATCAGAACCATAGCATGGAAGATGCAAGGTTTGGTTTGAAACTCTGAAATCTTGGTTATCTTAAGGTTTTGGATTTGCTTTTGGCTTCCCGTTTTCATGGTAATAATAAGAATATACCTTGGAATCTGGTGGGTAGTAGGCTCATTTTGTTTGCTTGCTAGGAATATTGTAGAGTTTTAAGATTAACAATATTTTTTTCATCTCTTAAATTCCATAGATTACCACAGGATTTTCTTGACTTGTGTTGAGTTGCAATGGGAGAGTTTGAGTGGGGTGGACGATGAACTTTGTTTGTTGAGAGTTTGGAGTTACTTTTCACAACGAGAAGCAGACAATTTTATGCAAGGAAAACAAGCTTATGTGAATAGCTATGCAAGTGTTAGCATAGAGACTATCAAAGAAGCATGGACACTTTTGAACAAATGCCATGTCCAATGTGTTCCAAGTGTCCCAAATCCCGATGCGTGTCTTTTTTTTTTTTTGTGACATTTTGAGAACATAACACACTTTAGATACTTGGGGGACAAATGTCGGCTCTTCGATACACCTAAAATCCATCTCAAGTTCGGAAAAAATAAAATAATTTGAGGTACTAACAATCAAAATCAAAGCAATGGATTTGTGGTGTTAATAGAAGACTGATGGCACAGTTCTTTTCATTTATCATTCTTGATCTTATATGCTAGGTCAATCACTATGCTCTTTCTTGACAATGACCATGATTGTCCATGGCTGACTACAGTTCTAAATGTTAACTGTCTACGGCTGATTATAATTGTAAATGTTAACCCCCAAGCATGTTTTTGAGAAGAAAAATGTAGAATGTCATAGAGGTTAAGGGGGTTATTTAATTTATAAGATTATGATGCTAATTGAAGTTCCATTCTATTTT
The DNA here is from genome assembly GCA_030407325.1 of Camellia japonica. Taxonomy (NCBI): domain Eukaryota; kingdom Viridiplantae; phylum Streptophyta; class Magnoliopsida; order Ericales; family Theaceae; genus Camellia; species Camellia japonica. The sequence continues at coordinate 160,115,360 of JAPPVO010000032.1, forward strand.
CTTCTTCTTATTATTACTTTTTTGGTGTTTGTGCATGTTAATTATTATGTTGGATTTTTTAAAGCATGCAAAATTCTGATTGTTGTGAAGTAGTGTATATGTATGTTAAAATTTGGTTGCAATGTCATTTTTCAAAAAATGAAATTTTGGATTTGTAATACATCCCAGTTTCTGCAATAGTCCTCAGAAAGGATAAAGGATTGTATTTGCAGGTATTCTCAGCTTTTGGATTTGTGCATAAGATTACTACCTTTGAGAAGACAGCTGGGTTCCAGGTGTGTTTGTGTGCACATGCATAGGCAGGATCTTTCTTTTTCTTGTTCACCTTTTTCCTAATTTCTTATTGACTTCTTACAAACCCTAACAACACTAGTTCATTTCATATATGAACTTTGCAGGCCTTGGTGCAATTTTCCGATTCAGAAACTGCCTCTTCTGCAAAAGATGCCCTTGATGGAAGAAGCATTCCGAGGTGATGTAGGATTTATTTTTTGGCTTGGGATGTATCAACTGTTATGGATGGTATATCTGTAGATGTGGTGCACATACATTGGGGCTGGACATCTATCAGGCCCTTTTTTAAGAATCTACAGTAGTGGTATACACATACTCCTTGTTGCTTGTATCTCTCCTCCCTTGCTCAGTTATTTCCTACTAGCTTTCTGAGCTTTTTCCATTTAACAACATCCTCTTTCTATGAAGGCCCTTACTGATTGTGGCAACTAATGTACTCACAAATTAGGAAAGGAAAAAGGCTGCAGACCAAGGCTGACCGAAATAGGTCTTCACTTAAGTAGGCATTATAAATATAGCCTAAAGTGATTCAATCAGCTTCCTTGTCTATACATGCAACAATGTTTTATGTAAACCAATGGTGACATACTTGATGGATAGGTCATTCATTTTTGTTAAAAACTTGCTACATTGGACCATCAAAATTGTAGTTCCTGGATTGTTTTCGCGCGTTCCAGTGATGAACTGTGTATCCATTTTCATTTGTGGGTTATACATGTATTTGCCGTTAATATGTCTGCATGGTAATCAACTGACTTTTCAGTCCTGGGTATGTATCAGTTATTTGATTCCAGAATTGGGACCGTGTACCCTTAAGATCACATATTCAGCGCACACAGATTTGACTGTGAAATTCCAGAGTCACCGTAGCAGGTATATTTGAAGTCTTTGTTTTTAGTATAAATTCTGACATCTTTGATCAGTTCCCTGATTGGTGATGATTTATGTATGTAGTCTGATTTTTGCTGGGTGGACATGTTTTTTGGATCTTCAAGTTAGGTTCAGTTTTGTTCTAAGCTTTTCTTTCACAATTATAACTGTACTTTCTATCGATTCAGGGACTACACTAATCCTCTCCTCCCTGTCGCTCCCTCAGCCATAGACGCAACTGGTCAGGTAAATTGTGGGAATTGGCAGTTAATTGGTTTATATTCATGAGTCCAAGTTAGCCATAGTGATGAAGTGGAGTCTACCATGGCATATAAATTACAGGCAGCTTGCCAAACACATGGCTGATATGTAACGGTTGTCCATTTCCCATTAATGGCTTCCATTCAAATGTAACCATCTATTAGAGGTGTGTTGTGAGGGATGAATTATTACCAGTTGTCAAAAAAAATAAAAAAAAAATTTGATGGATAAGTACTTTGTTACTTTAAATATTATACTTATTTCACAAAACCCTGGATCGTTGTACAGTTTTGGTGTGAAACCTTTTTTATGTCAAGACAAGATAACACGTGCAATTGGTGGGCTATCCATAGTTATCCCAGCAGATTTCTGCATTTTTTTTAAACTCTCTGATGGGTAAGTGTTTTTGGCGGTTTAATTAATTGTAGCCACTTGTCATCATTGCAGCTTACCTTGGGTTTGGATGGGAAAAAGCTAGAGCCTGAGAGTAATGTTCTTCTTGCTTCTATTGAGAACATGCAATATGCAGTGACCTTGGATGTTTTACACATGGTATCTGACTTCTCCTTCCTTCTTCTTTCTTTTTAAAAACTCAATGACTATGCCTTTCTTCTTCTTCTTTGTAAGATATCATCATTATTAAGCCTTTCTGACTATTGATTTTGTGGCATATACTCAGGTCTTTTCTGCTTTTGGGCCTGTCCTAAAGATTGCCATGTTTGATAAGAACGGAGGAGTTCAGGCTTTGATTCAGTTCCCTGGTAACTTTAATTCTGACCTAACATCTCATTGCACATTGTTACCAGTGTTTGAAAATTACTCTTTTGTTGTCTAAATGCTTTGTTTCAGTACCCTGATAATTTTAAACCTGGCACCTCATTACACACATAATTGTTACTATTGTTTGAAAATCACTCCTAAGTTGTCAAAATGCCTGGGCAAGCCAATGCAGTGGCCCTGTTATTTGTTAGATAGTTTAGGTGCCTATGTGGATGCCCAAAGCAATCTCATAAATTTATCATGCATGCTATGTACTGTAGCTGTTTTTTTTTTTTTTTGGGTTTCTTTGTGATACTGTTGGTTTCCTTCTCATCTTTTATTTATTTTGTTTTATTATCCTTCTATGGAGATGTCTAAGATGTGAGAGTTTTTAAACTCATCATGAGTAATACTCCATATAGAATAGAATGGTTCGGGAGTAAGTTATTTCCAAATTTAGAAGCAATTTTTGATGGAATGAGAGAGTTACCTGGAATGCTTCCGGTGAGGCCGGAGAATGGGCCACGGTGAAGGATTCTTTTCCTTGGGGTCGATCTTTTTCCAGGAGTAGTCAGTGGAATCGCAGGGCCATCGGCGGTTGGGGATTGTGGAGCGTGGATCAGGATTACGGTGAGAAGTGATCTTGGTCGGTTTTGAAGTAGGTTGGATTGTGAAGAAATTGAGGGAGGCTTTGTGTCACATTGGGACCCCATCTTTTTTGGGTCACTTGGATGGTCGGAGTGTGGCCGTTTAGATTCGTGGCGAGGGGGAGGGTGGGGCTTCATTTCAGATTGTGGTCACGCTGAACGGCAAGTGGCTCCAGACTTTTATTCCTGCTTCGGAGTTTGGGGGTGGATGGGAGGGTGTGGCTTTGGTCATCGAGGGATTTACCAAGGGAAAAGGTTGGGTTTCGAAGATAGTTGCCATGAAAGGGGTCTCAGTGGTGCATAAGGGTGTTTCGTCGCGGGTAGGAGGTATGGCTTCCATCGGCGACAGTGGCTAGTTGATTCAGGTTGTGGCAAAGGAGGGGTGGTTTGGCTTGTTGAATAGGGCTTTGGTAGGAACCGTGGGACAGACGGGGGACAAAGGTGTGGGCTTCTTGGCCATTTCTGAGTGGGTGGATCAATGGTGGAAGATGTCGGGGAGGGTGGAGATCTGACCGATGGGGGCTCAAGCTTTCCTATCTGTGTTCCTTTTACGGCGTGAGGCTGGGGTGGTTCTGTGGCGTTGGTGGGTTATTGCCGGTTGTGATTTAAGCTTGCAATGGTGGTCGCTGTCAGCTTTATGTGTTTGGGGTTGGTATTGGAGAAGACTCTGTGGCTGCGGGTGGTAGGTTTACCTTTACATCTTCGCGGGTCAGAGACGTACAGGGCGGTGAGAGGTGTGAGGGTTTGGTGGACGTTAATGAACTTTCGGCGGACCTTGGTGTGGTTCGATTGCAAGTTCGCTGTGGTGGTAGTATTCCTAGCACGATCTCACTCCGATGGGAGTCTTGGCGGTATGTGTTACCTGTGTAGCTGGAAACAGGGCCAACATTCGAGGCTGCTCGGTTGACGGTGGAGATGCGAGGTGGAGTTTGGGCGCAAAAGGAAGGTCGCATATGGAGGCGTGATGAGCGGCGGATTTTTAGGTCTGAGGGATTTAGGGGATTTGCTCGTAGATATAGTGCTCAGTCCCATTGGCTTGGGCTTCGAGGTAGGCCGACTATGTTGAGGAAAGAGGGCTGGGCCCAGATGGGCCCATATAAATGTAAGGCAGTGGACCGAAGGGGCAGAGTGGGCGCCCAAGCAATGGGCCCTGCTAATAATGTGTTAGGGAGCTAGGAGTTGGAGTTCATGGGTTGGGCCCTAATAAGGCCAACTTTGGCATCCTCAAAAAAATCTAAAAGTCAAAAAGTCACTATCCTATTTAAGTCACATCATCTTATTTAAGTCACATCACCTCTCTAACACATCACTTCAAACCCAACCCAAATCCAACCCATATTTCATAAAAAGTCAAAAAGTGCACTTATTTAGTCTTCCCAAACTTGGCCTAAATCAGGCCCAAATCAATAGGAACGGGTCATAGCTGGCCCATTGCTGCCAACGAAGGTACAACTTAACCAATCGGTGAATCGGGTCTTCGATTCGTTGCGTGATGGAATTGGGTCGAGCCAGCAAGTCGAATGTGATGATGATCTGCAGACTGATGGGGTGGTAGCGCAAGATCCATTGGTGGAGCTTCGTCCACCGACTTTGGGTTTGGTTAGTGGGCAGTTGGCGTCGGAGGACCAACAGGAGTGTAGCCCGACACACACGTCCATGCCGACTGTGGGATAATATATGCCTAGTAGGTTGTTGGGAGAGGAGATCGAGGGGGACATGGTGTTCAACACAGACTAGGGTAGGTCTAAGGTTATGTCAGAGCTGAAATGGCCACATTCAGGTGATGCACTGGCTTTGGTGGTTCGACCAGAGGTGCTTGCAGATGGGGCTTCTAGGTTGCCAGACCCGGAGCCAGATCCGGAGCCAGAGTTAGGAGTCAAATTCTGTATGGATCATCTACCATTATCAGAGGAGGTATCAGATTGGGTGTTGGATCGCATATCCAAGGTTAATAAATTTTTAGAAGTATCCTTTGAGGGACATGAGGATGAAGCTTTGAGATTATTTTCAGCTATTGAAACTTCATAGATTGGGGGAGGAGTGGGTGGTGAGGAAGTGTAGTTTGCTGGTCAAACAGATAAGGGGGTCTAGGAGTTATGGAGACTAGAATGTTCAATAAATTATGATAAAAATACAAGCGGAGGCGAGCGGTGGATAAGAAAGGAGCAGGGGTGGTCCCCTTTTGCTGCCATGCGTCTGAAAATTTTGGCTTGGAATGTGCGGGGTTTGAATGATCGAGGGAAACGCATGGTGGTGAAGTCCTTGTTGAAGAGTGCTAGGGCGGACATGGTGTCTCTCCAGGAGACGAAGTTGGAGGCTGTTGGCTCGGAGTGTGTGCGGGAGTTATGGGGCGGGAGGCATGTGGAATGGGTTTTCCAACCATCTTTAGGGGTGTCTGGGAGTATTCTTATCTGTTGGGATAATAGAGTGGTCATGAAGGAGGGGGACGAAGTTGGGGGATTTACTCTGTCTTGTTTGTTTAGATGCCTTGAGGATGATTTTCGATGGGTGTTCAGTGGGGTTTATGGTCCAGTTCGGGGATCAGAAAGGGCAGCCTTTTGAGAGGAATTATAGCATGTTGCTTTTAGATGGGGACTGTCGTGGTGTGTTGGAGGTGATTTTAATGCTGTCAAGAGTCCAGTAGAAAAGACTGGGGGGAGTTAAGTGGGGAGGTCTATGTGGGATTTTGCTTCTTTCATTGATGAGATGGAGCTGGTAGCTTTGCCTTTACAGGGGGAGGTTATACTTGGTCAGGTGGCCGCGTGAGTTCTCACCTTGATCGATTCTTGATTTTTGGGGACTGGGAGGAGCATTTTCTCAAATGCTACAGTGCAGGTTGCATCGTCCGACTTCTGATCATTGGCCCGTCTTGTTGGATAGTGGGGGTGTCCAAAGTGGTCCCTCACCTTTTCGGTTTGAGAACATGTGATTACAAGCAACTGGCTTTTCTGAAAGGGTGGGTGGTTGGTGGGAGAGTTATAATGTGGTGGGTTCACTTAGTTATAGATTTGCTCAGAAATTGAAACTTCTTAAGTCGGATTTAAAGAGGTGGAATGTAGAGTTTTTGGTCGTTTGGAGGTTCAGAAGCAAAACATTTTGTCAGTTTTGCAGGGTTTAGATGAGCGGGAAATTGAGGGGGATCTTTCTGTGGAGGCTATGGCAGATAGGGATGTGGCTTGGAGAGATTATGCGAGGGTTGCTCGGATGGAGGAAATTAGTTTCCGGTAGAAGTCTCGTGCTTGTGTTGTTGAAAGATGGGGACCGTAATACAAAATTTTTCTATCACATGGCAAATGCTTATCAGCGAGTGAACCAGATAGGGAGAATGCGGGTCAATAGGGTGTTGCTTTCATCGGAAGAAGAGGTTAGGGATGGTATAGTGGCATTCTATCAACATTTTTTTTCGTGATGAGGGTCAGATATGGTGATCGGGGTTGGATGGTGTGGTTTTTTATTCTATTTCTGAGAAGGATGGGCTCTTGTTAGAGAGGCCTTTTACTGAGGAGGAGGTCTTGGGTGCGTTAAGAAGTATGCCTGGGGATAAGGCGCTAGGCCCGGATGGTTTCTCCATTGTTTTTTTAGCATTGTTGGGGGGTTAAAGGGGAAGTGTTGGAGGTGTTTGAGTAGTTTCATCAAGCTGGGCAATTTGAGAGGAGTCTAAATGCCACTTTTATAGGTTTGATTCCCAAGGGGGGGGGGGTATTAGAGACTTTCAGCCTATTAGTCTGTTGGGCAATGTTTATAAATTACTGGCTAAGGTTTTGGCTAACAGGCTTTGGGGGGGTGTTGGAGGGGGTGGTCTCCGAATCTCAGAATGCTTTTGTAGGTGGGCGGCAATTCTGGATGTTGTTTTGATGGCTAATGAGTGTGTGGACTCGCGGCTTCGGCAAGGGAAATGGGGTATTATTTGTAAGTTGGATATTGAGAAGACTTATGATAATGTCAATTGGAAGTTCCTGCAATATATGTTGGAGAGGTTGGGTTTTGGGGAACGGTGGAGGAGGTGGATACATTTTGTATCTCCACTCCATTGTTCGGATGTCTGTCCTAATTAATGGGACGCCGGTGGGGTTCTTCCTCCTTGGAGAGGTTTACGACAGGGAGATCCACTGTCTCCATTAGTGTTTGTTTTGGTTATGTAGGCATTGAGTCGACTGTGTTCAAGGGCGGTCCAAGGGGGTTTATTATCGGGTTTTGTGGTGGGAAGGGGCCTGCCTCTTTGGTGGTCTCTCACCTATTCTATGCTGATGATGCGTTGATTTTTTGTGATGCGGAGGCTACTCAACTTGGCAATTTACGATGTGTTTTGTTATGTTTTGAGCCGGTGTCAGGGTTGCGGATTAATTTGTCAAAATTAAAATTGATACCTATGGGTGAGGTGGCTCGATTACCGGTGTTGGCCGTTGGCTTGGGTTGTAAAGTGGCAAGGCTGCCAGTTTCTTATTTGGGACTTCCCTTGGGGCTTCTTTTAAGGAGACTCGAGCTTGGGCTGG
>JAPPVO010000032.1:160122783-160204005 GCA_030407325.1 Camellia japonica
TATTTTTGTATTTAGAATTTGGGAGTGAGACCAACCATTAGAAACTAGACTTCCGGGGATTGATTTTAGGCTCAAGAATCAATCAAAACGGAGTCCGGATGCAAAAGATATGCTTGTTCAAAGTTGGCTGGACAAAGCTGTCTCCGCACGTGCGGGGAAACAGTGCCGCACATGCGGCCCTGGACAGTTTGCAGTCCGAAAATGGCTGAAAATTTGGGACTTCTCATTTTCAAAATCAAACCTTAATTACATGTAAATCAAAGCCCAAAACCCTTTAATACATGACCAATTTCACATTATTATTCTCCATCAAACATCATAACCTCAAAATAAACAAATATAATGACTTTAATTCTTCAATTAACCAACTCTTAAGGAATCAAGATTCAATTCATGAAAAGAGTTCATCTAAACTTATATCTATCAACCCCAACTCAATTAGGTGGTTTCTCTTCTGTAACAACCCCATCATGTATAATGATTAGTACTTGATTAATTAAGAGGATTTAAGATTTAATTGCCGCGTATTATAATTTATTTGGGATTTATGAGAATTGTGGAATCTGACTCGTATATGATTTTAACGAAGGTATATTTTGGAATTAGTAATTAAGGGTCCAAATGGCTTAAGGAAGTGAAATTGAGAAGTTAATCAATTTAATTTTAATTATGGACCCATTTGGGAGTTTAATTAAATATTCGATTCAGTTTAGTGAAATTGAGATTCGATTAATTTAGGTTCTAATTGGAGTGATTAAATTATGAGGATTGAGGATTATGAATATTGCAAATTAAATTTAATTATGGTGTGCCCAATTTGAATATACAATTTAATTGACGGAACTGGGAGTCTTATCAGAAATTGAAGACCTAAATGATTTAAGAAACAAATTGAGGTTGGAAATAAGTTCGATTTATTATTTGGAGCATTTTGGGAGTCTGATTAATAATCTTACTCGTACCGATAAATTTAAATATAATTAATTGGACCCTAATGGAAGTCAATTAGATCAATTAAATTGTGAGAGATCTATGATTAGTCATAATTAATTTAATGATGTGCTAATTGAAGTTTATTAAGACCAGGTGTTATTCAATTAAATTAATCCTAACCATGAATTAATTATAAAATGATTTAGAGTTGGGAATATATGTGGGTGTGTGTGCAGAGAAATTCATGTGGGTGTATTGAGAAATCTGTTTGTGTGTGTGCATGTTAGAGTGATGTGCTGGAATCAAACCAAAGAGTGCACGTGTGCTGTGTGGTGACAAGAAGTGAGGTGTGTATGTGTAAGTGTATAATTTAATGAAACTCAAGAAGAAAATAGAAAGAAATGAGAGGAAAGTAGTGTTCATCTGGGTCATTGAATTCAAAGGCATAGAGTTAAAGAGAGGGAGAGAGTGCACTGCCGAGAGAGAGAGAAAAAGGAGGGAGAGAGAGCTTGCCTCTTTGTTCTTATGGGATTTGAAGGAGATTCAAGATAGGAAAAGGGAGGATCACAAGAATCTACCAAATTGAAGATTAAGGGTAAGAATTTCAACCTTGATTTTTGTAGAGCTCATGTATTACACTTAAGATTAAGAAAGTTATGGAACTAATTCCATGGATTTGTAAGAAATTGGGTTTGCATGTGGAATTAATAGCAAGAAGATGAAGGAAATTAGTAAAAAGATGATGAAATTAAATTAGATTCATGATTAGGGAAATTAATTTAAAAATTAATTAGTTTGGGTTTGATTTTTATTATCCTTCATAAATTTGAGATCCATCCTTGCATGCATGCTAGAATCTCAAAGTTTAGATTTAATTTATGTATAAAAGGATTTATGAGATTAAATCTGGGTTAGGTTAGTGATTATAGAAATTAATTTAGAAATTAATTATTTTTATATGAATTTGAATCTTATGGTTGCATGCATGTAATTTAGAGAAATTAAAGAATTAATTCATGAACATTTGAGCTTAATTTTGAATGAAAGGGATTTTGATGTAGATGGTTTGATTTTGATTATGTTTTCACACATGCAAATATTTCTTTAAAAGAGTTTGTAATTGTAATTTCATGATTTAAGAGGAATTAGTAAAATAATGAAGAATTGGAGCTAAGATCAAGTTATGAAGGTTAATTAGAAATTAATTATTTTGGATTTGGTTTTCGAAGTTATAATTAAATCAAGCTCCATAAATTATATGTAATTTTATTGTGCATTTAATTTTGGAAAAAGGATTTTAAATCATGAGTTCATGAGTTTTGATTTTATTATGAAACCTAGGAATTTGTTTAATCCATGCATGAGATTTAATTTAAAAGGTTTGTTCAATTTAAACACATTTTAGAACATCTATGATTATAAATTAAATATTTGGTTAAAAAATTGAATTAAGTTGATTTTCTAAGAATTGATTTGTGTAATTCATAATCAAATTGATTTTGTTATTAATAATAAAATTGGATTTATTTGTATTGCATACATCATGGATTTGGAAGGATTTGGATTAATTCAATCTCATATTTTGAAGAGAAAAATGAAATGTTTTATAAACATCAAGTTTATGGAAAATTAGAATTAATCCTAATATTAGATAAAGTGTTGATTTTATAATTAGATTTTAATCCATACTTGTAATTTGAGACTAAACATATTTTGGGGCATCTATGGTTATGAATTAAATTGAGGTTATAAATTAAGCTAAGTCCAAGGTTATGGAAACTAGTTGAAAATTTATAAGAATATAAAACTAGTAATTTTGATGTCAATTTCATGCATGTGAATAATGTTCTAAGGAATTTATGACTTAATAAAGAATAATAAGCTACTAATCAACATAGATTAGTTAGTTAAAGAATGAATCCTTGATCTAGTGGTAATTGTTTAATAAGCCAAGTAAAGGATCAATCTATTTGGAAAAGAAGGACTTAGTAATGAAAGAATATATGAAATAAGAACCCGGTTTATTTAAAGGAGAAAGAATAAACGTAGTAGAACTTCGGACTATAAAGACTAAAGGCTAGAAAGGACAAGTTTAATCAAGGGAGTAATATTGTGTTTCAATGTGTATATATTATGTGATTGTGTAGGTCACGCGTCATTGTCTGCCCGATTTATCTGATATATCCAGTCTGTCTGATTTGCCTCTGCAGCCCTCTGTGAGTAATAACTTTGTAAAGTTATGTTCAATGTTATGTATTTTCAGTATACTATGACACGAAATAATTGATTCTTGGAAAAGCTATGATATGTTGGAAATGAATGAATGAATGTCCAGTTTTCTGAAAGGTAGTTGTGGTACCCTTAGTCCCTATGGCCCTCGCCCGGGGGTAACAATACCGTGGCCTATGGCCCTCGCCCGGGGTAATAATACCGTGGCCTATGGCCCTCGCCCGGGGGTAACAATACCGTGGCCTACGGCCCTTGCCTGGGGGTAATAATACCATGGTTGCTTGCGCGCAAGATATGGACCCTCCTGGTCGTTGGTACCAACTCTGTCTGTGGTCTCTAGACCAATCTGATCTGTTAGCTAATGGGTGTACCACATATGATCTTATGCAAAATCTGAATATGAATATGAATATGAATACGAGCATTTATCTGACTCTATTTCTGATTTGAAATCTAAATATGCATAAGACTCTATTTCTGATAAGATTGTGTTTCTGATATAAACTCTGATTTCTAACTCTGTGATGGACATCATTCGTTAAACCCTTTACTCTGTTATTATTCACTGGGCTTTGGCTTACTGTATTATATATGTATGTAGGTGATCAGGCGCATGACCAGGCTAGAGGCTTCTGTCTAGAATTTGTTTTGTCAGCCAACCTATGTGCCTCCCGTGGAGGTTCCGGATATGTTAAGTGTTATCGTTATGTAATATAAAGTTTAAGTTATGTTTTCGTGTTTGGTTTTCAAGTCATGTGTATATATGTAAATAAAAAGTTTAAAATTTTTCTGTTTCATATAAGTCTGCACAGCTCAATGGACGTTGTATATTCTTAATTGCTTCCGCTAGCCCCTTATATTTTGTTAATCTGTTCAGAGGCCGTAGGTAATCCTCGGATTACTGGCCGGTTACGGTGCCAAACCTATAGGGGCGGGTTTGGGTCGTGACATCTTCATTTGAGATCATGAATTTAAACTAGTAATAGATCAATCTTAAGGGGTTAAGTTGATTTCACATACCTAGAGCCAATCTCTTGAAGTAATTCCATCAATTTCCCCATCTTTCCTCTTCATTCTTAAGCTCTTCCTTCATTCTTCTCCTTGAGTTCTCTATCTCTCCCTCTCTCACGTGGCTCCCCCTTTCCTCTAGATATTTTTTTTGATTCTAAGAGATGAGTCCATCTATTCATAAGGCACCCATATATAAGTATAAACATACACACCAACATAACACAATAGAGAGAGCTAAACGTGGCCTTACGATTCGTACGAAATCAAATTTCAATTAAACTTCCCAGATAACTCTAAAAATTATGAGGATCATAAATATGTCCCCTGTTCTGGTTTCTGAAGCCTCTAATGCTTTCAATTTGCAGTATAAAGTTAACTACCCAAACGTGCATTAACGAATCAGACAAATTAGATTTCCAATTAATTGTCCCAAATAGTTCCAAAAATTCCCATTAACATATCCAAGTACTCAATTTTAATTTCTGAACCCATATAGGTCGGTAATTTCAATTTTAAATCCGTAACTCAATAGATAATGCTTCAATTCCAAAAGATATAATTAAATTAAAACACCTCATCTCATAATTAAATACCAATGATTTCTCATACGCATTTTGGGGTCTTTACAGAAAAGAATTGTACTCTTCAGTTTTAGAAGCCATAGATGAACAGTACATGAACCTGCAACCTAGAAATGACGGAAGAAAATGATTTCAATTTGCAAGGCAGAAATAACATTAAAGGAAAGGTACTTTGAGAGTAATATTGAAACATAATTCAAGTGCACAATATTTGTAGAAAATAACCGTTTATACTGATAAAGCAACAAATCTCTTCAAGTAGTCTTTAGCTAGTTTGGGTTATAGATCTTACAATCTTTGCAATGACAACATCAGCATCACTTTCAAATGAAACACCAACTTCATCCAAGATTGGAGCCAAGTTTTTGCAGTGACCGCACCAGGGTGCATAAAATTCCAGCGGAGCTGTGTAACAAAACCTAACCACGTATCAGCATGAATTGACTGATAACTTGACAATCATTAAGATCTAATAAAATTTTCTTGGTTTCTGAACTCTAAATCAATTATACAAAAACAATCAATGTATTCATCAAAATTACATTTAATGATATCATTACTCGTTGTCATGTTAGGGAAAAAGAAGCAAAAAAATGAAGAGACTGTCTGCACCCTAGAATAAGAAAGTTTGACTCCCTCCCCCCTCTCCGAAAAAGAGAAAAAAAAAATACACACACACACACACACACACACACACACTCACATTTACATTTACAAAATATTATGACAGATTGACAATACACTTCTGAAGAGGCACGATCTTTAACATAGAACAGGTTAATCCAGAATTCTAATTGACATAAGGACCACATAAAAAGCCAAACACCAATCCCAAGTTACTAATATAGATATGAACAAATAAAATGTTGAAAAAACTACAGTTAATACATACCATTTTCCCCGGAGTTGAAAACATTGTCCTAAAGGCTATCAGCAACAATTAATTAATCATTATTTATAACTATATAGTAGTTGAAAAAGATTTATTATTAAGAAAATTAAAATAAATTCAGTAATATATACAACCTATATGGAAAGTCATATTCATTAAAAGGATTTAATTAACACAACACTGACATACCGAAATTTGGGTTGAAGTAATTTACTACCACAAGCCACAAACTCCATGGGAGAGATCTAAGATTGAACTAGTTTAGCCAACAAAAAAAGGAACAAAAACAAAAACAAAAAACAAAACAAAACAATAAAGAAAAAAAACTAGCCATTGTGGCATTTTATCAAACACCTAGCAAACACAATAGAATATCATGAGACTTTACAGTGTGTAGAATCAACAACAATCCATTCAATTCAATGATTATATTGATTATAATATGAATATCATAATCAGAATATAGAACATGTTAATCATTATATTTTCCATATTTTTTTCCCAAATTAAAATCATTCAAATTGTTCATGGAATCCTTCAAAGTAGAGAAGTTATAGAAATGTTAGAAGCAATGAATGGAATGGCTTTAATCTCATCTTGACCCAAACGCGTCTGAAGACAGAGTAAGGGTAGAGAATGAGAAACGAGAGACCCGAATAGAGAGAGGGGTAGAGAAAGAGAAACAGAGACTACAACTAACCTGGAATTCATGGACGGTGTTGCGAGTTAGATGGTGCTCCTTTGCGAGTTGGACAATGGTGCGAGAAAGAGAAACGAAGAGCTTTGATGAAGCTATACAGTCTGCCTCTGCATGTGAAATGAGAGCAATGAATTATTTAGGTCAAGAGAATGGATATGGTAAGGAATAGAATTTGTCTCCAAAACACAAAACTACGTGGTTTTATATATTGAAATATTTGGTGACAAAATATTTATCCTCACTAATAATATTTTTAATGGAGACGGATGTTTTTGTCACTAACTTGGCGGCATAATTCCCCCCAAATTTTTTAATAACGGGAAAAAAATTTGGTGACGAAAAAAATAAAAATAATGATGAAAAATAATTTCGTCACCTAATTTTTTATTATGTATGTAGATTGGTGACGAAATTTTATTTTTCTCTCTAAAAATGGCACATCTGGAGACAAAATATTATTTTCTTCACTAAAAGGTAAGTCTTTCGTGACAAAATTTATTTTCGTTATTAGTTTTCGTCTCCAAAGACACTTTTTGTTGTAGTGAATGTATTGTTGCATGAAGAACTATTGTATCATGTAATGTAAGTTTGGAGATTTATATTCGGTTTTCCTTGAAAGAGCCATGATTGTTGTATTATCATTTGGGCTAGAAATTTGGGGCGTTACAACTTGGTATCAGAGCTACCGGGTTTGAATACTTAGAGCTCGTGGGAAGTGGTTGTTTAACCACAATGGGTTCATTTAGCATGCTTTGGTGTGTTATGCATTTTATGACTATGTGACAACATGCTTATATGACTAAATGGGTATGGGATTAGACTTTTGGGATGTTATTTGCGCCTGTTAAATTCCTTGAGGTCTTATTAGAAGGATACTTGATCAATACTCATTCTACTAAGAATTCTTGGTTTTTCGTAGGACGAATCTCATCATAAGAGTATAATCCGTATGTGTTTACATGACTAAGTGCTTATGTGGGGTGAAATTTAATTGTTATATGATAAAGGAATATATAGCATTATTGTGATCAAACGTGTAAGGCAAGTTGCGGGCACGTGTGGGTTAGTGTGCTAAATTAATTCTATTGTCATTTATAGGATGTCAGGAAGAGATCAAACATGTGGTGGTAGAGGCGAGAGGCGTGGTAGGGCTCGCCGATGTGTGCATGAGGTACCGGTCCATAAGGTTCCGGTGCAAGAGGAGAGTCCGGCCAAGCTAATATGGCTGAACAAGTGGGGCATGCGAGAATCCCGGGACAAGCGGGTCAAACCGCAATAGGGGCCTTAGCTTGAGAAATGGCAGGGGCTTTAAGAGAGTCTACGAACTTGTTGAGGGTGGAGAATTAAGCCCGAGAGAACACCGCGGAGTCAAGGGCGAGTTTCCTTACTAGAAAGTTCTTGCGGGCCAAACTGGATGAGTTCCATGGTGGCCCCGAGTCCAAGAAAGCGGATGAGTGGCTCGAACAAACTGTGAAGACATTTGAGATGCTTCACATAGAAGATAGTGAACTAAGAGTGACTCTAGCGAATTACTACCTTAAGGGAGACGCGGGTCAGTGGTGGAAATATGCCAATGGTAGAGTGGAGTCGACATGGGAAGCCTTTGCGGTTGCTTTCCAAGATAAGTACATACCTTCCACTGTTAGGGAGAGATTGAGGCAAGAGTTGAAAGACCTCAAACAACTCGACATGCTCGTGGCCGAGTTTGAGGCGGTCTTCTATAGTTTGTCCAGATTTGCACCAAAGTTGGTGGTAACAAAACAGCGCCATTGCATTGAATTTGAAAACAAAAATTATGTTCAAGCTTGTTGGAAATATGATTCAGGAATATGACCGTCTTGTGGAGATGGCAACACACGTAGAAATTTCTATACAAGCCGAGGAGGAGAGGCTTAGGAGTTCGAGGTCTAGGGGCCAAAAGTCTCAAGGAGACTATAGGCAGAACAAGAAGAGTAGGAACATATATCCATCCCAGTCCCAACCACAGCAGTCTAGATCCACTTTTCCTTTGCCTAGTGTGGGTCCAGGAAAAAGTACATCGAGTAGCTTCTCGTGTTTCAAGTGTGGCCAACCGGGTCACAAAGTCTTCTCATGCCCATAGAAGAGAGGAAGACAGTTAATAGTACCACCACCTAATCGATCTCAAAGTCAGTCTCAGTCTCAAAATAAAGGTCAAGGGTTTAATTATTATCAGTGTGGTCAGCCGGGGCATATGAAGAGAACTTGCCCACAGTTGGGGAGGCGCATCTGGCGCATTAGGGTCGAGGCAAACTCAGAGCCACCAGCAGGCTCAATCAGTCCAAGCTTCGCAAGTTAATTAGGAAGCCGCTTCGGCTCAGTCAGTATAACAGGCCTATGCTCCGAGAGGAGAGCAAGTCAATCAGGGGCCACAAAGGCGCGTGTATGCTATTATCGTGCCAGAGCAGTTGCCAGAATCCTCAGTTGTGAAAGATATTTTTGTTGTGTGCAATTCTTTGGCTAATATATTGATAGACACGAGTGTGTCATTGGGGTTAGAGGTAGCACGGTTAGTGCCTCCACTCAGAGTAGAGTCACCTGTTGGGGGTACAGTTGATTTAGACCGAGGTTGTCATGATTGTGAAATAGAAGTTGCCGGGCGTTGATTTCCGTTTGCTTTTGTGTTGCTAGATATGTTAAGTTTTGATGTCATTTTAGGCATGGACTGGTTGTGTTCTTACCAAGCTGTGATTGATTGTTACCGTCAGAGAGTTACGGTGTGCACTTCGAGCGGTGATCGTTTCTATTTTCTGGGGAATCGAGTTGATAGAGCCTTGTCGCCAATTGTTGAACCTCGTAGTAGGAGCAAACTTAGTGGCCTTCTTGCAACTCTCTTGGATAGTGAGAGTGACGGGGCTCGTGTTGAGTTACCGAGGGTAGTTTGTGAATACTTGGATGTCTTTCCAGAATATCTTACTAGTTTACCATCTCACCAGGAGATCGAGTTCTCCATTGAATTAGTGCATGGCACGGCACCAATTTCCATGTCACCGTATAGATTTTCATCCGCCGAATTACATGAATTAAAGATTCAACTCCAAGAGCTTTTAAATAAGGGCTTCATTCGTCCTAGTACATCACCTTGGGAGCACCGGCTCTCTTACGAAGAAGAATGGTGTCGTTGCGGTTGTGTATTGATTACCGCAAGTTGAATAGAGTTACAGTTAAGAACAAGTATCCTTACCCAGAATAGATGATTTGTTTGACCAACTTAAGGGTCTCGTTGCTTCTCAAAAATAGATTTGAGGTTGGGGTACCATCAGTTGAGAGAGCGGAGGAGGACATTCAGAAGACGGTCTTTCGTACTCATTATGGCCACTATGAATTCCTTGTGATGCCTTTTGGGTTGACTAATGCACCGACTTCCTTTATGGATTTGATGAACACAATTTTTCGCGAATACTTGGACTGCTTTGTGGTCGTCTTTGTGGACGACATCTTGATTTATTCAACCTCTGAAGAGGAACACGAGACTCACTTGTGGGTAGTGTTGGGTTTACTTAGTGAGCACCAATTGTATGCCAAATTTGAAAAATGCAAGTTTTGGTTAACTGAGGTGAAGTTTTTGGGGCATGTAGTGTTTAGAAAGGGAGTAACTGTGGACTCCTCAAAGATAGATGCCGTACAGGATTGGGAACAACCCAAGAATGTTTTTGAAATTCAGAGTTTCTTGAGATTAGTGGGGTATTATCGACGTTTTGTAATGGACTTCTCTAGACTAGCTGCACCTTTGACTAGGTTGACTAGAAAGGGTATCAAATTTGTGTAGAATGAGGCGTGTGAAAAGTCATTCCAAGAGCTTAAGACTAGATTGACTACCGCATCGGTTTTGATAATTCCGAAAAGGGGTTTGAATTACACTGTCTATTATGATGCGTCCGGGGATGGACTTGGTTGTGTCTTGATGCAAGAGGAAAAAGTTGTGGCCTACGGTTCACGACAATTGAAAATCATGAGAAAAATTACCCCACCTATGATCTAGAATTAGCAGCGGTGATTTTTGCTTTGAAAATTTGGAGGCATTACTTGTATGGTGAGAAGTTTGAGGTTTTCTCCGATCATAAGAGTCTAAAGTATTTGTTTTCTCAAAAAGACTTGAATTTACGACAACGGAGGTGGATGGAATTTATGAAAGATTATGACTTTGAGTTACACTATCATTCGGGGAAGGCCAATGTGGTAGCCGATGCTTTGAGTCGGAAATCTATGAGTAGTTTGGCAAGTGTGGCCATTCGGGAATGGGTTATGCTAGGTGAAATTGGCAAGTTTGATTTGCACTTGGGTGAGTCCAGTGAGAGTGTTACCTTGTTTACTTTGATTGCTCAACCTACCTTGGTTAGTAAGGTCATAAAGGCACAACGAGGAGACTATGATGTAGAATCAATCCATGTTAAGATTTTTAATGGAAATGAAGAGAAAGGTTTGAATGTTCACTCGGATCTGAGTGTACGTTACCTAGACGTTTGTTTGTACCAAAATCTTGTAGAGAGGAAGTACTTCGGGAGTTCCATCACTCACGCCTTGCGGTACACCCGAGAGGCATTAAAATGTATCATGATCTTGGTCGTCAGTTTTGGTGGAGGGGTATGAAACGGGATGTCGCTTTATTTGTATCGAAGTGCCTTACTTGTCAACAAGTGAAGGCCGAACACCAAAGACCAGCGGGTTTGTTACAACCCTTACCGATAGCCAAGTGGAAATGAAAGCGTGTTACCATGGATTTTGTAGTTGGGCTTCCTAGAACACAACGAGGCAATGACGTCGTTTGGGTGATTGTTGATAGGTTGACTAAATCTACCCATTTCATTCTGATGTGCACTAGCGACTCAGTTAAACGCTTAGCAGAGTTGTACATTAGAGAGATAGTTCGACTTCATGGAGTCCCTGTGACTATTGTGTCGGATAGGGATCCTCGTTTTACTGCCCGGTTATGGCAAAGCCTTCAAGAAGCGTTGAGAACTAAGTTGACTCTTAGCACCACTTATCATTCTCAAATTGATGGACAGTCAGAACGTACCATTCAGATTTTGGAAGACATACTTAGAGATTGTGTCCTTGATTTTAAGGGGCCTTGGGAAAGGCATTTACCATTGATTGAATTTGTTTACAACAATAGTTACCAAGCTAGTATTGGGATGGCACCATTTGAGGCCTTGTATCGCCGACCTTGTAGATCACCGGTTTGTTGGGCCGAAGTGGGTGATGCACCGTTACTGGGTCCGAAAATTATTAGAGAGACAACCGAGAAAGTTGTTCTCATTTAGAAGAGGTTAGCTACGGCCCAAAGCCGACAAAAGAGTTATGCCGATAAGAGGAGACGACCTTTATCTTTTGAAGTTGATGACCATGTGTTTTTAAAAATCTGACCAAGGCGGGGTTTGGTGAGATTTGGTAAGAATGGGAAATTATCTCCAAGGTTCATTGGGCCTTTTGAGATCTTAGAGCGAATTGGGGAAGTGACATACCGGTTAGCTTTACCGCTATAACTTTTAGGAGTTCACAACGTATTTCATGTAGCTATGCTTAGGAAGTATGAACCCGACCCTTCTCATGTGCTTGATTGGACTGACTTGGAGGTAGATGAGGATACCTCTTACAAAGAACGATCGGTTCAAATATTAGATACCTGGGAGCAAGTGCTACGGAGTAAAACTATACCGTTGGTAAAGGTATTGTGGAGACACCATGGGATTGAAGAAGCGACGTGGGAACATGAGGCATAAGTCTACTCCAAATATCCGGATTTGTTTGAAAATGCTTAAGTTGCTTTTCGTTGTAACATTCCCTAGTGTTGAGGGAAACATATTTAAAGTTGTTAACTACATGTTGATATGTGCGTTGTTGTTTTAAGCATAAGGTTATTGAGAGTTGCTATTACTTTTTGGAAAACTTCATGTTTATGTGTATTTGGAAGGTTGTTGTTAATGAGATAACCATGGTGAAAATGGTGGAATTTGGTTGAGAGTTAGTTTTGTGATTTGAAAATGAAATAGCGTGGTTTTGATAGCTAGAAACGCATTTGTTTGGGTAGTTTGATTTGAAATTTCGGAGATGAAATTCTTTAAGGGGAGAAGGTTGTAGCGATCCCAATTTTGCCACTTCGCCGAGTATGTCTGGGATCGAGCTACCCGGTCAGCTCGCGGGGGTCCAGGAGGCAGCGCCCCTTAGCAGGTCCTAGGGTAGCGCCCTGGCGGGGTTGAGGGGCAGCGCCCCTGAAGCAAAAATGCAAAATGCATTAGAAGTTGCTTTTTTTCTCGAGTGGCCGTTTATGCGCTCAAGCGGAGAATGTTTGGTCCCTGAAGTTTGATTTGTCTGCAAAAGTATTGAAAAAGTGTATTCGACGCTCGAGCGGGGCTTTCCACGCTCGAGCGAACCATGTTATATTAGTTCGTGAATCTGATATTTCAAATCACTTTTGTATATATCTCTCTCTCTAAAAACATTTCCTCTCCCTTCTCTCTACATTTCTCTACACAAACTAGATCAAAAACCTTGATTTCTCAAGATTCATTTGAGTTTTGCCAATGCTTCTTCATCAAAGTGGGTTATCATCTCGGGGGCTTCGTTGTGTGCGGTGAAGATCGAGTTTCGACACCGTTGATTTTGGGGGTTTCATCTCATTTCTTCTTTAAAACTTGAGGTAGGGATTTTCTTAGAGTTATATATATATTTTTGCAAGATCTATATGATTTTCGAAATCATCTTTCGATAGCTTTGAAAATTGATTGTTGATTCAAGAAGTTGAGCGATTTTGAAAGTGGGTTTGTCTCTTGTTCTTTTAAAATGATCTTATGGGTTTTGATCTTCGTTGATTGAAGAAAAGATGATTTTGGAAAGTTTTCTTTCAAAAGATTTGAGTTGTATAGTTTTGGTGAGAAAACCTAGAATTTGGGAATTTTTTTAAAAGAGACTAAAAATCCATGAATGATATTGTTATATTTATTTTGTGTGTCAAAATACAAAATAAATGGATGTTTGGAAAATTTCTTGTTTATATTTTATATAAATGATGAATCTTAGGGAATATGAAAATTGTTGTTCATTTTAGAAATTATTGTTCAAAACGTTAAAATAGTCTTGAAATAACTAATTGTTAAGGATACTTGAGAAAGAATTGTGTTATTCCTTTGATGATGAATTGGAATAAAAGTATTTATATTCATCTTGTGAAATTGGCATATCAATTCATTTGATTACATTAAACTTTGAAAGTTGATTTGAAAACTTGCATTGAGAAAAGAATGTTGAGAAACAAGTTTTCATGGAATGGTTTTGGGGTAACTACGTTGGTAAGTCTTGATAGGTGGTGTAGATGACATTGAACAAGTTGGCCTGAGAGTCTGGGGTGAAAGACCGAAAACCCGTGCGGATAAGTGTCGAGCCTTCCGGTTAATACCGGTAAAAATGACAATTTGGTAGTACTTGTATAATCTACTTGTAGACACCGACCTAGGAATTACTAAAGTCATATTTATCGCCCTTGAAATAAATTGTTAAGTTTTGAATAATTGAAATTGCATGACATCATTGAGTATGATGGTTTTCAAAAGATGAAAATGTGATTTATCTTCAAAAAGGGCATAGCATTGCATGTGCATTTCATTTCTTGACACTTGTATAAAATGTATATACTTTGTTAAGAATTTTCTACTGGGCTTTATGCTCACCCTACATGATTTTTGTGCAGGAAAAGATGTGGTGATTCCACCAAACTAGGGGCGTGGAAGTATGTGTGTTGGGAGTACAATACTCTCATTTTGCTATGACTCTGTGTATAAGCCAAGGGCTGTGTTTGTGTGGGTTTGAATAACCGTTTTGTATAACCAAGCTCAAGTCTTGGAAACTTGTAAACCCTTGAGAGTATTTATTTGTTTATTTACTTGTTGTTGGATTAATGTATTGTTGCATGAAGAACTATTGTATTATATAAGTAAGTTTGAAGATTTATATTCGGTTTTCCTTGAAAGAGCCATGATTGTTGTATTATCATTTGGGCTAGAAATTTAGGGCGTTACACATCTACTCATCTTCTTCGTCAAAAACATATCTTCTTCACCGTCGGTGAGGGTGAAATAAGAAGTCGGTGGTCAGTGGTTGCTGGTGAACCCCAATCGATAGTAGTCGTCAGTTGCCAGTGACTATATATCAAAAGAGAAAGAGAAAAAGCAAGATGTGGTTACCCATCGACGATCGCCAAAAATCACAATGAGCAAAACAAGCAGAGAAGAAGAAAGGTAGAGAAGAAGAAAAATATTATAGGGCTTTTGAGTATAAACAAAAGGTTATGGGAGTAAATATGATACACGTTTTTCAAAGAAGACTTCTTGATAATTTGCCCTAACTAAAATAAGCAAGAGAAAAAATAAAAGAAAAATACTAATAGCATAATCAATGCTTGCCCCATAGGTGGACAATGACTTTGCAACCCTTACAACAAAACGCAACATTATGGTGTCGTTTAGAAGCACAACAAATTTTGCTATGCACTAAGTACAGCAGGTACCCCTCTTCTCTTATTTCTAGAGTTTAAATTAAAATATTTTTTAAATAATTATATTTATTTTTAAATTAAATAATTATTTAAATAATTTAATAATCCTTCAAAAAAAATTAATAGCTTATATTTATTAGATTAAATGAAAAGATTTGAAATTTATACATTCTCTTAGAGTAGAATTTGAAATGGCTAAGTTAAATTCGATATCAAGCTAGATCGAGCCTATGGGGGTGTTTGGGAACCCCAATTTTGGCTAAAATATGTTGTGTTTGGAAAGTTGGAATAGGCTAAAATAATCAATAAAGATAAAATAGATCAAAATAGTCGATAAGATAAAATGTCACATCTAAACCATAATTATTTTACTTTTTCTCTTACAGTTATCAAATTAATTACAAAAAAAGCTAACACACCAAAAATAAATACTAAATTATACCAAATTTCTTAGAATAACGGTAAGTCTAAGTATCGATCTACAAAGACGAACGGAAAATTAAACTAATTTAATGGTTAAATTTTTAAATTAATTTTGATAAAAAGATTGAGGGATATCATGACTAAATGAGAATTAAATGAAATTAAGAAATTGAATTGACAATTAAAAGTAGGGTTTGAGATACTGATTTTTAGAAAAATCTTAGGGAAAAGAATTCACTACCAATTGCATAAATAATACTTAACATTGGCAATCAATTGCAATCCGTTTTGAACTATCCAATATTTCACAACTACAAGTTTGAAACATTGATAAAGAGGATTGTTGCATTCAACGTACATGCATGAATCATCCCAAGTAGCACAAGTCGTTTGTTCTAAACTATAGTAACAACACGACCCGTCTCTTTTAGTATGACTTGGTCTCATACTCTGAACACAAACACAAAGAAAACTAATGCATGAAAATCATTAAACTATTACAGACAATAAAATACTTGAAAAGATGAAAATAAAAATTATTATAAACTTTTAAAATATCCATACATTTATTCAAACCGTTTCACAATCAAAGCCTAAGAAAAATCTCTTTACATGGTTAGAGTTTTATCAAAACCCTAAAACTGGAAGACCATCCACTCATGGAGGAGTGAGAAAATGTGGAAGAGGAAGAAGTCCCCATGAAAGTTGCCCTTGAAGCTTGAGAAATCGCTCTCTTCAAACCCTAGCTTCTCTTTTCCTTAGAATATTTTTGAACCTGGTTACAGTCTCTTTTTGTTCCTTTTATTCCCAATAGAAGAGCCTTAAATTTTCATGCACGCAACCTTAGGTGGGCCGCTCGAGCAGTGGTGGGCTATACGTGCGGTGGAGCTTGGCCACATGTGTGGTGAGGTGTTAGGTCGGGACTTTTTACTACTCGCACGGAAAATTTGTTTTTGTGCCACTTTTTGCTTGAATTTGCGTGTTGCTTACCAAATTTGTACAAGTGCACAAAACACATAATCTCCATTAAATAAACAAAATTCAAAGACTATAAATATAACTTAAGCGACCTCAATATGACACTTTTCAGCCTATATTAATCCCAAACATAACTTTTTTAACTAAATCAAATAGTTAAAAAATTAACTAAAATAATATAGGGGAACTTACTGATAAGTCCCATGTACCAAGTTCAAAACCCAGCTAATCCCAAAACAAAACACTTGCACCAATTAGTCCAACACATTTTTAATTGTTACCAAAAAATCCTTTTTTTTTTTTTTTTAAAATTTACAGACACTGTTCACATCTTACTACCGTCGGACTTCCGTCAAACGGTCGCCGGAGACTCGTCGAAATGTTCAACATCGCCGGGAAGTCGCCGGAGTTTCGTCGGAAGTTCGCCGGAGTGTTAAGAACGTTAATGGAAGTCGCCGGAATGTTCAGAACGTTCACTGGACGTTAAGAACATCACTGGTGACTCACCGGAATGTCTAGAATATTGCCGGGAAAAAAAAAGAATAAATGGATAAATTATAGCAAAAAAAACATAGCAAAATGTGCTAAATATTGATAAATTAAAAGGAAAAAAAATGAAACGACAAAAAACAGTAACAATGGGGAAAACATATGTTATTTTTTAATTTTTGTAAGGTTCAAGGAAATAATATCTAAATAGTGATCAAACTGAAAAGTAAGTTTTGAAACTGTAAAATGTTACAGTTTCAAAACAAAAATCTATTAAGCATTTATCCTTATTAATCAAATTGAAAAACATGTTATGAAACTGCAAAATTTTATAGTTTTAAACCATGATTCATTCCAACACCAAAAAAAAATTTGAAACTGCAAAATTTTACAGTTTTCACCGCCTGTAACTAAAACTCGAAAACTACTTGTTCAGAATTCGAAAATTTTCTCCATTAGAACAGAAAAACAGAAGTGTATAGCAGAGAAAAAAAAAAAAAAAAAGAGATCGAAGGGGAAAGGCGGATGTAGAGAGAGGATTTTACTCCGGCAACTATTTTTTGTTTAGATCTAGCCAAATCTGTGTAGATTTACTCAGATCTGATGTAGATCTGAGTAGATCTACATCAGATCTAAGTAGATCCACTCATCTTCTTCGTCGGAAAATATATCATCTTCTTCGTCGAAGTTGATTTCGATGGTTGGTGGTTATCAGTGAACCCCGATCAATGTAGAAAGACATGATCACCGGTCGTCGTCTTCCATGACAAACACGATGAGAGAAAAATGCAGAAAAAAAGCGAGAGAAGAAGGGAAGCAAAAAACAGAGAGAGAGGAAAAGGACTTTTGGGTGTATTCAAAAAGTTATGGAATTAAATAGTCTCCACATATTTCACATGGGACCTGTGAGTGATTTCCCCAATAATCTATTCCAAACAGGATTTACTTTCACTAGTACATAGGGTGGCCCAACTCGAGCCCAGCCCAATGATTGTTGACCCGAACCCATATGCTAAAAGCAAAAGACGGTTGACACGTCAAGTTTATCCAGTTTGGCTAACCTCAGCGGGATGCGTAAAGTACGCCTATCCGGCGCCAAATTTCATCCTCACCCACACGCGCACATACGCACCACGGAATTGTAAGTTTATTTTGTCCTCTGCGAACCCTAAAATTCCCCACAACAACGCTTTCGGGTTTCGTTTCATCACTCAGGTAATCTCATCCATTCTCCAGTCTCTGATTTCACTCTCTCCACTTTTGCCCTAATTTCTTCTGTTTTCTCGATTCGAATCGTATCCGATTATCACGACTTCCAATTGACGAGTGAATCGTTCTTTTGTTTCTTGAAACTGAATTTATGCATCGATTTCTTGTTTTGGATATATACATGTACTTGTCAAACAATATTTCTTTGTATTTTGAAGCGTTCAGTCGATTCGGCTAGGTTTTTATTGAACACAGACTTTTGCATCAGTTTATTCAAAATAAAAATGTGTTAATCGTAGTAATGGGTTTTGATTCTTTCTCTTGCGAATATATTTTTTTGTGGTTCTAGCTATGTGACCGCGGAGGTGAAGTAGAGCATTGATCAGAAATTTAGAGTTTTAATTGGGTAGATGTAGCATCACTAGAAAAAATGCGGAAATTTAAACCAAGATGAAAAAAAAAATAGGAAAAAGGAATGCTCAAATGAGAAAATGGTCAACGCCCCGAATATAACTGCCATGCCAGTTAAAATCATAATATACTAGTGTTAAGTTTACATTATATTATATATACTACTGACTAGAAAAAATGGAGAAATTTAGACCAACTGGAAAGAAAGTCAGGGAAAAGGAAGGCTCAAATGAGGAAATGGTCGACATCCCGAATATAACTTCCAGTAGTTAAAATCATAATATAGTAGTGTTTTAAGTTTTACATTATGATATTATATACTACTTAGTGTTGGTAAATTTTGTAAAAATGGGTAATACACATGGAATATAAGTTACTACTAAGTGCTAACTAGTACATTGAGGCATGTTGATCATTCTTCATTTTATCTCAATCATATTCCATTAAAAATCTAGCCATTTACTATTTTTTCCCATTTGTTTAAATGATACTAGTTTTTCTCTTTCCATTTTCTGTATTCTTACATTACCCTTTTTCAAATTAAATTCTCATCATTGCCTAAACCCTAGTTGTCCCAATTTAATTTGTTAAATGTGTCATGTGCATAAAATTGTCATGTTTTTTCTAACACAAGCAAGGAATGTGACGTGAATAGGAATTCAAATGGGCCAGATAAATACCTAATTAATTTTATTATGGTCATGAAACCCAAAATTGTTAGAAATTATATTTACAGATTTGGGATGGTGTGCCTAATTATGAAATGGGTTTCCATTTTATTGGTTTAATGGCTTCATATCTTTATTGTGTGTCTCACAGGTTAGAGTTATAGCATAGGATGGCATCTGTGTCTAGTCAGCCACAGTTCCGCTACACACAACCCCCATCCAAAGTTCTCCATTTGAGAAACTTGCCATGGGAGTGCATAGAGGAGGAGCTGATTGAACTTGGGAAGCCATTTGGTAAAGTTGTCAACACAAAATGTAATGTTGGTGCAAACCGAAATCAAGCTTTTATAGAGTTTGTAAGTATACATTTATTTTTCCACTTATGTTACTCCATTCTTTTGGTAATGTGTCATGGTTCACATTTACATTGCATATCTCTTAACCTTTTTCCAGGCAGAACTAAATCAAGCTATTGCAATGATATCATATTATGCTTCTTCCTCAGAACCGGCTCAGGTACGAGGGAAAACCGTCTACCTACAATATTCCAACAGGCAAGAAATAGTGAACAACAAAACCACTGCAGATGTTGCTGGGAATGTACTGTTGGTAACAATTGAGGGTACTGATGCACGCCTTGTCAGCATTGATGTTTTACACTTGGTAAGTTGTTACATGCCTTCCCCACTGCTAGAAGAGGTAAATTTGTTGCTAAGTGAATGTTGTCTATGTTTTTTTGTGGTTAGGTTGTAAAGTTGTTGTAGGTCATGCTTTGTAAAACTTTTGTTTGACATAAATATGCATGGATCAGCAGGCCCATGTCAAGGATATACCTTCGATGGCAGCTTATTGCATTGGAAGAAAGAGCGCATGTGTGTTTGTCTCCTTTCTCCTTTGCTTAGCACTGGCTCTTTCTTCCCTTCTTCTTCATTTTCCCATCCCTACCATTCTAAGAGTTTCAGATGCTTTTATTTTCTTTTGTTTTTGCATCTGATTTCCTTTCATTTCTGCATGTTCTGTGCTGAAATGTCAGGTTTCGTAGGATAATTGTTTGTGCTGCAGTTTTAATACTGTTTCATTGTATTACCTTATGCAATGATTCAACCCTGCCATATTGTCATATTCTGGTTCTTATTGTTTATTAGGGTCAGAGTATCACAAATCAGGAAAGTGTGCTCGTATTAAAACACATGGGAACACATGGTAGACTTTGAGTTGGGGGGCGGGGGATTAGGGACTCACTAAACTCATTTTTTTTTCGTAGCAGTTTTAATTCTTCCTGCCTTTACTGAAGTTAAAGATCGGTATGGTGGTTAAGCTTTGGTTAGGATTATTGAGTATTGGTATCCAAATTGAAATTAAAGGTAACTTATTTCTCTTTTGTATTATATCACAAGAGACAAGGCCAAGCCCAACACAATTGTGTATCTTTTTGAAAGAAGAATATTTTTTAAAGCTTAAATACCTAATCCGCTTTGGCAATGTTCTTGAATTCAGAACATTAAACAGGTTAAGGCTCATCAAATTTTTTATGTTGTGTTTTGTGAAGAATCTTCTGGCAAAGGGTATTTCTCATTTGTTTATAAAATTATTATTATACATGTCTTGAATAAAGAAGAGGGTATTATTAACGTGTGCCCTTAGGGCACAAGTTAAAAGGCTTGAAAAGATTGTACATTCTTTATTGGACTTAATTTCATGCATAATGTATAATCTTTTCAAGTATCTTAGCAACTAACCTAAGAGCACACGTTAACAAAATCCTAAAGAAAATAATATCCCAAATGCTGCATTGACTATCTTTCAGTACAATTCAGAATTCCCCCTAGCTATGGACAAACTATTGATCAGAACCATAGCATGGAAGATGCAAGGTTTGGTTTGAAACTCTGAAATCTTGGCCTTATCTTAAGGTTTTGGATTTGCTTTTGGCTTCCCGTTTTCATGGTAACAACTAATAAGAATATACCTTGGAATCTGGTGGGTAGTAGGCTCATTTTGTTTGCTTGCTAGGAATATTGTAGAGTTTTAAGATTAACAATATTTTTTTTCATCTCTTAAATTCCATAGATTACCACAGGATTTTCTTGACTTGTGTTGAGTTGCAATGGGAGAGTTTGAGTGGGGTGGACGATGAACTTTGTTTGTTGAGAGTTTGGAGTTACTTTTCACAACGAGAAGCAGACAATTTTATGCAAGGAAAACAAGCTTATGTGAATAGCTATGCAAGTGTTAGCATAGAGACTATCAAAGAAGCATGGACACTTTTGAACAAATGCCATGTCCAATGTGTTCCAAGTGTCCCAAATCCCGATGCGTGTTTTTTTTTTTTTTGTGACATTTTGAGAACATAACACACTTTAGATACTTGGGGGACAAATGTCGGCTCTTCGATACACCTAAAATCCATCTCAAGTTCGGAAAAAATAAAATAATTTGAGGTACTAACAATCAAAATCAAAGCAATGGATTTGTGGTGTTGAATAGAAGACTGATGGCACAGTTCTTTTCATTTATCATTCTTGATCTTATATGCTAGGTCAATCACTATGCTCTTTCTTGACAATGACCATGATTGTCCATGGCTGACTACAGTTCTAAATGTTAACTGTCTACGGCTGATTATAATTGTAAATGTTAACCCCCAAGCATGTTTTTGAGAAGAAAAATGTAGAATGTCATAGAGGTTAAGGGGGTTATTTAATTTATAAGATTATGATGCTAATTGAAGTTCCATTCTATTTTCTTCTTCTTATTATTACTTTTTTGGTGTTTGTGCATGTTAATTATTATGTTGGATTTTTTAAAGCATGCAAAATTCTGATTGTTGTGAACTAGTGTATATGTATGTTAAAATTTGGTTGCAATGTCATTTTGCAAAAAATGAAATTTTGGATTTGTAATACATCCCAGTTTCTGCAATAGTCCTCAGAAAGGATAAAGGATTGTATTTGCAGGTATTCTCAGCTTTTGGATTTGTGCATAAGATTACTACCTTTGAGAAGACAGCTGGGTTCCAGGTGTGTTTGTGTGCACATGCATAGGCAGGATCTTTCTTTTTCTTGTTCACCTTTTTCCTAATTTCTTATTGACTTCTTACAAACCCTAACAACACTAGTTCATTTCATATATGAACTTTGCAGGCCTTGGTGCAATTTTCCGATTCAGAAACTGCCTCTTCTGCAAAAGATGCCCTTGATGGAAGAAGCATTCCGAGGTGATGTAGGATTTATTTTTTGGCTTGGGATGTATCAACTGTTATGGATGGTATATCTGTAGATGTGGTGCACATACATTGGGGCTGGACATCTATCAGGCCCTTTTTTAAGAATCTACAGTAGTGGTATACACATACTCCTTGTTGCTTGTATCTCTCCTCCCTTGCTCAGTTATTTCCTACTAGCTTTCTGAGCTTTTTCCATTTAACAACATCCTCTTTCTATGAAGGCCCTTACTGATTGTGGCAACTAATGTACTCACAAATTAGGAAAGGAAAAAGGCTGCAGACCAAGGCTGACCGAAATAGGTCTTCACTTAAGTAGGCATTATAAATATAGCCTAAAGTGATTCAATCAGCTTCCTTGTCTATACATGCAACAATGTTTTATGTAAACCAATGGTGACATACTTGATGGATAGGTCATTCATTTTTGTTAAAAACTTGCTACATTGGACCATCAAAATTGTAGTTCCTGGATTGTTTTCGCGTTCCAGTGATGAACTGTGTATCCATTTTCATTTGTGGGTTATACATGTATTTGCCGTTAATATGTCTGCATGGTAATCAACTGACTTTTCAGTCCTGGGTATGTATCAGTTATTTGATTCCAGAATTGGGACCGTGTACCCTTAAGATCACATATTCAGCGCACACAGATTTGACTGTGAAATTCCAGAGTCACCGTAGCAGGTATATTTGAAGTCTTTGTTTTTAGTATAAATTCTGACATCTTTGATCAGTTCCCTGATTGGTGATGATTTATGTATGTAGTCTGATTTTTGCTGGGTGGACATGTTTTTTGGATCTTCAAGCTAGGTTCAGTTTTGTTCTAAGCTTTTCTTTCACAATTATAACTGTACTTTCTATTGATTCAGGGACTACACTAATCCTCTCCTCCCTGTCGCTCCCTCAGCCATAGACGCAACTGGTCAGGTAAATTGTGGGAATTGGCAGTTAATTGGTTTAAATTCATGAGTCCAAGTTAGCCATAGTGATGAAGTGGAGTCTACCATGGCATATAAATTACAGGCAGCTTGCCAAACACATGGCTGATATGTAACGGTTGTCCATTTCCCATTAATGGCTTCCATTCAAATGTAACCATCTATTAGAGGTGTGTTGTGAGGGATGAATTATTACCAGTTGTCAAAAAAAAAAAAAATAAATAAAAATTGATGGATAAGTACTTTGTTACTTTAAATATTATACTTATTTCACAAAACCCTGGATCGTTGTACAGTTTTGGTGTGAAACCTTTTTTATGTCAAGACAAGATAACACGTGCAATTGGTGGGCTATCCATAGTTATCCCAGCAGATTTCTGCATTTTTTTAAACTCTCTGATGGGTAAGTGTTTTTGGCGGTTTAATTAATTGTAGCCACTTGTCATCATTGCAGCTTACCTTGGGTTTGGATGGGAAAAAGCTAGAGCCTGAGAGTAATGTTCTTCTTGCTTCTATTGAGAACATGCAATATGCAGTGACCTTGGATGTTTTACACATGGTATCTGACTTCTCCTTCCTTCTTCTTTCTTTTTAAAAACTCAATGACTATGCCTTTCTTCTTCTTCTTTGTAAGATATCATCATTATTAAGCCTTTCTGACTATTGATTTTGTGGCATATACTCAGGTCTTTTCTGCTTTTGGGCCTGTCCTAAAGATTGCCATGTTTGATAAGAACGGAGGAGTTCAGGCTTTGATTCAGTTCCCTGGTAACTTTAATTCTGACCTAACATCTCATTGCACATTGTTACCAGTGTTTGAAAATTACTGTTTTGTTGTCTAAATGCTTTGTTTCAGTACCCTGATAATTTTAAACCTGGCACCTCATTACACACATAATTGTTACTATTGTTTGAAAATCACTCCTAAGTTGTCAAAATGCCTGGGCAAGCCAATGCAGTGGCCCTGTTATTTGTTAGATAGTTTAGGTGCCTATGTGGATGCCCAAAGCAATCTCATAAATTATATCATGCATGCTATGTACTGTAGCTATTTTTTTTTTTTTTTGGGTTTCTTTGTGATACTGTTGGTTTCCTTCTCATCTTTTATTTATTTTGTTTTATTATCCTTCTATGGAGATGTCTAAGATGTGAGAGTTTTTAAACTCATCATGAGTAATACTCCATATAGAATAGAATGGTTCGGGAGTAAGTTATTTCCAAATTTAGAAGCAATTTTTGATGGAATGAGAGAGTTACCTGGAATGCTTCCGGTGAGGCCGGAGAATGGGCCACGGTGAAGGATTCTTTTCCTTGGGGTCGATCTTTTTCCAGGAGTAGTCAGTGGAATCGCAGGGCCATCGGCGGTTGGGGATTGTGGAGCGTGGATCAGGATTACGGTGAGAAGTGATCTTGGTCGGTTTTGAAGTAGGTTGGATTGTGAAGAAATTGAGGGAGGCTTTGTGTCACATTGGGACCCCATCTTTTTTGGGTCACTTGGATGGTCGGAGTGTGGCCGTTTAGATTCGTGGCGAGGGGGAGGGTGGGGCTTCATTTCAGATTGTGGTCACGCTGAACGGCAAGTGGCTCCAGACTTTTATTCCTGCTTCGGAGTTTGGGGGTGGATGGGAGGGTGTGGCTTTGGTCATCGAGGGATTTACCAAGGGAAAAGGTTGGGTTTCGAAGATAGTTGCCATGAAAGGGGTCTCAGTGGTGCATAAGGGTGTTTCGTCGCGGGTAGGAGGTATGGCTTCCATCGGCGACAGTGGCTAGTTGATTCAGGTTGTGGCAAAGGAGGGGTGGTTTGGCTTGTTGAATAGGGCTTTGGTAGGAACCGTGGGACAGACGGGGGACAAAGGTGTGGGCTTCTTGGCCATTTCTGAGTGGGTGGATCAATGGTGGAAGATGTCGGGGAGGGTGGAGATCTGACCGATGGGGGCTCAAGCTTTCCTATCTGTGTTCCTTTTACGGCGTGAGGCTGGGGTGGTTCTGTGGCGTTGGTGGGTTATTGCCGGTTGTGATTTAAGCTTGCAATGGTGGTCGCTGTCAGCTTTATGTGTTTGGGGTTGGTATTGGAGAAGACTCTGTGGCTGCGGGTGGTAGGTTTACCTTTACATCTTCGCGGGTCAGAGACGTACAGGGCGGTGAGAGGTGTGAGGGTTTGGTGGACGTTAATGAACTTTCGGCGGACCTTGGTGTGGTTCGATTGCAAGTTCGCTGTGGTGGTAGTATTCCTAGCACGATCTCACTCCGATGGGAGTCTTGGCGGTATGTGTTACCTGTGTAGCTGGAAACAGGGCCAACATTCGAGGCTGCTCGGTTGACGGTGGAGATGCGAGGTGGAGTTTGGGCGCAAAAGGAAGGTCGCATATGGAGGCGTGATGAGCGGCGGATTTTTAGGTCTGAGGGATTTAGGGGATTTGCTCGTAGATATAGTGCTCAGTCCCATTGGCTTGGGCTTCGAGGTAGGCCGACTATGTTGAGGAAAGAGGGCTGGGCCCAGATGGGCCCATATAAATGTAAGGCAGTGGGCCGAAGGGGCAGAGTGGGCGCCCAAGCAATAGGCCCTGCTAATAATGTGTTAGGGAGCTAGGAGTTGGAGTTCATGGGTTGGGCCCTAATAAGGCCAACTTTGGCATCCTCAAAAAAATCTAAAAAGTCAAAAAGTCACTATCCTATTTAAGTCACATCATCTTATTTAAGTCACATCACCTCTCTAACACATCACTTCAAACCCAACCCAAATCCAACCCATATTTCATAAAAAGTCAAAAAGTGCACTTATTTAGTCTTCCCAAACTTGGCCTAAATCAGGCCCAAATCAATAGGAACGGGTCATAACTGGCCCATTGCTGCCAACGAGGGTACAACTTAACCAGTCGGTGAATCGGGTCTTCGATTCGTTGCGTGATGGAATTGGGTCGAGTCAGCAAATCGAATGTGATGATGATCTGCAGACTGATGGGGTGGTAGCGCAAGATCCATTGGTGGAGCTTCGTCCACCGACTTTGGGTTTGGTTAGTGGGCAGTTGGCATCGGAGGACCAACAGGAGTGTAGCCCGACACACACGTCCATGCCGACTGTGGGATAATATATGCCTAGTAGGTTGTTGGGAGAGGAGATTGAGGGGGACACGGTGTTCAACACAGACTAGGGTAGGTCTAAGGTTATGTCAGAGCTGAAATGGCCACATTCAGGTGATGCACTGGCTTTGGTGGTTCGACCAGAGGTGCTCGCAGATGGGGCTTCTAGGTTGCCAGACCCGGAGCCAGATCCGGAGCCAGAGTTAGGAGTCAATTTCTGTATGGATCATCTAGCATCATCAGAGGAGGTATCAGATTGGGTGTTGGATCGCATATCCAAGGTTAATAAATTTTTAGAAGTATCCTTTGAGGGACATGAGGATGAAGCTTTGAGATTATTTTCAGCTATTGAAACTTCATAGATTGGGGGAGGAGTGGGTGGTGAGGAAGTGTAGTTTGCTGGTGAAACAGATAAGGGGGTCTAGGAGTTATGGAGACTAGAATGTTCAATAAATTATGATAAAAATACAAGCGGAGGCGAGCGGTGGATAAGAAAGGAGCAGGGGTGGTCCCCTTTTGCTGCCATGCGTCTGAAAATTTTGGCTTGGAATGTGCGGGGTTTGAATGATCGAGGGAAACGCATGGTGGTAAAGTCCTTATTGAAGAGTGCTAGGGCGGACATGGTGTCTCTCCAGGAGACGAAGTTGGAGGCTGTTGGCTCGGAGTGTGTGCGGGAGTTATGGGGCGGGAGGCATGTGGAATGGGTTTTCCAACCATCTTTAGGGGTGTCTGGGAGTATTCTTATCTGTTGGGATAATAGAGTGGTCATAAAGGAGGGGGACGAAGTTGGGGGATTTTCTCTGTCTTGTTTGTTTAGATGCCTTGAGGATGATTTTCGATGGGTGTTCAGTGGGGTTTATGGTCCAGTTCGGGGATCAGAAAGGGCAGCCTTTTGAGAGGAATTATAGCATGTTGCTTTTAGATGGGGACTGTTGTGGTGTGTTGGAGGTGATTTTAATGCTGTCAAGAGTCCAGTAGAAAAGACTGGGGGGAGTTAAGTGGGGAGGTCTATGTGGGATTTTGCTTCTTTCATTGATGAGATGGAGCTGGTAGCTTTGCCTTTACAGGGGGAGGTTATACTTGGTCAGGTGGCCGCGTGAGTTCTCACCTTGATCGATTCTTGATTTTTGGGGACTGGGAGGAGCATTTTTCTCAAATGCTACAGTGCAGGTTGCATCGTCCGACTTCTGATCATTGGCCCGTCTTGTTGGATAGTGGGGGTGTCCAAAGTGGTCCCTCACCTTTTCGGTTTGAGAACATGTGATTACAAGCAACTGGCTTTTCTGAAAGGGTGGGTGGTTGGTGGGAGAGTTATAATGTGGTGGGTTCACTTAGTTATAGATTTGCTCAGAAATTGAAACTTCTTAAGTCGGATTTAAAGAGGTGGAATGTAGAGTTTTTGGTCGTTTGGAGGTTCAGAAACAAAACATGTTGTCAGTTTTGCAGGGTTTAGATGAGCGGGAAATTGAGGGGGATCTTTCTGTGGAGGCTATGGCAGATAGGGATGTGGCTTGGAGAGATTATGCGAGGGTTGCTCGGATGGAGGAAATTAGTTTCCGGTAGAAGTCTCGATGCTTGTAGTTGAAAGATGGGGACCGTAATACAAAATTTTTCTATCACATGGCAAATGCTTATCAGCGAGTGAACCAGATAGGGAGAATGCGGGTCAATAGGGTGTTGCTTTCATCGGAAGAAGAGGTTAGGGATGGTATAGTGGCATTCTATCAACATTTTTTTCGTGATGAGGGTCAGATATGGTGATCGGGGTTGGATGGTGTGGTTTTTTATTCTATTTCTGAGAAGGATGGGCTCTTGTTAGAGAGGCCTTTTACTGAGGAGGAGGTCTTGGGTGCGTTAAGAAGTATGCCTGGGGATAAGGCGCTAGGCCCGGATGGTTTCTCCATTGTTTTTTTTCAGCATTGTTGGGGGGTTAAAGGGGAAGTGTTGGAGGTGTTTGAGTAGTTTCATCAAGCTGGGCAATTTGAGAGGAGTCTAAATGCCACTTTTATAGGTTTGATTCCCAAGGGGGGGGGGGGTATTAGAGACTTTCAGCCTATTAGTCTGTTGGGCAATGTTTATAAATTACTGGCTAAGGTTTTGGCTAACAGGCTTTGGGGGGTGTTGGAGGGGGTGGTCTCCGAATCTCAGAATGCTTTTGTAGGTGGGCGGCAAATTCTGGATGTTGTTTTGATGGCTAATGAGTGTGTGGACTCGCGGCTTCGGCAAGGGAAATGGGGTATTATTTGTAAGTTGGATATTGAGAAGACTTATGATAATGTCAATTGGAAGTTCCTGCAATATATGTTGGAGAGGTTGGGTTTTGGGGAACGGTGGAGGAGGTGGATACATTTTTGTATCTCCACTCCATTGTTCGGATGTCTGTCCTAATTAATGGGACGCCGGTGGGGTTCTTCCTCACTTGGAGAGGTTTACGACAGGGAGATCCACTGTCTCCATTAGTGTTTGTTTTGGTTATGTAGGCATTGAGTCGACTGTGTTCAAGGGCGGTCCAAGGGGGTTTATTATCGGGTTTTGTGGTGGGAAGGGGCCTGCCTCTTTGGTGGTCTCTCACCTATTCTATGCTGATGATGCGTTGATTTTTTGTGATGCGGAGGCTACTCAACTTGGCAATTTACGATGTGTTTTGTTATGTTTTGAGCCGGTGTCAGGGTTGCGGATTAATTTGTCAAAATTAAAATTGATACCTATGGGTGAGGTGGCTCGATTACCGGTGTTGGCCGTTGGCTTGGGTTGTAAAGTGGCAAGGCTGCCAGTTTCTTATTTGGGACTTCCCTTGGGGGCTTCTTTTAAGGAGACTCGAGCTTGGGCTGGGGTGGTGGACAGAGTTCAGCGGCGTTTGGCAGGGTGGAAGCGTCAATACTTGTCAAAAAGGGGGCGAATTACTTTGATCAAGAGTGTTTTGTCCAGCATTCCGACGTACTTTATGTCTGTGCATGTGATTCTTGCAGGGGTGGCAAAGTGGTTAGAGAAGCTGCAACGGAAATTTTTGTGGAGTGGGGGTAGGGAGGGTTTTTCATTATCATTTGGTTGCTTGGGAGAGGATTTGTACTTCGAAGGAGCGGGAGGGGTTTGGGTGTGCGGAAATTGGTGGTGTTTAATCGGGCTTTATTGGATAAATGGTTGTGGCGTTTTGGGGGGGAACGAGAGAGGCTATGGAAGAGGGTGGTGGGGGGGGAGGGGTTGGTGTTCGAAGAGGGTGGTTCAATCTCATTGTTGTGGTTTGTGAAAGGGAATTTGGTTGGGGGGAGAGGTGTTTTGGGAAAGGGTTCGGTTTAAAGTGGGAGGTGGAGAGTGAGTTCGCTTTTGACAAGATCAATGGTGTGATGGTTTGACTTAGGTGGCCATGTTTCCTTTGATTTTTGCTATTGCTGCTGTTGGGGAGGAGCTGGTTGCTTCGGTTAGGGAGAAGAACAGGGAATCAGTTGGTTGGAATGTTCGTCTTCGTAGTGATATACAGGATTGGGAACTCGACCAATTAGTGGATCTTCTAGGCTTTTTGTATGGATTGCACAATGTGGGGGATGGGATGGATTCTTTAGTATAGGATGTCCGGAGCTCTAAAGGGGTTTTTTTCAGTGTCCTCTTTTTATGGGGTGTTTGTAGAGGGAGTTGGTGGGGTGTTTCCTTGGAAATGTATTTGGGTAAGGGATTCTCCTTCTAAGGTTGCTTTCTTTGTTTGGACAGCTGCTTTGAGGCGTATCCTTACTATTGATAATTTGATCCGGCGGCGGCATGTGTTGGTAAAGTGGTGTTGTATGTGTTGCAGTGACGCGGAAACGGTGGATCATTTGCTTTTTCATTGCCCGGTTGTGTCTAGATTTTGGAATTTTCTTGTTGCTTTGTTTGGCTGAGTGTGGGTGCAACCGGGGTCTTTAATGGGAGTGTTACAAAGTTGGGGTGGGGCTAGGGTGCGGAAGCGGCGCCGGAAGGCTTGGGTGCTTGCTTTCCATTGTTTGCTTTGGTTGGTTTGGTCAAAACGGAATAGGCAAGTGTTTTAGGATGAGTGTCACTCTGTTTTATGGTTAGAGAGTCGGTTGTTGATGATATTGCATAGTTGGGTTACGGGTATAGTCGATCCCAATGTTTTGGTCTTTATAGATTTTGTGTAGGGTTTGAGTAGTTAATTTTGTTTATTCCTTTTGTGGCCTGTATTATTCTTTGCATCGTGAATTTAGGTTACATTTCGTGGTCTCATTTTTGGGCAAGTTGAACATCGTGAATCTAGGTCGGTTGACTAGATGCCAAATGCAACATTTAATCAGAGAACATACTGCATTCTTTTTTTGTGTAGACTTTAGACTTTTCCAATGGTTGCTAGCATCATTACATGTGTTGGACGCAATAATGTGTTTTTGAATCCGTGTGGCTTGTGCTTTGTGGGGGAAAAAAAGTCCTGAAGATGATCTAGGGTTCTATTGTAGAAGTATCTGATTTGATGTAGAAAAACATAGATATATGATTAGTTCTGTGAATGTTTTCATGAAAATTGTGGGTTTTCATGAAAATTGTTCTCTTAAGATCTCCATAATTTTTTCTAGTTTATTTTTGTATGGGATAAAAGAGAAGTCATATTAGTTGACTTGGGAGTTCTCAACATTTTTGCATCTGGTTGAAATTTTAAATTTCTTTGAAGTCAGTTTTGGTTATATATGGGTACATCCTGGATTATCTTTAGGGGTACTTATGTGTAGGTGGACTTGTTGTCTAATAGGTCTTATGGAAAAATTGTCATAAAAAAAGTCGCTAATTGTAAGTTTTAGCGACAATATACAAAAATCATGATAAAAAAAGTCACTAATTTTTAATTTTTAGTGACATATATAACAAATTGTCACAAAAATTATTTTTAGCGACAATTTTACCAAGATTTATTTTCTATAGGACTTGATAGGAATTAAGTCCAACTATTAGGACTTATTGGTAGTTTACCTTATCTTTCTTTATATCTTGAAATATGTAACATCACAAGAAAGATTAATATCAATTCCATTGTGTCACTGAGTCATGGTTTATGCATTGCTTTAAGTTATTGGGTTGTTGAATAAGGTGTTGATGGTACAATGGGCTTGCAGATGTTCAGACAGCGGTTGTTGCTAAGGAGGCCTTGGAAGGACATTGCATATATGATGGAGGGTTTTGCAAGCTTCACATTTCATATTCACGCCACACTGATCTCAGTATAAAGGTACTGAACTATACACTTTTCATAACACAAGTTTTTTTGTAATATCTTGGAGGTTTTGTGATTTTTTTTTTTTTTTAAAATTTCATGAGAATGTGATGCAACATTTGTATAATATATATATATGCTACTTCTATGCTGTTTGTTTAAATTGGGCATTTAGCCCCATAATGTTATCTGCCTCATTCACTTGTGACAACTCAACCTCTTTTAATGCAGTAACAATACCATATGTCATCTTCATAAATCTCCAGGAACTCTACAACGGGATATTATGTTTAAGTTGGGTGTTTGGCCCCATAATGCTGCCTGCCTCATTCACTTGTGACAAATCAGCCTCTTTTAATGCAGTTACGATACCATATGTCATCTTCATAAATCTCAAGGAACTCTACATCAGGATATACCTTTAATTTTGTAGTTGCTCTCTCTCTCTCTGTCTGTGGGGCCATGCACCAGTACATGGTGATGATTGTTCTTGCACAGTGCTTCATGTGGGTTAGGCACCCCCAAGAGCAAGTATACCTGGGAAACTGCACAGTTCTCAGAATGACAAGTTCACATTCTCAATTCTTGAATTATGCTTTTGCTGGCCATGTCTTTGGAAAGTGTCAATTAACCTGACACGGATCTCCAGCATTTGGATCCTATACTTGAATATGCATTTTTTCAGTAATAATATCACTTGAGTTCAATGATTCATGTTTTCTAACAACAGTGAGATGGTCCATTTCCACTTTTTTTATTTTTTTATTTATATAATTTTAAATTTTTATGTATATTGACGCAGCATTTAATCATTGGGAGCTTAATAATGATTTCAGGTCAATAATGATCGAAGCAGAGATTATACAATCCCAAATGCTCCCATGTTGAATGTTCAACCCTCGATTCTTGGTCATCAACCACTTTCAATGGGGGGTCCGGGCTCTCATCATCAATACAATGGGCCCCAGTTTCCCCAAGCTCCCGAAGGGCTTGCAGCACCTCAGCCTTCAGCAGGCTGGGGCACAGTGCCCCACCAGTCCATGCCAGTACAGATGATGCATAGTAACCACCACCCTTACATGAGGCCTCCAACTATGACTCCTGATATGGCTCCCGGGATGATGCAGTTGCATAGCCAAAATAGCCTACGGCATACAATGCCCCCTTATCATCATCCACAATAACAAATTTTTTTCATGATATTCTTCTTTGTGATCGTTGTGGGGATGGCAAGCTTCAGCGATAGTGTGGAGTGTGCTTGGTCGAAGATGGATGAGTCGGGACCAAAGTTGCCTATATGGGGATCTTGTATTTTCGAAGCCTAATTTTTTTGTTTTTTTTGTTTTTTAAATTGTTAAAATTTAAATTCTGAAAAGTGAGATTCAGCCAGTGAATGGCTTGAGAAACATTGTAGGTTTGCAACAATGCTTAAAACTGTCTCCATTATGGTACTGTATGATATCTTGATACCTGCCATTTTGTGACCTCTTATATAAGCTGGCTTATAAACTGCAGGTAAAGGAGCCATTATGGGTTTTGATAGGGATTCAAAAATGAAAAATTTTCCTTTTCATTTCAAATCTTTATCGAAATTTATGATCTAAGTCTTTATCGAAATTCATGATCTAAACCTGGTGTTAATATCTGAATTCTGAACTTTTGTATCCCTTTGGCTGTGAGATTTGTGGAGGAAATAACGATGGGAAAAGAGGGGGGAAAATTAGGCTGTGCTCGGTGTGGTTTTGAATGATTCCACCCCTCCATTTGAATATGATGTTTGGTTATAATTTTCAAAAATTAATTTCACATCACTTTTGAAAACTCATTTTAGGCGGGATTTGAATTTTGAAATTTGGCTTACCTGGTCATCTTTTCGGACATCTGGCTGGTCGTCTAGCCGGTTGATCGGAATAGTGCATTTTTTTTTTTTTTGGACAATTGGCACATGTTATTTTTATATATTAAGAATAATGTTTTAGCGCTCGAATTCTTTCCCACCGAATCCCCTTAATGGCCAAAACGACGTCGTTTTGGCCATTTTTTTTTTTCCTTCTTCTTCTTCATGCAACAGCTCTGAACAGAGGAAGAGGGAGAGAGAGAGAGAGAGAAAGAGAGAGGGAGAGGGAGAGGCAGGTCGCAGCTCGTGGCCGTCGCAGGGAAGAGCTCGTCGCCGTCGCAGGCTCGTCGCCGGGCTGTCGCAGCTCGTCGTCCCACCCCTCGCAGCCCCTGCCTCCGCCTCCGCCTCCGCCTCCACCCCTCGCCTCCGCCTCCACCCCGATTTATTTGGCCCCCTCCAGTCCTTCCTCCTCCTCCTCCTCCTTCTTCCCCCTCCTCCTCCTCCTTCCTCTACCTTCTTCCTTCTTTCTTCATTTTCGGGGGATTCGGGGGCTCCAAATTCGAGCCCCCTAGCACAGCCCATATATTAAATAAAAAATATTTTTTTTAATTTTTTTAAATTTTTTTTGAACTTTGAATAGAAGTTTGAGTTGTGTGTTTGGTTATGAATTGTAAGTTTTTGAATAAAATATTATCTATCACATCAATTATTTCAAATTCAATTCAAAATTCTTTTCAAAACTTTTAACTAAATAAAATTTTCATACTCAAATCATAATTTCAAAACTTACAAACTTTAAAACTCTACCAAACATGACTTTAGTTTTTCTATTTTATTTCTGTCTTCTTTTTCTTTTACAAATCAAAGATCTTAATACAGTGTTACCTTAATTTGATATTCCAAGTTGCCTCTAATTCTCTATTTATATTTGCCGAAATTTTGATTATTTTATAATGTTGATCATTTTATGGGATTTTAGGGCATTAGGCTGGGTTTATGCTATGCTATGGTCCATGAGCTTAGACTAGAATGGAAAACAGGTATGGCTATCAATAAAATTGAATGCTAGCTGTAATTCTCTATTTATATTTGCCTAAATTTTGATTATTTTATAATGTTTGATCATTTATGGGATTTTAGGGCATTAGGCTGGATTTATGCTATAGTTCATGAGCTTAGACTAGAATGCAAAAAAACGGAAAACAGGTATGACTATGAATAAAATTGAATTCTAGCTGCAATCACAACACAAATTTAGGATTTGAAGATTATTTACATAATTTTGGAATTTTGAAAGATGCAGAATATTCAAAAAAGAAAGACTTATAAAAGTCTCTTATCCTAATTACTTTAGCTCACCTTAAGAAATAAGATTTTTATTTATTTTAAAAAAAGAAGAAGTTTAACTCATATCCTCTTAACGAGAAATACAAATTCTTGTAAATTTTTTGAAAGTTTTCAAATCTATTTTTTTTAATTTTTTTTTTTGAAAAAATATAAGATTTAAACAATTTAAAATTATTTGAAAACATGCTTTTTAAAATATGAGATGAAAAAAAAATTAATATGTTTAAGATGATTTTTTAATTTTTTACAAAAAGATATATAAAAAATAAAATAAATAAATTTTTAGTATTTGTTATTGATTTATTTATTTTTTAAAACTTTTTTATTGAGTTGCCAAATGGTCCCTTGATTTTTTTTAAATCCTCACAAATTTAAATTTTTTTATTTTATTTTTTTTAACAGCTCACACCTTCAATCTTAGAATTGTATTTTAAAACAGCCTACTTTTAAATAGAGGTATAAGTCAAAAGTGGACCTAACTTAGCTTAGTCGTGACACGGAAATGATGTTGATTAATATGTACATATACATATATATTGAGATGAACCTAAACCGCAACGAACAACTATAACTAAACACCACACCTTAGCGCCAATTTCAATCGAGATAAGGTTTTCTCTTCACATTAAACTTTCTCTCTCTCTACTCTCACTCCTCTCTCTCTCTCTCTCTCTCTCTGTGTGGCTCAATTGTGTGGTTCATACGCTCAATACGGAGAGATTAGAGAGAGAGAGAGAGAGAGAGAGAGTGAATTCACTACCAGCAAAGAATCTTCGATAAACCCTAGGTAAGCCATGACTGCTCTTCAAGCTTCTCTCCTGTGCAAGCATTCATCACTCTCTCATTTCTATCATTCGAAACACCTTCAACTTTCTCTCTCTAACAATCGTCGCTCTTCTTCGTTCTATCTCTTTACACTTGATGATGATTCAACTTCTGTCAAGTCTCGATTTCGTCGCCACCGTCTCGTTTTCTCATGTACACTCCATCCTGAGAATGTGAATTCGAGCCCCGAATCGAAAATTTCTGATAATGATTGGATTTCGGACTTGGGAGAATCTCGAGCCAATGAAATTTCAGGCGAGAATAAGAGGATTGAGGGTGGGGATCTTCCGAGTATGGGTTCTGAGGTTGAAAGGGAGTTGAGATCGGATAATTCATTGGGGAAAGGAGATTCGAAGAGTAGGTTGCCTGTGGTGGTGTTTTTGATGGGTTTGGTGGCTGCTGCGAAGCGGCTATTGGAGAAGGTGTTGTTGTCGGATTGGTTCAATTGGTGGCCGTTTTGGAGGCAAGAGAAGAGATTGGAAATGTTGGTTGCGGAAGCTGATGCAAATCCGAAGGACGCAACAAAGCAGAGTGCTTTGTTGGCCGAGCTCAATCAACACAGGTTAGGCTCTCTATGATCTTCAATTTGGGAATTGTTTAGTTGATTTTCTCTTGTTTTAGTTTTAAACATGATCATTATGATTTAGAGCGCAAATATCA
This sequence comes from Camellia japonica, assembly GCA_030407325.1. Lineage (NCBI taxonomy): Eukaryota > Viridiplantae > Streptophyta > Magnoliopsida > Ericales > Theaceae > Camellia > Camellia japonica. The sequence continues at coordinate 160,158,922 of JAPPVO010000032.1, forward strand.
TTTTAGAATAAAAATGATTAAAAAAATGTTCTAGATTATGAACTTTTGGATTAAAAAAAAAAAGTTACATATTTGAATTTATATACTTACATCAAAATAAAAGAAAAAAACATGATCGAGGATGAAAGAAAAGACCAAAGAAAGGAATAAAGAAAATGAAGAAAAAAAGAAAAGGAAATCAGAAGGCAACATGTGTCACGGAATATAAAAATGAAGGGAGAGTTGATCCACACTTCACGCATGAAATATGTAATTTGTTCCATGGGCAGTGCAATTTGAGTGGGTTGAGATGTGAATTAAGTGTTAGGTTTTTTTGTTTTTTTAAATAAAGATATTTTATTACCGAGTAAGAAATACAATAGACCTCAAATCATGTACGACAAATTTGCCAAAAACAAGAAGCTCACCAAGGTGAGGAGCACTAGAACACCTCACCTAGGGGGCTACCAGCTAGGAACACACAAGATTACTCAGTGCCATATCCAAAAACAACAAACTATAGCTAGACAACTCAAATGGTGGGGAGTCTGGGGATTCATGTCCCCCACAAACCCCATCAAGTTGGAAAAACTTGCTAGATATGTTTATATATATAAGTTTTGAGTGAGATTCCTCAGGTGATCCCATTGAGGTGAATGAAGAAGTATATAAAAATTAGATCTTGGGTCAATCTAGTCAACAAACAAAAAAATTGCACCACAAATCTCATGCAACTGTAAAACCCATAAACTTGCATCTTTAGCACTATTGAAGCATATGGATTGCAAGGAATTTATTGCCTTTTGCCTTGTTTCTGAATAAAAAATTGAAATTTTTTATAAAATTGGAATGAAATTGAGCTGAAATCATTGGAATTAAGGTTTTAATTTTGCAAATTAAGATATAATTTTTTATGATTGTGGAAATTACATTTAGTTAAGATTAAAAAAAAAAATTAATGCATAAATTCTATTGAGGTTGGTTTTATGCACTTTAACCCAGTGTAAAAAAAAAAATTTTAAAAATGCAATGACCCCACCAAAGAAAATTCCTGGAACTGTCACTGCACGCAATCCAAACTTCCAAATGAAAAGATGGTTAGATTATGGGAGTCACTCTCATTCTGAATGATTCATGCCACAAATGTACAAAAGTCAAAAGGAAAAATAAATTCTGCTAGGCCTATTGCAAACTTGTGAAATGTCTCAAATGTATAGCTTCCCACTAAATCTCCAATTCCCATCTGATAGAAAATGAGGGGGGCATATAACGTTTCAATAATGCTACAATGACAACATTTATCTACTATGTTGTGTTTACCATCTCAAATTGTGTGATGACACTCTAGATGGTAATCAAAACATGCGGATAAATGTCGTATTTTTAATATTATTTATGATATTTAGGTCAGTTATGTTTAGTGTAATTTCTTTGAGCCACAACAAAATAAAAATTTTCAAATTTTTAGGGGGCCAGCTGCCCCCTCTCGAGCTCTAGTGGCTCCGCCACTGCATAGGAATGTGATTAAGCTGGCAAAACTACATGGAAACTTAGATGAAGTAAGCCATACATAAAAGAGAAAATTTTAAAAACCAAAAAAAATGAAAAATGTAGATGGACTAAGTTGATGTTAGAGTGCTCTCTCTCTCTCTCTCTCTCTCTCATAGATAAAAAAAATATACATGTGACAGTAATTTCTTTGCATTATATGGTATTTTGTGAAAAATGTGTGAGTGATTATTATTTAAAATTTTCTTCCAGTCCTGAGGCTGTGATCACGCGATTTGAACAAAGAGATCATGCAGTAGACAGTAGAGGAGTTTCAGAATATATTCGAGCTCTGGTTGCCACTAATGCCATTGCTGAATATCTTCCAGATGAGCTATCTGGAAAGCCTTCTAGTCTTCCTACATTGGTAATTAATTGTGATTCATTATTATTTCTTGTGATATATTTTATTTTTCGCATGATTGGTATGTATCAGTTTTAGCCTTGTCTTGTACAATTTGTCAGGCCTTGATCAATGTTAAAACTATGAACTTCAAGGAATATGTGAACACATGGACAACCCTCTAATGTATCAATACTGATAGTTGTAATTATTTGTTATTATCACAAGTTTTGGGGAAGCCAATTTCATTCCATGTTGAATAATTAGTAATTCCATTACCAAATAATTAATTATTTGAAAATCTCTTTGTCGTGGTAACATAAATGTAGGCTTACATGAAAAATAGTGGCAACATAAATGTATCAATAATAACAAGGTTGGAGCTTTATAGTAAGTATGGTATATATATATATATATTTTTGGTTTAATTCTCTTTTTGGTGAAAATTCCAATCAGCCTTGGTGATATGTGCGCTCAAAATCATTTATCAAAAAAAAATAAAAAATAAAAAATATGTGCACTCAAAATCATATGATTGTAAAAAAGTTATCACTAACAAGACTTGATAATAATATTTGATTATTTAATAATTTTTGTCTCCTGCCTTATTTAAAATAATAATTATGATAACACAATGGCAAGTTTTTAGTCTCCCAAAATTTTTGTTAGATAGATTTTAATGGCACGCAAACTGTTGGTGCTGGTATTCCAAAATGCTGGGTACAAAACCAAGAGTTTGAAGTAACATGTATTATTAGGTCTTAAAGTTTCTGATGTTTTCTATGTCCATCTCTGTTATACCAGTCTTGGTGTCTAGGTTAGAGCTTAAGAGAGATTTTCTTTCTTGCCTCCTTTGTATTTTTCTTTTACATTCTCTCTTATTTATTTATTTATTTTTAGTAGAATGGGTGAGGGAGGTTCATTCCTCTATAAATGTCGAGAGTGATAAATTAAAAAAAAAAAATTGAGGTGCTTAAGCTCCTTTTTTTGCTTGTCCAAGCTATCCCATCAAGCTTCCTTTATTTCATTGCATATTTTTGCCTCTATTATTATTTCTTAGATTGGTTTTTCTCACTTATTGGTTCAGATATTTTCATCTTTGTTAGTAGTGTTTTTTTAAGGTTATATTGGAATCATTGTTAGCATGTTTGTAAGCTGTAGTCTATAGAGTTTATATTAATGTTGTAGTTTTGCCACTAATTGTAAAAATTTACATATAGTTGGAAGAGTTGAAGCAGCGTGCATCAGGAAACATAGATGAGCCCTTTCTGAGTCCCGGCATATCTGAGAAGCAGCCATTGCATGTGATGATGGTAAGGACTAAGGAGTTATATGAAGATCTAGTCCTATTTCTTTTTCATATACGAAGATTTGCGTCTTATACTAATGTGGCATGGCGTAATCTGTGGTTGTGCAATTGAAGATTGATAATCATATATTTTATGTCTCACTATTTTATTTACTGGGGAATTTTTGTGTCTCTGTTTGTTTTTGAATCTTACCATATGTTGTTTTCTCTGTTAGGTTGATCCTAAAGTGCCAAATAGATCGTCGCGCTTCGCACAAGAGCTCATCTCAACAATCTTGTTCACTGTTGCTGTTGGTTTAGTGTGGTATGGGCTTTTCTTTCATCTACTGTAAATTTATATACAAACTTTTTGTGTTTCTCTCTAGGTGTTAATAGATTTCATTTCATTTATGTGTCGTGTCTATATAAGAATATCTTTTTCTTATTTTAAAGGGTAATTATCAAATAAGTCCTATGTTTTCCTTAAAACTTCTATCGAGTCCTATTAACACTATGGTTAGAGGGTTGATTCGTGTGTTAATAGGACTGAAAGGAAATTTCATGAGGAAAGTAGGACTTATTTAATTTTTTTTTTCTCCTATTTTTAATTCAGAGAATCATGTTTTATTGAATACCCTAAAGTTAAGACAAAAAGGTTCAAAGAGAGATGAAGGGCTTGATTATTGAACACCACTTCCTCTCACTTATGTGGAATACACTGTTTGAGAGAATATTTGCTGCTTATATCCTTTTGCGATTATTTTGAAATACTGATTCTTCTTTCAGGTTACTGGGTGCTGCAGCACTTCAGAAATATATTAGTAGCTTGGGCGGGATAGGAACTTCGGGCATGGGCTCAAGTTCTTCTTATTCCCCAAAGGAACTGAATAAAGAGATTATGCCTGAGAAGGTAGGTTTATGGTTGTGTGTCTATAATGCTCCAGTCTTTAATGACTGCTGGCCTTGAGATGTCAACTGTCCTCATTATATTGTTTATTCCATGTTGAAGGGGACATACTAGTTTAGGCTAAATTTGGATTTTCAGTGTTTTGCAGGAAGTAACAGCTGTATATGAGAGGTTGAAGTTAGACTAAAATTAAACTGAATAAGAAGATTTTCAGCAAAGGGGAACTATATGTTTCCTCACTTATAACAGTTTGTCTACATTTTCTCAAGATTCATGAATACTATTGCGTAATGTGATTAAGGAGCAATTGATGAGGTTACATGTATGAGAGTTGTCAAGGGTCATTGCTTTGCACAATTTATTGCTTGAAATTATTGAAAGCATAGAGTCCTGCATGGGACTGCATTCTAATATGCAGATAACCGCGCACCTGAATATGCAAGTATTAAAATCTTTCAGTCTGGATTTTGAAATGCATTTGACAACATACCTAGAATCACCACTTGTTGACACTGTTTTACTACTTTACTTTATTGAGTATCACTAATCACTTATTCCATATAGTGTTGTACATGGTTTCATGTAATTTGGAGTATAGTTTTATCCTATGTCTCAAATTTATTATATTCATTCACCATAACGGATAATTTTTGTTGTTCAAATTAACTAGTCATAGTTTGCGTAAGTAGTCCTGATGAATTGGTTTCACTGCAGAATGTTAAAACATTTAAGGATGTTAAAGGCTGTGATGATGCTAAACAAGAGCTTGAGGAGGTAGTAGAGTACCTAAAAAACCCAACAAAGTTTACCCGACTTGGGGGGAAGTTGCCTAAGGTTTGTTATGATGTTTTGTCATTTGGAAATATATTTACTTGCTTCAAATGGTCCTCTTATGTATGTAATCTCTTCAAAATGTCATCCTTTCCTAGTGGAGCACTTGGTGAGTGATCAACTTCTGTAGGTAGTTCTTGATGCGTATGTATGTAGATCTGTGTACTTGGCAAATCAGATACTTGCAAAAGTACACATCTAACAGCTCACAATTCTACAGTTGACATGATTTCTCATGTTATATGATATCTAACTGTTTCTTGAATTTGGTTTTCCTTGTCTTTAGTGTTCAATTGTCAGGGATTAATTTTTTTGGCAGCATCCTGTTGAATGCCAAGCCTGTGTACTTCGCTAAAATTATTTTACTTTTTAATTTACTTAGTTTGTTCAGTGTTTTACTGCAAGTATGATACATAAATTTGCAGGGAATTCTTTTGACTGGAGCACCTGGAACAGGCAAAACTCTTCTTGCAAAGGTAAGGTGTTGGATATTCTTACAAATGGTTCTTAACATGTTTTGTGGGCTTACTGTAGGTATTTAACTGGTTGACCTTTTGATAAGCTGCTAGGGATCAGGGTTAATATCCATGTTTCTGTTCTTTTATTTACGATCCTTGATGCCATGATTGGTGAATACGATATTGCAATTCGCATGATATTCAATTTGAAGTTTTGCAGTCACTAAATTCAGTTCTACTGTGTCCATGGATCTTCTGCAGTGCTCAGCAGTTATGAACTATAGGTCTGAATTGAATCTTTAACAATTAGATAATTTGTGATTTTAGTACAAGTTGGTTCTCCTTTTAAACCTTACTCTCCTCGATAAAATAGGCACATATGGAACAACAGCATATTTGTATCCATTGGGAAGAACTGTCTGATAATTTCCTTTAATTCTTTTGTTACAGGCATTCTTCTTCGATTTTATTTTGTAATTAATAGGTGCAAACCCATGCATGAACCAATCAGGACTGTTATTTATCTTTCTAATGGTGTGATTAAATTGTCATTTATCAGCAATGAATTTCTGTGTTTATGGCTTGCTTTATCATTTTCGGTGATGGTGGAAGTTCTAACATTCTGTGAATAGTACCGTGCCAAATTTATGTGCCTCTGTTTCTAACAGTCCATTTGGTACAAGGGTGGAGTGTGAGGAAGGAAAAGGGAAGAAATGAAGGGAGTTACCCTTGTTTGTTCGGAAGGAGAAGGAGGGGGGGGGGGGGGGGCGCGTGGGGGTGGTTGGGTGGGGCACCATTCTCTTTCTGCCCAAAAGTGAGTAGAAAGGAGGGGGTGAAGGAAGGAAACTTGTTAATAATGTTTTTGCCCTTAATTTTTTTTTTTTAATGTGTGAGATCCCTTCTTTCTTTCGGCTCAACCAAACAAAAGGAGGAAAGGACATGTTCTGTTCCCCAGTAGTAACTTGTTATTGCTCCCATCTTCCCTTCAATTTTCATCACTTGTATCAAATGGGTACATTTATATACTTCTGACTCTGGTGAATGCATCTGGAACTTTGAAGGCTATTGCTGGGGAAGCTGGGGTACCTTTCTTCTACAGAGCAGGTTCTGAATTTGAGGAGATGTAAGTAATCCATTTTGCTACTATATATATTGATTGCCACCTCGAGGAATAACAATGTAGGGAAACAAAGATATTTGCATGTTTTTTTTTTTTTTTTTTGCTGATTTGTGATGAGAATCTTCAAGTTATTGTTACACAAAATACCACTTCCTATCGGATTACTCTGTTACCTTGTAGCTAAAAATTGTGAAGATATAGAAAAAAGCCTTGCCCCTTCCCAAGGATGACAACAACCCAAGAGGAAACTATTGTATGAAACTAATTTACACGGCACTCTAGATATTTATAAGTTTAGAAATAAAGTGATGATGAACTCTCTGTCTGTTTCTGAGAAGATTAAGATGCTTGTTTTTCTAAAAGGTCTTACTTCATTAACTTTTGCATACATTTTATTATGCCTCTATTTTCAAATAGTGTGAAGGCAAGTAGTAGCAATTTCAGAATCAAGTGACAATGTTAGAGGGAATGGATTTTTGTCTATTTTCTTATCATTTCTAAAGTATTTTCATATGCAAGCTAGTCATCAGTTGGGGTTTGAACTAAGAGTTACTAATCTACTATTTTAGGTTTTCTAGACAGTGTATAGCTTCAGGCTGAAGTACTTGTCATGTTTCTTTTTCTCTGCTAGGTTTGTTGGTGTTGGAGCTCGACGTGTAAGATCCTTATTCCAAGCAGCTAAGAAGAAGGTTTGTTAGTGCAACTGCTGCAATCTTTTGTGATAGTTCCAATCAGAAACGATAAATATTTTATTACTCTTAAATGAATAATCGTGGCGGTGACTGTTTCTGCATTACTTATAAATGTTGTGATTCTTGTGCCTATTATATGTTGCACATATTCGCAAAACATACTTATATCAGTATGTTTTCTGTCCTTGCTCATGTAACTGTATTGTGCTAGAGATTTAATTTCTCAAAGAGAATTGAAGATTCGACTGGTTTGAACAAAATGAAAAGAAAAAATATGAGAAACTACAACCAAGACACGATGGTGCTAGGATAGGAAATAGAAAAACTTTAACAAATGTTTATATATGTGATGCCTTTCAACCCAGTCCATGACTTGAGTCACTTGCTAATACCTGAATATGTTGTGTCTGATAGATCTAAAAGATAAAAGTGAAATTGGTGCAAATAAATTCTATATTTTGGCAGCACCACGCTTGATGTAATTCTTCATTTGATTCTCTACGTAAATTGGTGGTTGATATCGCAATTTGGTGGCATTTCAACTTTGCTGTCGGCAAGTTTATTTTCAATCCTCCATCAACCACTTCATCTATCTTTTTCAAACCCTCAACCTCAATAGATGTACATGGAAGCCATAATCGCATCAACCTAGGACTATCCTTTATTCATCTTAATATTTATGTGATTTATGTCTCTGCTGATATAAGCCATTTTGATCAAAGGCTATGAAGGGGGCACTTCCTCGAGTGATTGAGCTGCTCTTCCAGAAAACTGTGACTGAGAAACAATGTAAGGAGAAAAAGGAGAACAGATGATTGCTTATATGTAATTTCTGGTGTCTGGGGTAGGCATGTAAAAAGGACCTGAGGCTTGTGAGCTGGCTCGGATCCCCTGAGCTGACCTATTTTTGGAAAATAATCGAAAATTTGAGGGCCATGCAAAAGCCCAGTTCAAGCCTGGTTTAGGCTTGATCTTAGTTGCATGAAGCGGAAGTAGGGGGGCCAGGGGACATACAAGAGTTTAAGTTTGTAGAGAGGCCTATGGGAGCAGTTACATATTTTAGATCGTCATTATACTTGAGACAAAGAAAGAAGAAGACACTTAAAAAGTTCGCTGAACACTTCACATGGAAAAATGAGCACTGTGGCTGAGAAACTTCCTCCTGGCCCCATATTATTTCAAAAATTGCCATTTAAGAATATGGGTCAACGCTTTAGACCTTCATTATACTTTGAAATGCTGCCATGATTCCTACTTGCGACACTTGATATAAGCACTACCCATTTGCTAAACTTTCAGATGTCATAACGTAACTATGTGGTTGAAGGTTCCTTTTTATTTGATTGATTCTGAATGTTTAATAACCAATTCAGAAGACATTGTAAGGGTTGGCATCCTTTTTTATTTGAGTCGAACAAAAAATGAATGCATCTTGTTTATATATAAAGAAACCAATGATGTGCTCAACAGTTTCACGTGTTGAGAAAGTGAGTGATGCTGAATCTTGTCTTCTTCTTTTTTTTCTTTTTTACCCCAGGATCTGTCCCCAATTCTTAACATTTGTATGTTTTAGAAAGAAACTTACTGATTTTCACATTTACTTATTACTGCTTTAATAGGCTCCTTGCATCATTTTCATTGATGAAATTGATGCTGTTGGCTCCACACGGAAGCAATGGGAAGGCCATACAAAGAAAACGTTGCATCAGTTACTCGTTGAAATGGATGGTTTTGAACAGAATGAGGTACATATGGATAAGATTGTTATATTAAAGTAATGAATATCTTTCATGCATTTTTAATATAAAGATTAACTTTCTTTTAGGGCATAATTTTGATGGCTGCAACCAACTTGCCTGATATACTTGATCCAGCTTTGACAAGGCCTGGTAGATTTGACAGACATGTAAGTTCTTTGATGATGCATAGAAACTGTGTGGTCTAATGAATGATATTGTTTAGGAATTCATGTTCTTATTTTGAAAAATATTTGCAGAAACTTGAGGAAGTCTATTTAGTAATGAGCCCCAATTTGGAGTTTTTCTTGAGATCTATCTGTTATCAGTCTAAGCAAGTAAAAATTCTGTTGTATCTTAAGGGTGAATATTAACAAGAACTCGTTTCTAGATTGTTGTTCCTAATCCAGATGTGCGGGGTCGCCAAGAGATATTGGAGCTCTATCTACAAGATAAACCATTGGCTGATAATGTAGATGTGAAAGCAATTGCTCGTGGTACACCAGGGTTCAATGGGGCAGGTACATCTTTTTTGTCCTCTTGGATATGCAAACAATAATTTTCCCTAGATGTGTCACCAATCAAATTGTTTCTACTAGGAATGGTGTGTGACATGTGGTAGGACCTGCTTCATCTTCTTCTCTCGTTTAAATTTCTTCTCAAACAGATTTGGCAAATTTAGTAAATATTGCTGCCATTAAGGCTGCTGTTGAAGGTGCTGAGAAGCTAACAGCAGCAGAGTTGGAGTTTGCAAAAGACAGGATAATTATGGGTACAGAGCGGAAAACAATGTTCATTTCGGAAGAGTCTAAGAAGGTAGGCATGTCATTAATGTGGAAATCTAGCATTAAGAGTTGAATGTGACTAGCTTGGCTTGATGTTTTGTTTCATTGTTGTGAAGTCACATCTTCGGTCCTCAACACTTCTCTCCTTTACCATTTTTTTAAAAAAAATTCTTTTTTATAAATAGGCTTCTATTGGTGGCCTTATCTGGGATTCTTATGACTGCCTTTTGGTGTGTAGAATCTCTCCAGTTGTGCAGTTGGGGTTCTCATGGCTCATTCTTATTAAAGGATGAGGCTAGCAAAGCAAGTTTGCATATGCAAACATGCTTTCTAGCCGTTGAATAATGATGGATTTTGGGGATATGAGTTAAAACTTAATGGATGGAAGAGTAACTCCATTGGTGAGCTGGTAGCCACCTAATCAATAAAGAGAGAAAATTGGGTTTCACTGGGACTCTGGGAGTTCAAAGCAAGTTTTGTTTGATCCTAACTAGTATTCTTGTTCTGGTAGGGATCATTTCACATTCCATCCCATTTCCCAAGGGTTTGTTTGCATTGGAATTGAAGGTTTGAACCCTTTCATCAAACTTTCCAGCAAACATATTCCTATAATCAATTGTACATACATCATGTATATTTGCCAAAATATATGTGAATGTTTATAGGAAAACTAGAAGTAATCTTTCTGTCACAAGAAGACAAATTCCAATAAAAAAAACCAACAAGGAGAGAATCCATATAGTTTATGTTTCAAAGAGTCATGTTTATAGGCATGTATATTTATTTCTGCCGTTGTGCTTAGGCAATGAAGTTTATTGACATAACATCTACAATTGGATTCAAAAAAGCTTAGACCTTGGGCAATTTGGTGAAGAAAAAACTACTCGAATAGTCTGTTAGGCCAAAATTAAACCATGGAAATGAGATTAAGAGTCTGATCTCAATAATTAAGGTAAAATGTAGTGCAACAAATTAGATGTCGACTAGAGTGGTTAGGATCACTTGAACTTTGACTTTTCATTTATGATATGGATTTCCCGACTTTCCCTGTTCACATGTTACTTGCACCCTAATATACTGCATTTGAAGGTTTACTTTTCGGTTTTGTTAAACTCTTCTGTTCAGAGTTATTCACAGCATTGATATTGTGGTTGACGTTGCCTTTTTCAGCTCACTGCATATCATGAGAGTGGACACGCAATTGTAGCCTTGAATACTGACGGTGCACATCCAATTCACAAAGCAACGATCATGCCACGTGGATCTGCTTTGGGAATGGTTACACAACTCCCTTCAAGTGATGAGACATCAATTAGCAAGAAGCAGTTGTTAGCACGTCTTGATGTTTGCATGGGAGGAAGAGCTGCAGAAGAGCTTATCTTTGGTCAGGACTATATCACTACTGGAGCGAGTAGTGATCTTCAGACGGCTACAGAGCTTGCCCAATACATGGTATTTGTTGTTTCTTCAAAAAATCGTTTTCTTTTTTCTTTTCTTTTTTAAATTTAAAACCTGGTGGCTCATTATTTGGGAAAACAAGTTCTTATATATGTAAATGGGAGTTACCAGTTACTGTAAGAGTATGCTAATGTGAAATGGAAATTCCTAGAGTTCCTGGTAAATTCTTAATTGTCTAGTAACCATCTATGAATTTACGGATAGCTTCTTTATTCTAATCAATGATGCTATGGCATTGATTTGATCTGCAAGGTATCTGCTTGTGGGATGAGTGACACAATTGGGCCAGTTCATATCAAAGAGCGACCAGGTTCAGAAATGCAATCACGCATTGATGCTGAAGTATGTTTTTGAAATTTGCATTTCTATCGCCGAAGTATGTTTTTGGAATCTGCATTTGTATTATGATATAGTTCTGGGCCTTACTGTTTTTGCGGGTTGTGCAGGTGGTGAAACTTCTAAGAGAAGCATATGATCGCGTGAAATCCTTGCTAAAGAAGGTTTGTCTGTGAATCTCCATAAAATCATAGATTGCGATGATAAAGGAAAAGCTTAGAAAATTAAGAACAGATACTTTTCGTCTTCTTGATCAAGTCCTAGTTTCCAGAAGACTATAGATTATCTATTTGCTTTGCAGAAGATCTATATTTATCTTTATGGTCTAGATAGTGGTCCTCTTATTGGTGTCTTTCATCATACCGTCTCTGATCTTCCTTTTCACCCTATTTACCTTACATCTGATGATCCTATTCTATCATCTTGTGCTTTTGTTTATTCTCAAATCCCGAGCCTAACTAACTACAACTTTCTGACAATTTTCCCAGCACGAGAAAGCATTACATGCATTGGCAAATGCGCTTTTGGAGTACGAGACAGTAAGTGCAGAAGAAATCAAGCGAATTCTTCTTCCTTATGGGGAGGGACGGTTGCCGGAGCAGCAGCAACAACAGCAACAGGAGGAAGAGGAACTTGCATTGGCTTGAGAGGCTGGATTTATACTTGTGTAATCTTACCCTGCTAAGGTGGGGAGCTCTGTACAGTGTATACATAGCACAACAGGTAAATATAGAATCCTATGACATGTTTTTCTTGTTGTAACATGTCATAGGATTTTCTGTACAAACAAACACCTCTGATGTAATCTTGTGCCCCACATTAAGAATTTTATTTGATAAAACACCATCTTTCATTTGAACTAAAGCCCCATTTCTTTTTCTTTTTTTTTTTTGGGTAGGAATAGATCAATTAGTTCATGTAGTTGTTGAATTATCATGAAAAAAAGATAGAGAAAAACTACTCTAAAGTATATATACATATAAGTATATTTTGCACTAACATACTTGGGACATGTAGTTGTTGAATTGTCATTTTTTTTGTGTGGCAGTTGTGTCCTTTCATTATCTTTTTAGGTAATAAGAAAGTTAAGTTGTGTCCTTTCATTATCGACTAGGCACATGGTGGTAATTTGATAAGTCAGAAGTACTAGTTAGATAAAGCTTATAAAAATAATAAATTTAAAGTCACATAATTTTATTATATAATATATTTATAAAACGTATTTGCAAAATATAATAAAATTATGTAATTATGATTTCATCAACAAATGGGCAATTATGGTAGTTCAATTAATGACCATCAAAACACAAGAAAGGAATATTTTTCTTATTTCATTTTCTTACTGCACAAAAAATAATAATAATAATTTATATTAATAAATACACATTAAACTTTTACTCTGTCTCTGATTAAAAAAAATTGATAAAAAATCAATTTATATGTAATATTTTCAAAAATCTAAATTTTGATTCATCTCTTTCCCTTTTCTTTTTGTTTTTTTGTTTTTTTTTTTTCACCAATCTATATTCAGATGCAAGATTCCAATACAAATGACATCCTCTTAACCCCTAGCCAAACAATAAAAAAAATGCAAAAGTTGAAAACACAAAATATTAAAAAATAATAATAATAAATGAGGAGTGATTGTAACAACTACAAGCAAGGTACCCACAAGACAAGAAATTCAGCTCAGACAAGTTGCAGGTTTAAAAATAATAATAAACAAATTTGTCTAAAATGAAGAGCATTGTTCAATTAAACTAAAACAAAATTGCCAAAGGGTACAGCCAACAGCCAGCTTGTCCTCTAGTTCCTTTCATTTATTTTAATTTTTTTCCCCTTCAGATTCCCACCTCCTAATTGTGGTTATATCCCAACTGCCAAAGTTAAATATATTATTATTGTGGTTATATCCCAACTGCCAAAGAGTTGAATTGCCACCCTATCTGTACAATAAAATACAAAATGAGACACAAATATCTCATAAAGAATGGGTCTTACATGAATGAACACAGATATTTCACAAGGAATAAGTTTCACATGTGAACCTCGCATCATGTGAGACACATTTTTTACGAGACATCTGTGTTTCATTCTATGTTTTGTATATATGCACTTAGTACTGCTGCTATCAATATCATAGAAAACCGCTATCCTATCTTACGTGTCCATATTTATGTACATTTATGGCCTAATATGATTGTTTGTTTCGGTATTTAAATATAATAGTTTAAGTTTTTATCTTGACACTCTCTTCGGATGGTATATTCTTTATATAAAGGAATATTGAGTCTCACGAGAAAGGGTGAGATATAAAATGAAGGAAACTTCAATTTACACATCTAACACAATTTATTTTATTTTATTTATATATATATTTTTTCTCAATTCACACCACTAAAGTTTCTATAATGCCTTCATCTTCATCATTCATCCTCAAACCTTGACCCTAAATTCACTGACCATTACCAGCTTCCTAGCTTCATCACCACCTTTTCTTTAGCTCCCCTCACTTTCTTGCCGCCCTCCTTCCTCAATCTACCAATTCGAAGGTAGGAAAGATGAGGAAGGGTGAGAAAGGCTAGGAGAGGTATGCGCAGGTGAGGAAGGGTGAGGGAAGGTAGCACAAAGGTGAAGGAATGAGTTAGGGGCTGGTGGGGCAGCGGTGGCTAAGGTTTACAATGGCAACCAACAGTGGTGAGGCTAAAGCGGTATGTGTCCTTAATGGTTATTTTTGTGAGGGATAGAATTGTAATTAAAAAATATATGGAGAATAATGTCTAGTAACATAATATATGGTGTACAAATAGAATTTTCCAAAATGAAGAGACTAAGAGAAAGGGTGATTCTATTTACACACCACCAAATCTTTTAGTACACACTATTTTCTCAATACACACCACACACATTTTTATTTTTTGATTTCTTCTCACTTCACACCATCAATTTTCAAAAAATCCTAAATTACCCTCATCTTCTTCAACTCTCCATCCCAAACTCTAACCTAATACTAACCCTAACCATCACCGCCGGCTACCACTCCCTCTCTAGCCACCTACTTTTCTCGCACCACCAAACATCGGCCGCCACTCCTCCTTAGCTCATCACTTCCGACAACCCCCTTAAACCTCATTTCCTTCTGATGAATCTACATCACCACTATGCTCTCGTCATTGCCCTCTCTCTAACCCTATTGTTCATCGCCATCATCTCTTCACCACCGCTAACCTTCGTCTCTTGATCCCCAATTACAACTGCCATCTCCAGTTACCAAAACAATGGCAACTTAACCATCGCAACCAACTCACTTCTCCATCGTCATCACAATTCGTCTCCCCACCCCTTCCATCATAACCTAACTCTTGTCCACTGCATGAAAAGATAAAGGGAGAGAAAGAGAGAAAAACCTAGGGTTTTCAAATCTCGGACGAATGTGCAAGTTGTAGCGGTGATGGTGGAGAAGGGAGGCGCGAAAGATGAAGGCTGGAAGAAGAAGAAGAAGAAGAAGAAGAAGAAGAAGAGAGAAAGAGAGAGGAGATTGAGAGTTGCTGGAGAATGAGGAGTTAGTGCGACGGGTTGGGAAAGGTGTTAGCGATGGTTGGTTGATGGTGTGGCTAGAGGGGAGGTCTATTGGTGGATTTGATTTTAGGGTTTTTGTCCAAAATGGTAATTTCAATCAAGGACTCAATGATAATTAAAAAAAAATAGACAATTATGTGTTATGAGAATAATGATGATGTCTAAATAGAATTACCCTCAAAGAAGCCTAAATTAAGGAGTTAAAAGACAAAAATACCTTTATATTTGATCATTATAGTCATTACACTACATAGCCTCGTTTGGTGTAATTGTTAAAACAAATTATAGATTATAACTTAACAGATTATAGATTATGACTTTAATCAGAAACTGTTAATCTGTTTAGTGTAGTTATTGGATTATAGATTTAAGTTGCTGAGTAGTGTTTGTTAAATAAACTGTGAAGTAACTTTTTTAATTAATTCTTATTTTTTTGTTATTCACTACTTGTCTACATTTCTCATAAAAAATAATAACAATAATAATAATAATAATAATAATTATAGTCCATTTGGGTCTTTTTTTTATTTAAAAAATAAAAAAATAAAAATCTAAGTGTATAACCGTAAATTAAAATGTCCAGAACAGAAACTGATAATCTGAAGCAAGGGGTGAATAGCTTCTCAGAATCAACTTTTTTGAGTTAAAATAAATTATTATAATCAGAAACTGTTTGAAATAAGTTTAACCAAACAGTCCAAAATAATTTTTCCAAAACTAAAAATTATAAGTTAACTAAAAAAAACCCAAATAAACACCCTCATAATTCATGTCTAATAATTCTAAACAACCACGAAATATGATACTAATCCCCTCCAAATCCGAGGACATTTCAAACATAAAATAGAATACAAAATCTCAAGGGATCGGTAATGCCAAATTCTCCAAACTAATAGTCTTATATAAACTATGAAGCACGGGTACAAATATGAGTACTAGTATTGGTACGATACGTGTACGTTAATACAGTAAAATAAAATAAAGTAAAAGGCATGGATACATCTTGGTACGCTTGTAAAAAAAAATATTTATTTTTAATTTAGAATAATGTAAAAATTAATTAAATGATTTAATTTGTTAAGGTCTAACACACAATTAACATTTGATGCCAAAAATAAAGGTATAAATCAAAATTAAATGTCAATATATTAAATAACTTACAAATCATCATTTAATTTTAAAATCATACTAAGCATAAAACAAAAAAACCAAAACAAAAACAAAAAAAATTCTAGTGAAAGGAGTTTTATCTCTGTAATAGAAGAAAATATTGTTTCAACTGAGATACGGTACGACTTGGGTATATACTAGGTCCGTCTAGGTACGCCAAAAATTAAAAAGAAAAACAATTTGGGTACATATCTCGCAGACGTATGCAGAAGTACCATACGAAATATCATACACCAATAAATATCCAGTACGGATACGACATATTTTTCAAAATACAATGCTTCATAGCATATAAATCAATCCAACGACACAAACATTGTCGGCCACGACAAGAGAAGAACATGGAAGATAAGACAATCTACACCTACAAATCCCTTTGTGCATATAGTACACGTAAAGAAGACTCACATTTGACATGAGATGTAGTCCATAAAGTATCCAATAGCATTTGAAGCAAGTGAATTCACAGACAAGTTCTAGCAATTTCTAGCAGTGCAAAAAATATTGCAAGCTTTTCTTCTCTATAATGACTCACAGCTACCTTATAGGTTTACTTTTCCCCCCCACATACATCAATAGCAACAGAAGCTAAAACGACGACAACAACAAAAAAAAAAAAAAAAAAAAAAACTTACAAACACCAACTCTTTCTGCGATTCTGCGATATGGTATATTTACACCTATAAAGCATGATAAACCACCACGGCCAAAACCCAAAAGATCAGATAGAAAGACAACCTAGGGCTTCTTTCATTTTCACCTTTCATTCATGGTGGGGTTAGGAAGCTTTATAAAGCTGTGGTTCTACCTCATGCAACTAATTAACAGCGAGTCTAGAGTAATTGTAAAACCGATACATTAAACATAGCAAACAAAAGGAAAAAAAGAGCACGAATGTGTAACTGGAATGTGGAGAACAGCTACTACCCGTCTGCCTCCACAGCCTCTAGGCATCAAAAAGCCAAGGAGAAGCTTCATCCATGGTGTATTCATAGCCTCTGCCACAGATCCCCAGCAGCCCCACATCTACATCCGATCAATGGGCTCAGTCCTGTCCTGCACTGCTAACCGCTCTGAGACATCAGCGAGTGATTTGAGATTGCACTTGATCAAGGCTTGTACAAAATAGCAGGTTTCATCCTTGGTGTTTCCCTCGGGCACGTCTACTACAAAGGATTCTATTACCAGAGTCCCTGGTCTTCCACCAATGACTTCTGGATGGACGGAAATGATTGAGGAGTAGTTCTGGAAAATAAAAGAAAAGAAAAAATAAACAGGGGCAAACTATAGTAGCAGCACTTGTATTTCTAGTAAAAAGGGAACTCAGTCCAATCCATCCCACCAAGCTCTGTAAGAGAAAATATTAGTGTCGGTGCCAGTGTTCAGAGTTTAACGAAACTAGTCCACCAAAGAAAATATTAGACGATTTTTCTACCTACCACAAGAATCTTAGCCATCTAACAAAATGCAACAGTACAAACATTTGAGTCAAAAACTAATGATCAAAGTACAACATAAATAGGAAGCACACCTTGTGTTCCCTACATTAAGGAACACAATCATGAGTAGACTGCACTGGGTCTCAATATTAAGATGAATGGAGGAACTCCACTAAGGTAGCAGAATTAAAAAATTAGCAAGATTCAGATGAACAATATGGTCCAAATTCATATATCATCAATTCAAAGCAAAATTAACAGTGGTGGTACTACACGAGATTAAAGAACTGCTCAGTTGTGATGATTCACAAATTAAGGCATTCAATTCAACATCATGTGAAGCTATCATTCCATCCAGAAACGTAAATGATAGATCATGTTGTGCACTCTGTTAGAATGGCACCAATACCATTGTAAACATCAACGTAAATGATAGATCACGTTGTGCACTCTGTTAGAATGGCACCAATACCATTGTAAACATCAAAAACTTGTTAAAACCTAAACTTATCTTTGGCACAACTACATATCAATTTCTGTCCACTACGAAGAACAACTTCCAGATATTGCATATTACTTGCATCTTAAGCACATTCTCTACTTTGCAAGTAGTTTGATAAAAATGAATATTTGTTAACAAAAATTCAAATTTGTAAATGTGTTTAGCATGAAAAAACCAAAATACAAAATGTAAGCGACAATTGCTAAAATTGAAAAGAAATATTTTCTAACTTCTCATACCCTGAGTCTGTGATCACCACCAACAATCCTGAATCTAAGGATATGCTCTTCATCATCAAGAAGTTCCAATCTTTCGGTGCTGGTAGTGGCAGGGAGCCCTGATTTAACATCAACTTCTCTAAGACTTCCGATTTCAAGGCTTCCCTGCACAACGCACCTGCTGATGAATGGCTTGTACTTCTGCGGTTGATCAAATCTCCTCACCAAAGACCAAACCTAATGAAAACAGAAAGCAACATTATGCTTGGAAGTAGTTGAACAATTTCAAAAACAAAAAACCAAAAGATTCAATGAATACCCAACCAAATAATAAATAAATAAACTACCAGAAAACTAAGCTCTGAAATTTGTAATTGCTAATCATGCATTATCCAGAGGGAAGTCACTAGCACAGAACAGCGTTAAATTTTAATTACAATCTTATCATTTACTGTTCCCTTTTCAAAATTTTCCAAAAAAATGTGTTTGGTTTGTATTTTGAGATAAAAATTTGGGAAGAGAGTTTAGAATTTTTTTTGGTTTGTTTGGTGTTATATTTTGAAAATAATTTTAGAGCTTAGAGTTTGGGATGATTTGATATTTTGTTATAGTTGAGTAGATGTGTGTGATAAAAAAAGTGATTGAGACGGAGAGAGAAAAGAGAAAGTGATTGATTTTGAATTTTTTTAAAAAAAATTTGAACCAAACAAAATTTTAAAATTTTTTCTCAACATTTGTATCTTGGTATACAAACCAAACAAGCCCAGAGTCATTGGTTTTATCAGCAAAAACAAATTGAAGATATGCTCAGTTTGTTGCAAAAACAAATTTTCTAATACTAGAGTCTTCCAACAAATACCTACTGGGGAGAAAGAAAGAAAGAAAAAGGCCAGAAACCTAAAACAACAATGACAAGTTTTTAAGGATATGCTCAGTTTGTTGCTGATAGGAAACTAAGAAAAGAAAAATGAAATAAAATCTCAAATCCAAAAACAAATTTCACCATTCAGATTGGCCTAAAACAACTCCTTGGTTTTATCAGCAAAACAATGCAAAATGAAACAGGATTTGAAATTTTTTTCTCAGCTGATTTTCCTCCGTTTTTCCAGCAACCAAACAGAGGTTACCGACGGATAAATTCAGTTCAAATCATCACAAACAAAACAAATACTACAGATCAAACTGCAAAAATGTGTTTAACTTTCAAAAATTACATAACAGAATCACTAAAATCATAAAAAAAAAATCTCAAATCTAAGCAATAATTTACAGAAATTTCATCAATCACAATCGAATCTCAACAAATTCACTTATCAATCGATCCAAATACGGAAAGACATATCTCCCCCCCCCCCCCCCCCCAACCCACACACACACACACACACATATGTAAATGAACAAGAGAGAGAAAGTAGAGAGAGAGAGAGAGAGAGAGAGAGAGAGTATACGAGATGAACAGGGGCCTTGATGTGCTTGACGAGAGCCGAACTGCATTGATTGTCGACAGTCTGGTGCTTGTGGTGCTTCCGAATGTACTCCGTCTCCATTGAGCTAAATCCATTAGCGTTATTCATAGCTTTCTCCTTCAACACTCTCTCTTTCTCTCTCGAACACCTCCGATCAGCGAAGAACTAGAACAAACTCCGACGAACTCGTTCGATTCGTTTATTGGAATCAAGAGTTGACTCAGAAGCCTTGGAAACTCACCGCCATAGCTATAATAGTAGCAGTAGCTTCGTTACTAGAAGCAACCTCTATCATCTCATATTCATCTCCATCTCATCGCCTGAAATATAATAATATTGTCGATACATATATAATTAGAGATACAACATATACATACATGTCTTATATATATATATATATATACTTGTATATTCTATTGTACTGTCTTGCCAATCTGATCTCTTATCGCCTTCCTTCTATGGTTTTCGATATTGCCATTGGAGGTTTCTGAATTTACTATTCTGTCACCATTTTGTCCTTTTCTCAGTGTGGGATGCTTAGGCAATGTTTGTTTGGCTGTTTAGAAATGGAGATTGGACTAATAATCTATACGAATTATTTAAAGAGTGTTTGGTTGAGTAACATGAGTGGCAAGATTAACTATTTTCTTGGACCAATAATCTCCTTATGTGGTAAGATTAACAAAATTATGAGAGGGCTAAGATTAGAAATTGAGTGAGAGGAATTAGTGAAATTTTAATAATTTTTAAGTAGAAATAATCAGTGTGTTTAGTTTGAATTTTTTGGATTAAGTTTTTTGAAAATTAAATTTTTGATTTTTGTGTTTTTTTATTTTTAGTGAATATTTTTAAAATTTTAAACATTTTTTTTTATTTTTTTAGATGTACCTTATTTAGATGTATCTAAAAAGTAAAAAATTTGTAAAAAAATATTTTAAAAAATTAATAAATACATAAAAATACAAAAAAAAATGTACTAAATTCTCATTTTTTTTTTTGTATTTTTGGTATTTAGTGAATTTTTAAAAGGTTTTTTTTCACAAATTTTTTACTTTTTAAGTATATTTATGTTAGGTATGTCTAAAAAGTAAAAAAAAAAATTGCTTAAAATATTTTAAAAAATTAGTAAAAACAAAAAAATACGAAAACTAAGAAAGTAGAATTTTCTAAAAAGTGTTTTTTGGAAAAATGGAACTAAGCAAGCTGAATATTTTTTAGAATAAAAAAATATTAATTTTGTATATTTATTTATAGTATTACTAATTCGATAGTATACAAACAAACATTATTTATCTTGCATCTTTAATCTAATACCACCACATTAATAATCTCATCACTTAATCTCACTGTACTTTTAATCTCATTCATTCTATGAAGCCAAACAAATATGGCCTTAATGTCTAAAATGCCCTTTGGCCGATTTTATATTGATCATGTTTGACAATTGGTTAAAATATTAAAATAAGTTAAAAAAATTCGTACTTTCTATTTTCTTGCATTTATTTTTGTATAAAAATTAAAAATTTATTAAAAAAATCAATTCTTAAACAAACATTACGAATATATTTCTTAAAATTTATTTAAAATACTGTCCCTTGTCATTCTAAAATTTACATCTCATATTTTCAAATTTCTAATTAACCAATCATTAAATCAATTAATAACAAATGGTTCATTTCATCAATCAATCATTAAATTAATTAATAATTTTTAATAATATTTTTTTTTTCAATTAACAATTTTAATAACTTTATTGTTGAGGTTGTTATTTATTTATTTATTTATTTTTTTGTTACCTCTATTAAATGACAAATTTTGACAATAGGATATTTATAATTTGCCTTTTTTATATTTATAGTGCCTATTATTAGAAAAATTATGTGGTGATATTAAGACAGGTCCACATAGTGTCCCAATTTAATATTATTGATTGAAATTATAAAATTTAATATTTATAAGGCACAAATCAACTTCGGCTTTGTTTGGGAAGAGGGTTAGAATAAAATGATTCATTAAAAAATAAAATAAGTTAAAATAGTTAATAAAATAAAATATCATATTCAATTCATAATTATTTTATTTTTTTCTCTCACAGCTATCAAATCAACTACATAAAAAAGTAATCAACTTCCTAAACACAATTTTTTAGCTAAATTAAAATAATTAAAAATTTTAAATAACTTACTAAAATAACTAACTTTTCAAACAAAATCTTAATAAGTGTTAACTAATGTTGTGTTTGGTTAAGAATTTAGAAAGAAATTTAAAAAGAAAAAAAATTGATAAAATATAATTAGATTTCATATAATTTATTTATATATATATATATATATATATTCAAATCTCTTCTTAACCAAAGACAGTGTAAGCGTAGAGATTGCTGACCACCAAATAACCTCTCCTATTATTGCCCCTTAAACAGTTACGGTAAAATATCCAACCGTCCAACAAACTTTTTTGTCCTTTTCCTAATAAGCGTCGGTGGTAACTTTTAAAAGGACAAAACTACTACATCACCATATTTACTTTTATAAATACTGAAGGTCTATTTTCATAGTAGACTATTTTAGTTAAAAAAATATAAAAATTTACTATTAAAAAATTAATTTTTCTTTTTATATTTTTTATAAAAAAAATTAAAATAGTTACTTTTTAAAACAATTCTTAATGAATATAATATTAGAGTTAATTATTTAAAAGTCTTATTTATAAATATTATGGTAGCTTAAGTTTTACCTAAAATTTTTTAAACCAATAAGTCTTATTTAGTAAAACTGAAAATATTATTAGTTTTTCTTAATTTTTAAAACTAAGAACATTATCAATTTTACATAGTAGTGTTCCAGATAATTGTTTCACTAACTGATGAAAAAAAATAGAGTATGGGATTAAATGCTTTTGTCCTTCTATTTACTAGTTTGATTTAACTATCCAATAAAACCGAGAATATTATCAGTTTTCTCTAGTTTTAAAACTAAGAACATTATCAATTTTTTCATTTTTTTTTTAAAGTTTTGCATATCAATGTTCCATCATCATGAAACGTAAAATTTTCAATTTTGTACAAAAAAATAATTCATTTTTTTCAATTTTTTCCCAAAAAAAAAAAAATTTGCACATAATTTTTTAAAAGTTTTTTCAATTTGAAAGTTGATATTTTAAAGTTTTGAAAATTAAAATAAATGTCAAATTATTATTTTTTTTATAGATAATTATAAATAATGAACAATCATTGTTTGAAGAGTAATTCCGACTATTAAAAATTTAATGGAACTTGAAGGTCCAAAAAATCTTAGTTAGGACTTAATAGAGTATAAGTTCATAAATTAAGACTTGTGTGTAAATGTCTCTATATATAATTTAGAATCAGGTATATACTCTTTCTATTTTAAAATAATAGTCTCTTTTGAGAAATTTAACTTTTTTTATAGTACAATTATTGTATTTTAAAAATATTAATTTTTCAAAATTACCCTTTGATAATACATTTTTTTAAAAATATCAATTGTCATAATTGTACATTTTGTGTCATTAATGAATTTAAAAGAATGATAAAATAGAAAATTCATATTATTTTAATCATTGTTTTTTAAGAAGGGACTAATATTTTGGACAATGAAAAATAAAATAAGAGACTAATATTTTGGGACGGAGAGAGTACGTTTTTTTGAAGTATGTACCATATATAAGTTATAACATTTGTGATAATCAATATCATAACTAAAATCTTTTTCGTCATAACTAAAAATAATAATGAGTCATAATCAAATATTACATAAGGTATAGCCAAATATTTTTTTTATCATAACTAAAATAATAACTACAACAGATTATAACCAATCTCATAATATGTCAGCTTTAACACCATAATAAATTATGATTAATATCATAATAAATTATAATCAAATATTACAAATACATATTCTAAAGTAGAGTGTGATTATAAAATTTCCTTATTATTGATAGCAACTGTCACTGTTAGCCTATGGCATAATTGCCAAATATGATTTGAAAGGAGATTGTTTGTTGTCTTGAAAGCAAGTATTGTGGGTGGTAAAATTTGAACTATAATTTCAATAAATCTGAACATGATTAGCGTATCCATGTGGCCGATTAGAATATTTTAAAAATAAGTAAGATTGAGAGTCAATTAGAAAATTCAAACTAATTTTTAGACTCAAGTTGATAATCTGAACAGTTAGACTAGATCAACGCACAATCCAATCATCAACTATTGATAATTTGGTTAGTTTTTTCTCCACACAACTATAATTTGATTATGTAATTACAATCATTTGATTAATTTAATTAGTTTGTAAATAATCTACTTAAAAAATCTTGTAAAATAAATTATTTAAATCATTAAAGTGAGTATGGTTATTAACTGTCTAAGGGCATGCTTGGTGCAGCTTTCTATTAAAAATTTATTTGGTGCTTCTTCTTACTAGTTAAAAGTTAATAATTAGAAGTATAAATTAAGAACTTTCATTCCATTGCTTCTCAATGATCAAATTTTTTAAATTTATTTAAATTATTTTTTCCTTATAAACTATAAACATAAATTATTCAAAATATTATCATAAATTTCTAAATATATATATAAGCAGCTCATAAACTACCCAACAACACAGTTGAAACCCACAAGTTTTAATTTATTTATTTTTCATAAAAATAAGGCAAGTAGGCCATCGCTTGTCGCATTATACACGAAACCTTCACAGTCTTCTCGAATCTTCCTCATCCCAATGCATTAGAAATTATTATTTATTTATCACGCATGTCGGCCCCATAATGTTCAAAAAAAAAAAAATTAATGGGCAATTTTAAAGTTGGGAAAATATCATTTTAGTAAAAAATTTATGAAATAATCTTAATTTGATGGAATAGTTTATAGATTTATTTTTTAATGTTATAAAGTTTTCCACTAGTATGTAATCATTTCCTCTAAATGCCACTGAAATTATTTTTTTTCCTGTAAAGTTTGCTTAATAATATTTATATTTACAATTTTCTATTTGTATTTATAATTTTTTTTAAATTATAAACAAAATCTTATTTGGTATCATTTTTATTTTATAAAATGGTTATAGATAATTTATTAAATTTTTATAACTACAGAAAAAAATGATTTCATTTGTTTACTATTTTTTATTTCTTCTTCTTTTTATTTTTGCTTCCGACCATCACTCTACCACCTTTGTCAATGTATTTGACAATTACTTTTCGCGCCCCAAAATGGACTTGCCACCATTTTTGACCATCAGTAATCACTTTTAGCCACCACTTCTCACTTCCTGCAATCACTTTTAGCAACCGCCAACCACCTCCATCTAGTAACAACCACCTTCGATTATCACATCCTGCTATCGGTGACCACTTTTGGTATTGTCAGCTGTTGACAACTACCTCTCATGGATCACCACTTTTACTTATTTTCAAAATAAAATTCTAAAATACATATGTACCAAACACGTTTTTTATTTTTTAAATAAAAAAAACATAAACATATTTTAATATTTTGTAAACTAAAAATAATAAATTGTAATTTTACCAAACAGCACTATAGAGTAGTGTTTCATTTACTAATTGATAGATTACTTATTATTATCCCCTAAAACTCCAACACAAAAAATTAATTTTATAATTTAAAGTAATAATTATTTAATAAAGATAGAAACACATTCATTTATAAAAAATGCTAGAGATTCTAAATATTTTACTAATATTTCTAGCGAATGTCTCACATGGGTGTGAGACCCATACCATGTGAGTCTTATATGGGTCTTACACTCATGTAAGACATTTGATAAAAATATTTATAAAACATTTAAAATTCCTAACATTACTCTTCATCTATATATACACTCATTTACATACTAGTAAACAAAAGTTGTGGATCCCACATTCATGATGGATATAATAATAAGTGTATAAATAAGTGTGATTGTAACATTGTCAATAATTATTAATTTGAAATGTTTTTGAATTTGCTCGCCACAACACAGATAAAATTAACAAAATAAAATACAAATACGACATAAAGGGTGAATTTTATATGTGAGCTCAATATCATGTGGGAGTTACTACCATTTGTCTCACATGTGTCATCTTTCGTATCTGAATATTTTCTTTTGAAAGTTGATTTTTTGACTTTCTTAATTTGACTTAAAAAATAATTTTATAATAGGAAAAGAAATTAAAAAAAGAAAAAAATAAATTCATTTTTGTAAGATTTATATATATATAATTTAACTTATTTTCGTAATTAAAAAATTATTTTCAAATTTGATTAACTTTAAAATAACCTAATTGTGATGGATCAAAAAATAAAAATTTTAACTATTTAAAAAAAAAAATCTCAAAAGAATGAGCTAAAAGAATTCGAACTTGCTCCAATACCAGTGGATAATTTCTCCAACAAACCCGTGTCTATCTATCAAACCTGAAGTCACATCCCCAGGCGCGCTTGAAATCCACTATCCAATGACAAGGACTGCTGTTTCGGGAAACCCGCATGTGCGATTACCGACAGCTTAACGGCGCAGCCTTACCTAAAAAGGCTTTTCCACAGCATATGTTTCATCCGTTTTGACTTGTGTGCGTGAACCACGCGCCGTTAAGGTGCGCTTGGAGTTGAAAAGGTCGTGCAAAACGCTTGCGTATATAACAAGGTTTTGTCTACTAAGGCCTGGTTTTAAAATATGTTATTTTAAAAAAATTTAAATTTTATAAAAAAATAAAAAGATTGATATGATAATTTATAATAATTTTTAAAATTTTTAATTAAAATATATAATTGATAAATGAGCTTTCGATATCACAACTTTCGTTAATAGACTGAAAATAATCTGTAGGTATACTACAGCTTCGCTCATCCAAAAAAAAAACTAAAAAATAAACTTTTAAGGGGTGATTTGAGAAGTTGATTAAAAATTGATTTTTTAATTTTTTTGACTTTTTTATCTTTTTATATATAAAAAATATAAAAAATTGGTATAATTTAAAATAAATTAAAAATTAAAAATTAAAAACTAATTTTTAACTAATTTCTCAAATTGTTCCAAGTGAAAGCTCTCTTTCACGTGATAGAGGAACACCCACTTTTAGCCTAAAGATTAAAAAAAAATTGAAATATTCTTACGGGTGCATTGTATATTATATACATACATTTTGATAGGAAGTGTTTGGGTGTGCATCTCAATAAATTTTTATGAATTTATATATCATATGTATACAATCTTATTATGTAAATTTGTGATTTGAGTTATATATTTTTTGTAAGATGACTTATGTAAAGTTTATGAATTTTATGTGATTTTATGAATTTCAAAACTTTTAGAAATAGATTTGCGCAAATTTATATTTAATTTACATATTTTTGGTGAGATTACTAATTTATAAAAACTTATGTTATTTCGTGAATTGTGCACTTTTCTAAAAAAATAAGTGGTCTTAGAATATTATTTTATACTATTTGATTATATGATATTTGTCATATTATCTCTTAAAAACAAATACAAGAGTGTTGAATCTTATTATTTTAATTAATAATACTCAAATTGAAACACAATGTAAATTATCCCAAAATCATTATATAATTTTTTCATACGTGGCTGCCGACTGTGCAAAATACTATATAATTCGCGCCAATCTGTCTCCTAATTGTAAATTGGTTTGATATGTAGTTTGAAATTTATAATTAACCTTCAAAATATATATATATATATATTTACTTCTAATCAAATATCAAAATAAAAATCACAATCAATGTGAGATATTTGAGATGTGACATTTAATATAAATTGGTATTATATATTATACAAATATTTAATAATTATTTAAAATTATTCTTAAATTAATTAATAGGTTGAAATCGCTCAACCCGCCCAAATCGTAATTTAATTACTATCAACAAATTTATCAATTCACCATTCACAATTCAATTTTAATTTTAATCTCAAATCATACCGTTCACACCCTAAGTGTCATATGGCTTCATAAGCGAAAATTACTTGCCCACCAAATAAAAATTGAAAAGGGTTTCATGGTCATTATCAGTTGTAATTGAGGTCAAGGAGGACTACAACTTGTATGTGACCCCAATGATAATCAACTCGATACTTTGAAAGGTATTAGCATGAATAGAGTGTTTGCCAATAATCTCTACATATAATCTCTATACATAAATTTAACATCTTTTTTATTTTTAATTTTTTTTAAAAATAATTAAGAGAGTAATTATAAATATAAAATATATTATATCAAACTATATTTAATAATCTCTATAATAAGAGAGAAATAAACAATACAAATATATTAAATTCCTCCCTATAAAAATTGAACCCACAACTTTATTTTTAGACACACTTTATAATAAAATAAAAGAAAATGCGATTCTTATCATGCCTTTTCATTTTACCATCTCAACATAGCATAAGAGTACAAAGAATATACATGCAAACATGATAAAGGTGTTTTCATGTTTTTTTAATCAGAAGTAGGTCACATGAAATGTACATTTTAATATTTTTTTATAATTTAATTTTGTACTTGTAAATAAAAAAATATTGGGTAAGTTATACTTTGCACCATTGTATTTTTTATCAAATTTCACTTTGACCCCTACACATGAAATCATAATAGTCAACTCTTTGCACTTTTGATTAAATTTCACTTTGGTCCTTACACAAATGTTAATGTCCCTCTTCTGTTATTTCACTTTTAAATCTTTAACAAAATCTAATCATGTGACAAAAATGTGACTACGAAATGAGAGTAAGAAAGTAAAATCATCCATGTTTTCCACCAATACACTTTGTTCTATGTGATAAACATATGAGATTTATATAATATATATATATATATATATATTCGTATGGTAAAAATTGGGACAAAAAGATAAGAAAATAGAGGTTTTGAAATAAAATAAAAAAATGTGACAAAGAAATCATAGACAAAGAAAGATCAATAGATAGAAGATTATGTTATCATGAAAAATAGAGTTTTATGATTTCAATTTATCCAAAATCTTAGTTCATCTTCTTAATTGTTTACAATCTGCGTTTTATTTTAGCCTAATACAGTCATATTTTAATGTAAATTTTACGATCAAGTATGTATTGGTGGAAAATATAGATAATTTTTCTTTCTTACCCTCATGTCATAGTCATATTCCTATCACATGATTAGATTCTGTTAAAGATTTAAACAATTGAGTAACAAAAATGGGACATTGACACTTGGGTAGCAACTAAAGTGAGATTTTACCAAAAATACAGAGGGTTGACTGTCACAATTTCATGTGTAGAGATAAAAGCAGGATTAGATCAGAAGTGCAGAGGGGTGATTGCCATAATTTTATATGTAGGGGTCAAAGTAAGATTTAATGCAAGATGTAAGAGTTCAAAATGTAATTTACGCAAAAATATTAATGATCACAATGAATAGTTATTAATCTCAATATACATGTCAAAATATATATTAGAGTTTTAACTATTTTATCATTAAAAATAATTCTCTTCATTGATGATAAATTTAAGGATGACAACAATTTATCTTGAAAAACTAGCTTCAAAGGGCTATTTTGAGAATATCAGTAAAAAGTTTAATTTTTTGACTTTTCAATTTTTTTTAGTCAAAAAAAGTCAAATTTTTTACCCAAAATAACTCAACTTTTTACCAAAAAAGTCATTAAAAAAGTCAAAAAATTAAAAAACTAATTTTTTACAAACTTTCCACAACACTACAAATTCAACCAATCCCACCTATAATTGAAGAGGGTATGTATGGACAACAAAGTGGTCAATAATTTGAACAAAGGAAGGATGTCTTTGACGTCATTGCCATGACATGCTATTAGATAAGACTGAAAAAGTAATGTCGACATTCTTCTACTAAATTCTAAGCTCAAAGCTCTAAGCTCTAAGCTCAAAGCTCCAAGCTGTGTCTTGATCAAGTCAAAGAAGAAAGAATACAAGCTACAAAGCTAATAGGCCGAAAACATATGATAGTGTTGTGATAAATATGAGTGTTAATTACATTACAACCAGACAACTATTTGTAAATTTTAATTCATTTTTTTAATCTATAAATTTGTTTATTTTGACTTTTTAATTATAAAAATATATTATTTTTATTACTTTTAGACTGCCTTCAAAAGAGCTGTATTTGTATTATTTTTATAATTAAGTCATTTTGAACAGATTCATAAATAAAGGAATAAATTTATACTCACAAATAGTTGAGGATGTAGTTAACCCTAAATATGATCTCATATTTAACCTTGACCGATCTTCTTCTATTGCTAATGTTGTTAAAATAAAATAAATCAAAGAAAAAATTGCTTTTAAGTGGGAATAGTTTAAAATAATTGTATTTTTATGAAGGTGTAAATCAAAATTGGTGTGAGAGACGTGTCTTTCACTAGCATTGAAATAGGCTTAAAAATGTAATTATTTTGACTTGTTTCTAGTTACAAAAACACTTTCTTCTAAACTCAAAAATGTTTCAACTCTTTGAAAAATAATTTTGAACAATGTTAAGGACACAAAATAGTTCACAGAAAATACAATAAATGGTTGAGATTAAGGCCTCGTTTGGTAAGTGGCTGTTTTAGTCTAAAAGTCAAAAACTTACTAAAAAAACTAAAAAGCCAACAACTTATACCAAAAAGTCAAAGATTTCATTTTCTTTCTACTTTTTGCACATCTTTTCGTAAAAAGTCAAAAAGTCATCTCAAACATACTAATTTTTTTTATCTTATATTTTAACCAAAAATTAAAAAGTTACTAAAATAGTCTGTTTCCAAATGAGAAATCTAATTACGGTGTGATCGACATTGAAAGTAAATATCAACTTATCAATACATTTTTCTGTAAATTGTAATCCAATTTAAATCTTTTTATTCCATTTTCTTAACGTTAGTGAACATTGTTTTTTATAGGGCTAAATACATTTTGTACCACTTTGACTCAAAATCACAAGATCTTTATTTTTTAAAATTTTAAATTACAACAATTAACCTTACACAAAAGCAATAAGTTATAATATTAATCTTTCAAGAATCGCCATTATATAGGTTAATGGAAAATAACCACAAATCTATTTGCATAGATTATATGTGTGTGTTAAATGAGCATTTTCTGGTAGTCCATATAAATGTGACTTACGAAAGACTGACATTATAATTTAATCTTAAATGTAATAAATTAGTAATTGCTAAAATTAAAAATAAATAAATGTGATCATGTTCTTGATCCTGACTAGTAATGGCATCATGAGATCTTTTATTGTTACTAGTCTCTTGTCCAGTCTTCTTTGGAAATACATGTTCAAAGAAAGATGCATTCCGAGATTCAATAATAGTATTTACATGCATTTCGGTATGTTCTGATTTATGAATCAAAAATCGATATGCACTACTATTCTTGGCATAACCATTGAAAATGCAATCAATAGTCTTAGAACCTATCTTAGTCTTTTTAGGACTAGGAATAGCCACTTTAGCCAAACACCCCCACACTTTTAAGTATTTGTAGGATGGTACTCTTCCATGCCACAATTCATAAGGTGTTTGATTTATTTTCTTTCGAGGTACTTTATTTAAAATATAATTAGCAGAAAGTATTGCTTCCCCCCACAAGTTCTGAGGTAATCCAGAACTGATTAACATGGCATTCATCATTTCTTTTAAAGTCCTATTTTTCCTTTCAGCAATTCCATTTTGCTGAGGTGAGTAAGGAGCGGTGGTTTGATGAATTATTCCATGTTCTTTACAAAATTCACCAAAAGGTGATTCATATTCACCACCTCTATCACTTCTAAGTTTCTTGATTTTCTTACCAAGTTGATTTTCAACTTCATTCTTATATTGAATGAAAGTTTCCAAAGTTTCATCCTTGGTTCGAATTAAATAAATATAACTATATCTAGTATAGTCATCTATAAAAGTGATTACATACTTTTTTCCATTAAAACTACCAAGAAAATGTTGAATACACATTTTGATATGAAGGACATGGGCATTGCTGATGTAATACTTGGTATAAAAATTACCAAAACATCGGAAGGATATGCTTTGTCACAATCTCATTACATTGAGAAAATACTTGACAAATTCAGCAAAGATGATGATCATCTTGCTAAAACTCCTGTAGATGTTAATTTGTATCTTTCTAAGAATATACAGGAAAGTATTTCTCAATTAGAATATGCCCAAATTATTGGAAGCTTAATGTACTTGATGAACTGCACTCGCCCAGATATAGCTTATGCAGTAAGTAAATTAAGTAGATATACGAGTAATCCAGGAGTAGAACACTGGAAAGCAATTATAAGGGTTCTAAGATATCTCCGATTTACTCGTAACATTGGGCTTCATTATACTAGATATCCAGCAGTACTTGAAGGATACTGTGATGCAAATTGGATATCGGATACTAGAGACTCGAAGTCCACCAGTGGGTGTGTCTTTACTCTTGGTGGGGCGGCTGTATCTTGGAAATCTTCCAAACAGACATGTATTGCTAGGTCTACTATGGAATCTGAATTCATAGCGTTAGACAAAGCAGGGGAAGAGGCAGAATGGCTTCGCCACTTTCTTGAAGATATTCCAATTTGGCCAAAACTGGTGCCTGCTATATGCATACATTGCAATAGTCAATCAGCTATAGGTAGAGCACACAGTCATATGTATAACGGTAAGTCACGACACATTCGTCGTCGACATAATACCATAAGACAACTACTCTCTAATGGAATTATTTCCATAGAATATGTTAAGTCTAAAGACAACATAGCGGATCCACTAACCAAAGGGTTAGCAAGAGAGTTAGTTGAGAATTCATCGAGGGGAATGGGACTTAAGCCTATTAAATAAGAGTTACCACAACGGCAACCCAACCTAGTTGACTGGAGATCCCAAGATCTACGTTAAAAGGGACAACCGAGTTGTGAATGACTCAGAAGGATCACTGGGGAGTCTAACCTCTACCCATTTCTTTGATGAAATAGTGATGTCTGCAGCGTTTTAGGTTAATTAAAACTTTTAATGATTCTTATATCTAGGTAAACCTAGTGGAGTATGGCAGGATACTCTTCATAAGCATCACCTATGTGAGTGTGAACTGGGCCGGTTCTATAAGATTTGTGAAGGGCTACAATTCTTTAGAGCACTCATGAAAAACCAGGTTGTTCAGGGCCAAAATGAACACAATAGTGAGAACTAAACTGTGTCTGGGGATAATCTGTGTGAATTCTATTGTCTTGGTTTACACAAACGGCTGAACAGTTCAAGACATCATGTTCACTGGTTAGCTAGTAAATCCGATAGTGTCTCACAAGGGAAGGTTCAAAGCCAAAAGCTACCTATCTTTTGCAGAATATTTCCAATTTCTGTACTCTCTGTAATTAGATCATGTTGTTGCATTATCTCTCCGTCAAATTTCATTCATGTGGGGGATTGTTGGAAAAAATGATTTATTATAGGCATATTTTTTAGCCCAAGTTGAGTGGGCCCCAAACGTCTTTTGGGGTGGGTCCGTAGAGGTGACGTGTTCCTTGCCGCGTGGCAAGTCACACGGTGAAGACGGAACGTCAAAACCATTTATGAGTAAATGGGAAGTTGACGTCATTTTCGGGTCTAACATTAATTTTTATTTAGATAAAATTCTTTTGAATTTTTTCAATAAAAATTATTGTGGGAATTTAATTTAATTCTAAATTCATATTTTGGATTTCTAAGTGGTTTCCTAAAATTTGTAATTGTGAGAATTTAATTTAATTCTAAATTCAAATTTTATGTTCTTATAAAAATTTTCTAAAGTTTGTACCTCTTTATTTATTTATTTATTTAACTATTTCAATATATATATATATATTTGAAATATCTTAAATAAATGGACCTACTGTTGCACCAATGGTTTTCAAAGTTTTTGAAGACTTGTGTTTGACCACGGTTTCCTTTTTCAAAATTTGAAATAGCTTCTAGCAAACGGTCAAACTTTATTGGAATGAATTAGTGCAACTGTTCATTCTTAGAGTTGTACCTATTCGGGTCCTATTATTTGCCTATAAATTCTATTTGTTTTTCAGCAGTCCGGTGGTGGGAAAAAGTTCCGAAAAAATTGAGTCTGAATTTTGTCATTTTGCTATCCATTTTCTTTTAGTGCATTATTCTTCATTTTAGTTTAGAATAAATATTCAGAGAGTTAGAACACATGTTTGGTTCGCCGAACAAATTGTTTGGAGTACTACTACAATTTGTGAAGATCATTGTATCCTGGGAGATAGACGCCACTCAACCGTAAGTACCGTAGCGGGGCGAATTTGTCTTAAGGACAGAGTGTCACACA
The DNA here is from genome assembly GCA_030407325.1 of Camellia japonica. Taxonomy (NCBI): domain Eukaryota; kingdom Viridiplantae; phylum Streptophyta; class Magnoliopsida; order Ericales; family Theaceae; genus Camellia; species Camellia japonica. The sequence goes on from JAPPVO010000032.1 coordinate 160,193,128, forward strand.
CTCGACTTGGTCTTTATTTTTATTCGGTTTGATAAATAAATCTGGTATATTATTTATTTATTTTGTTTGATTTTATTTCAAGTTATTTTATTTACACAGAAGATTGTTCCAACAATCTTAAGACCAAATTAATTGAAAAATAAAATTTATATTTTTATTTCTTTTATTTTACAGAATTTAATTTCTTGTGTGGAATTAATTTGGTTAAATAAAATTTTATTTTATTTCCAAATTAATTGAAAAACAAAAGTTATATTCTTATTTCTTTTATTTTACAGATTTTAATTTTCTGTGTGGAATTATTTTAGTTAAATAAAATTTTATTTTATTTCCAAATTAATTGAAAAATAAAAGTTATAGTTTTTATTTCTTTTATTTTCTGTGTGGAATTAATTTGTTTAAATAAAATTTTATTTTATTTTCAAATTAATTGGAAATAAAAGTCACATTCTTGTTTCTTTTATTTTTACAGAATTTAATTCTGTGAATTTGGATTAGTTTTCTGTGTGGGATTAATTTGGTTAAATAAAATTTTATTTTATTTTATTTTCAAATTAATTGAAAAATAAAAGTTACATTTTGTTTTGTTTCTTTTATTTTAACAGATTTTATATCTGTAGTTTTGGTTTAATTTGTTTAAATAAAATTTTATTTTATTTTCAAATTAATTGGAAATAAAAGTTACAATTTTTGTTTCTTTTATTTTTTACAGAATTTAAAATTCTGTGTTTTTTGGTTTTAATTTTGGAAAATTTACCCATAAATCCTACATTATAGAAAGTTGTACCATTAAGTCCTAAATGTTTTCTTATGCACCATTTAGTCCCTTTTTTTTTGGCAAATATATTTATTTAATTTTTATTATTGGCAGATTACAAATTTACCCATTAAGTGGGCTGAGTGTTTCCTAAAATGGTGGGATTTCAGTTTCTCTGATTTTGGGGGATTGATAATGTTAATGACGTCAAGGGTTTGGGGAAAAGGGTTTCTGGTGGAGTTGATGTTCATTCAATTGTCCATTTGGGTCCGAGTCTTGGTGTATCGTCCTGCTGTGCGACATAGGTTTGTCTCGCTATTTTCTGGTTTTTTATGAGTTATGTATTCTGTATCTGTATGTCTTCCATGTTACTGTATCCACTACATCAACGTGAACGTTTGTTATGCTTTCATTGATTTCTGCTCTCCTGGTTGTTTTCTATATGTTCATAAGATTGTTTGTTGATGTTATGTGGGTGGTTCACAGTATGTTGTCCTCGTGTGTGTACATGTGTTCTGAAGTTTTATGCGTATTTGGTTGCGAGTGTGTATGTATTGCATGCTACGGTATGAACGACTTCAACATCATCTCGACTCTGGTAACATCACGTCTGTGTTGCTTGTGACATTGCATACATTCAGTTTGCTTTCTGTTTGTTTGATGTTATGTGTTTTGTAAATCTTTGTGTATATGGTTGACCTACCAACGTGGACTCGGGTGACATCACCTTTGCTTTACTGTGACGTTATGCGTTCGGATCTACGTTGTTGGTGTGTCAAACAGTTTTGCAACGTAGGTTTCTGTACATGTTTTCTGGATTTTTCTATTTTTCCTGTGTGTCTCTTTATGCGTTGCATGTGACGGTGTAAAATAAGTAAAAATATGGAAATCGAATCTGGTGACAGCACTAATGTTTTATCGTGGCTGTTTTATATTCGTGAATCACATTGTGCTGTTATGTTACGTGATATAAAATGCCATTAAATATTGTGTGTAAGCAACGTCTACTCAATTAACATTACCGTTTGCGTCATGTGTGTTCAAAATTTTTTAATGTTTGTTTGTGTTTTGATTTCGGTGGGTGCTCTTGCATAGATTACTGTTTTGATGTGATAGTGCATTTCATGGCAGGTATGGATGCTGTGTTATTATTGTGCACTTACGGGCAAACAAATGTAGTTGCTCGGTTGCATCGAGCGATGACATTCACGCAGCTGCTTGACGATATTTGTGGCAAGTTCGGCGACTTGGTACGGGATGCGGTGTGTATGTTGTGGGACGTTCCCGGGTATAAGAAGTTTAAGGTTGATAGCGACGACGACATACAAAACATGTTGTGCCTTGCGGAGGCATTTGGCTTGAAACATTTTGATGTTCTTATGCAGATCCGCGACCCTCCGGTGGGCGGTAATTACGGTGGTGTGTATCAACATGAAGGTCAGAATTTCAATTTCGGTAATCAGACGTTCGGTATGCATGAGCAGACAGATCTGTTACCAACATATTGCCCTAACAAATCAAAGACGTTCTTGTCTGCTCCGTGGGCATTCGGGATTACCCATGTCGGACAATGTTTCGCCGGTGGCGTTAGTGAATTTCGGGAAATATTATGCAAGTATGCCGTTGAGCGCGGGTTTCAATTCAAGTATTTGAAGAATGATTCAGTTCGCATTACGGCAGTTTGTAAGTTTGCAGAGTCCACGGGATGCGCGTGGTCAGTGCATGCGAGGGTGTTGTCATCCAATGGAGTTTTATGCGTTAAGAAGTTGGATAGTGTGCACAATTGTGGAGCTGCTGTTCGAACACATACAAACCCACGTACGGGGTCTGATTTGGTTTCAAGCGTTGTCGCAGATCGGGTGCGTGCTAAGCCTTTGACGCGTCCTACGGACATTGTTTTCGATATGAAAAATGACTACGGTTTGGATATTAGTTACCGGGTTGCGTGGTTAGGGGTCGAGAAAGCAAGGGGTGAAGTCTACGGAGATCACGCAATGTCATTCGACCAACTTAGGTGGTATAGTGATTCCGTTATGGAAAAGAACCCACATAGTTACATTAACCTTGAATTTCACCAACAAACTGGGAGGTTCGTTCGGTATTTCATATCCTTTCGTGCATGTATAGATGGGTTCAACCATTGTCGGCCGTTACTTTTTTTGGATGGCACTTTTCTCAAGGGTAGATTCAAGGGGAATTTGTTAGCTGCTACCGCGAAAGATGGCAACAAAGGTGACGAATTTGATTTTTGGCGTTACACTTTCATAACACCAACATATGTCATATTACAGTTTTCGTTAATTTTAAATGAATCCTTTACATATATATGTACTGTTCGCAAATTTTGCATACGTGTAGTCCCATGATGTGTACTCCACCTATGCCCTTTGTTTATTATTTTTTTTGCAGGCTTGTTTCCGGTGGCCTTCGCAATTGTTGATTCCGAAAATCAACAAAATTGGGAGTGGTTTTTACAAAATCTTAAAGAAGTCGTGGGTGAGGAGCGTACGTTGACGTTCGTTTCGGATCGTCATGCGGGTCTCTTACAATCTATGCCAACTGTATTCCCCTCTGCACATCATGCGTTTTGTTTGCTACATCTTTAAATGAATCTGCGAGACCGAATGAAATACGTTAATGCATCTCGCAAAGTTGGGTTGATGCGGAAGCTCCGTGAATGTGCTTATGCCCCAACTATACCATCTTACAATCAGAAAATAGAGGTGTTGAAAGAGTGTAGCCCGGTTGTGGTTGACAACTTCTTAAAAGACTTGCATCCATCCCACTGGGCTAACGCGTATTTCATGTAAGTTTGATTGTACCCGTACCAGTTTGTTTGTATTGGTGAAAATTTTGCGTTAAATGTTGTTATTCTTTTCCCAGGGGTCAACGTTACGGTGAGATGTGGTCCAGCGCAGCTGAATCGTTTAACAATTGGATAAGGGAGGCGCGACATCTTCCAATTACTAGGCTGGTCGACATGGTTAGGGGACAAATAATGGAACAAATGGCGGAGCGTAGAGTCAAGGCAAGGGAGTGGACCGGCGTGCTTTGCCCAAAAATGGAGAAGAAATTGGTCTCCGCGTATAATGAAAGCAGGGGCTGGAGTGTTAGTCAGGCTGATGACAATGTGTACGAGGTACATAGTCAACCCTCTGTTTTGGTTGATGTGGCGAGGCGATCATGTTCATGTTTCCAGTGGCAACTAAATGGCTTCCCGTGTTCTCATGCTGTTGTTGCATTCCGTAACAGTGGAAGGAATATATACGATTCTATTGAAACGTACTATCGTATTGACAAATTTGAAGCTGCGTACAGTGGAACAATTTTTCCAATTCCAACTGTTGACAAGCCGGCATTTTCGTGTAATGATTTTATGATAGCGCCCCCAAAGGTCAAGCGCCCGCCTGGGAGGCCGAAACGTAAACGAATTCCATCAAAGGGCGAGGTTGTGCAACGAATCCGTTGTGGTCGGTGTGGAAAAATAGGCAACCACAATAGGAAGACATGCAAGGAGCCTATTTGATAATGTTACAGCAATCTTCTTTCCGTTTGGTTTTTTTTTTGGGGTGTTTTCCCAATTCATTAAACTTCAAACACTTATGCTTTCTTTCCAACATTTTTTCATGTCCATTTACATTCCGAATTCGGCAAGTTTAGCCATAATGTTATTACTGTATATCGAACACACATATGGGTTTGCCGTAATGTCTACAACATTTTTAGTACCTACGCTTTTTGATGTGCATTTCTTATTACACACAATGCAAACAATTTCACAGACTTACAAACACAAACGTTTCATTTAAAAATTCCGATTTCTCATTTCAACAACTGTTTTTAACACCAACACCGTAATTACACACAAAGTCAACGTTACAACGCCATCACTAAGCCGCGACATAATATTACCACATTGTCGTACCAAAAAAAATTCAACATTAATGTACCATCCTGTTGATTAATTTCTGTGTTTAACACTGTCGCCAACATAAACACAATACACACAACAACATTACAGTCCGTCACACCCAAACAAAAACCTCTCACATACACAATTTAACAACACACGCACTAAATGAATTGTAGCTGTAAATTAATGTTCCACCATTAACAGACACGCAGCTAATAAAACATGAAAACATTAGAACCACAAAAACATAACATTTCCATGTTCAACAGGAAAATCAAAAACAAAAACAAACTAATATTTGCATTCCACCAAATGTTTCATTCCTTAACATGCACTAACCCTGCCAAAAACAAACCACACCCTGTTTTATGCCCATGTTTCCCAATGTGTTCATGTCATATTTCCTATTTACGTATTAACAGACCTCCACCTAATGGAACCTCCAAAAATCACACAACCATATAAACAAAACATTTCCATGTTAAATGAATAAAACCAAGAACAAAAACCACATCCAATATATGCATTCCATCAAATCTGTCATGGCAGAGGCCGATTCCGGAGCCCTCTATGCGGATCATTGATGAATGCCTTAACTATCTCTGCTCTGAACGCAGTAGCTGTCATCCCATCCATCGAGCCTTCAACCTCCACGTTTTTCGCGTACTGCCGCATGATGAAGCATACCATAACAGCGCAATCCGGACTGCCAATTGCCAAGACGTTACCAGCTTAATAAACATGAACAAGCCAAAAACAGTTATTTGAAAGCAAATATGACAAATTTAAAACAGGTTCCAATTAAAACATACGATTCTGGGTGTTGTTGGGGACAATCACCCAAAGCCTCCAAAGGCCCGTCCAGATTCTCCGATGTCACACCCGCAATGGATTGCACTTTTCCTGCTACCCGTTTCGTGTAATCGACGACCCACTGCTTCTGTGGTAGGTAACATAACCGAATCAGTCTTACTTAACACACCCTATCAGCCTATACGCAACCCAGGCACAGCCGAACACATAAATGTAATAACATACATGTAATAACTAATCAATTGTACATACCACTTTTACCGCCTCGGCGAAATGATCATCTCGGCTCCCTTTACGAGTTTTTATTGAGTTGTAGTGTGTCCATGTCCCCGCGTCTGCATCGTACACCATGGTGGTCCAATGATTCGCATGGTATATAGGGTAATGGACGTATCTGCACCCAGATGCAGCAGTAACGTGCACGTTCAGGTAACCGTCCTTTGATGTCATGCTTCGGTTCCTCATCATATCCTACAAAAATTTCAAAATAATTAAACACCCACTACTCCACTGCCCATGTGTCGGGAAAAAATGCACAACACTATCTGCCAACGTAATAATACTCATAATACCATATACATACCGAACACACACTGCTGTGGAAATAAGACTTGCTGAAATTAGCACAATTAGCAGCCGCAACGTTCTGTTCACTTTTCAAAATTTCAGCATATGCGTCAATTACCTACCAACAGATATTATTCACATGATCCAAATACATTAGCTTTATATACCCATCATTCTAACTTTCCCTCTGAAGAACATGTAATCCGACAAAATAATGTAACTGATGAGGTGTGCATATCGACAACATGACATCATACTTACATTACCAGCAGTCGGCCCCCCTTGTACAAGGGACTGGATGTCTTTGAAATTAACATGCACACCATAATCTGCTGCACTCCATATCAAAGCCCTACACCAAATTACAATCACATAAGTGTACTTCAAATATAATAAACAATGTCACAGTTAAACACAACATTTAAAATACAAAACAAGTAGGTTACCCGTCCCCTTCAAATGTGTACACCACCTCCAACAGTTTCTGTTCATCTTCAGCCAACAATTTCCAAACTGGATACCGATATTTCATTCCGAAGCCAGCCCATGTTTTATGCTGTCTCTCGTTGTCTTCAATGTTAATTACATCCTCATTTCTGATTTCAAATAAATTCACATCATCTTTTCTCTGTTTGCAACGCTTCACCAACCCAGGATACTCGTAATCCTGTAACCTCCACGTCCGTCTAGCTTTGCTCTTCACACGGCGAACCAATGACGTGATGTTAGGTTCCTCCAAATACACAAAGTCTATCACCCTGTCCACCACCTCACTGCCTGGCATGTCAAGAACATGTGTAATGTCCAAATTGTGGTCTGTTGCTGCTGGAATACCTGTGCCACTGGAATTGCTTTTACTTTTGCCCTCCACTGAAGTACATACCCCAGCACATAATGTTGCCTTCTGATTTACAACTCCATCCCTGCTCTCCACCATTATGTTTTCTCCACCACCTACTGTGTTACCTACATCACCTTCAATGATGCTTGCATCCTTCAATTCGGATATGTTACCTACGTCATTTGCAATGTTATTCACCGGACCACCCGTCTGATTTCCTCCCTGCTGCTCTGTTAACGCGCCAAGACTTGTGTTCCTAGCCAGCTGCGTTACCTCGTGTGCCTCGTACTCGTCAACCTGGTCCTCCAACCGAGCTACTTTTGTTTTCATATCCAACAATAACGCATTCAGACGTGCAATTTCAGCATCTTTCAAACTGATGGCAGTTTCGAAACCAATACACAAATTAGCCGCTTGTGAACCAAGTGCGCGCTCCAAGCTTGTAACCTTGCCTTCCAGTTCACCTACACGTTCCGATTTCTGCCTCAGTTGTTCCTCTAACTCCGCTACTCTGTCCCGCACTTCGTTCATGTTATTGCTACCACTGCCTCCTTCTGGGTCCGTATCTTTGGCTGGTTGCGTTGTTGACAAATCCAGCAGATCAGGGAACAACACTGGCCACCCATCACCTCCTACAACTGCTCCCAATCCACGCTTCGTAACACACTTGTCTGCCTCGTTCATCATTACGCCTTTCTGAACATGGACCTCTACAGATGAGTCCACTTGCCAACAGTTCAAACTGGGCTCCGCAACTTCATCACCAACATCGTTACGTGGCACACTAACATGCGCCGACACTGGCTCCACGTCAAGCACTTTCCCTTCTGTCCTCACACATTCCACACTAAACAATGTCGTGCCTACTTTATATCGTTCAAGAATTGCGCCCTCGAGTTTATCGCAACTTACCTGCCAAACACATTACAAAATAGTTAATTAATCCAATATGTAACATACAGTTTAGCCATACAACTCAGTATCCCATGTCATACCACTAACTGTCGCCCGCTACGCAAGTCGACCCCTTTCATTTTCGTCGTCAAATTTGCAATGTTCCATCTGCAAAACCTTGGTAGCACACTGTGACGTTCCTGCTCCATCAGGTTCGTGTGTTCGCAAATAAAAAACTGCATTACCATTTCAAATCACATTAATTAACATGACTAAGAACAATCCTAATCCTAACATTACAGTCAACACGTACATAGTACATTTCCAAAAAAAAAAAACATTATCTTACAAGTAGTACGACAACACAGCCGGTAACCCTTTCTGGGCGATCATGAAATTCGTTCAGAGACGTAATCAATGCGGCACGTATCGCAGCAGCCCAGTCATACAACTGAATCGTACTTAGTTTATCAATAACTCGGACAAATGCCCAACCGATAGACTCTCCAGTCGTTGTGAAAAACAGTTTCGCACAAATATATAGCGACAGCAGCTTCGCGACATCTTCCTCGTCATTACCACTTTTCCCCTTTACTGCATCATCCAAAAGTTCTTTAATTTTTTTGCACGATATCCTACCGACAATATTGCAGCGACGTTGAATAAAATCTGATGGTGGCCTCGAACCGTGAGCTAAATCGAGCTGGTCCACGCCGCACTGGATGCCAAAAATGAGTCGGATATCACTTCGACGCAATGGAATGCCTTTACCCCCAATGTAGAATTTTTCATCCTCCCGATTGTATGTCTCCAATATGCGGAACACTGTTTCATCGCATTTCTTGTAAGCGTTCGGCGACAACTTGTGTTTGCGGATGGAATGAATCATCGCCCAAAATGGTGTTCTGCGCAGATGTCGTTCGTGGGCTGTTGTTAATTTTATTTCTTGTACGGTTTTAATAACCCCGTTTATATTAGAACGATACGCCAGTCGGGACGTGTCAAGTGCCACTTTCTTCATTACACCCGCATCCTGTTTTTTCCCCTTGAATGGTATCTTCCCCTGTCTTTTCACAACAAACGGTTCTGACGTGAAATCGGAATCAACAATGTTACGTGACACACCACCACTTTTTTTCCGTGGAGACTTTCGCAAAATCACCCCTGCACAAATACGAAACAGCTCAAATATTATACACCGTGAAAAGTAAAACATCAACGTTGTCTAAACAACATAATAATTCCAAACATGTAAACAACTTCGAAACATTACCATCCCACAGCATCACATATCAGTTACCATCCCTGTTTACTAACATCCCACACTGTGCCTCAACATCATTAACACCTTCCACAATGTTCATTAACATTAACACAGAAACATTGACATACTAACATTGACACATTGGCTGCAGAATATTAACGTTCCAATGTCAATGTTACTAACAAGGAACCATCAACATCTCCGCAAAGACCATACATACAATTCACGTAATCAAAAAACAACCACAGGACTTCTACACTAACATTGTACACCACACATAACAACATATCAATCAACTTACCCAAATTCCCAAAGTGAAAATGTCAACACACAACACAGGGTCAAGCCAATTACAGAAACAGAGACAATTCTATCACAAAGTATTAACACCACCTTCCCAATGACATAAACAACATCATCAACATTCAAATCCAAACAATGCCACACTAACAACCATAACAGAAAACCTCAATATGAAAACATTAAGGGTGTGTTTGGTAACGTTTACGTTTTCAGTTTATATTTACAAAAATTTTATAAACTGGTTTTTGTTTATTTTTTGTTTATTTTTAGAAAAACATAAACTAAAAACGCGTTTGGTAATTGACAAAATGTTTTAAAAAATTTAAAAATATAAAAAAAGTGAGAAATGACAAGTGGTGGCAAGTGGTGGCAAGTGGCGGTGGAAGACGGTAGTAAAAAGTGGTGACAGTGGGTGGTGGGTAGCTGGTGGTGGTGGTGGTGAGTGGGTGGGTGACGGTGGCGGGTGGTAGCGAGTGGGTGTGTGGTGGTGGTGGCGGTGACGAGTGGTGGGGGTGGTGGTTGGTTGGTGGCGGATGGCGGGTGGTGGTGGCGGGTAGGTGGTGGGGTGGGTGGTAGGTGATGGTGGCGGGTGATGGGTGGTAGCGAGTGGTGGTGGTAGGTGGGTGGCGGATGGCGGTGGTGGTGGTGGTGGTGGGTGACGGTGCGCGGTGGGTGGTAGCGAGTAGGTGGTGGTGGCAGGTGGTGGGTAGTGGTGTCTGGTGGGTGGCGAATGGCAGTGGTGGTGGTGTGGCGGTGGTGGGTGGTGGTGGTGGTGGGTGAGTGGTGACGGTGGCGGGTGGCGGGTGGTAGGTGGTAGCGAGTGGGTGGTGGTGTGGTGAGTGGTGGTGGCAGGTGGGTGGCGGGTGGTGGTGGTGGTGGGTGGTGGTGGCAGGTGAGTGGTGATGGTGGTGATAAGTAGGTGGTGGATGGTGGTGGCGGGCGGTTGATGTAGTGGCGGTGGATGGCAGGTGGGTGGTGTGATGGCGAGAGGTGGGTGGTGGCGGCGAGTGGGTGGCTGGTGGTGTGGTGGTGGTGGTGGTGGCAAGTGGGTGGTGAGTGGTGGTGCAGGTGGTGGTGGTGGGGGGAGGGTGGTGGTGGTGGTGCGAAAGTCGGTGGCGGAAAATGGTGGCGGGTGGTGCGCTAGTGTTGGGTGGTAAAAAAAAAAAAAAACTGAAAACTCAAAACAAAAACACATTTTTTTGTGTTTCATTTTTTTGGCCAAATTTATAAACTAAAACCACTGATTTATAAATCAAAAATTTTACCAAACAAGTTTTTATTTGAGTTTTTTAAATTTTTGTAAATATAAACAGAAAACTGAAAACGTAAGTGTTACCAAACGGCACCTAAAAAAGGAAAACATCAACATTGTGTCACCAACGTAACCATTAACAAACATGATAAGAAAATCGAAACATTAAAGACCAACAGCGACACATTGCAATACCACAAACAACATAGCCACAATATCAACACATTAACATCACTACCACTGTCCAACAATCCAACACCTCCCAACCATAAAA